>UFQX01000889.1:0-167269 GCA_900497675.1 Arapaima gigas | reverse complement strand
GAGCAAGTCCACTTTAGGTCAACACTGCCTCGCTTGCAAAAATCGGGCTGACCATAGATTTTTGCGTGTGCGGGTGCGCCAGTGCACGATCGCGGTGCGTGCCGTCGGGACGTGTGTGGTTGCGGATCGGCTTCAGGATCGGGGCTGCGTGCGGGGCGGGGCGCGCCGACGAGCACGGACGTCACGGCTGAAACCGGTGCCGCGGCGGGCGCCCGGATGACAGGATCGGCGGTTCGATCGCGCGATGCACGTCGATGTTCGTGACCGCATCGGTTTTGCCGGCGCCGGTCGATGCCGCGATCGCTGGGGTGTTGAGCGTCAGCTCCGGGGCGGGGCTTGAAGCGCCGTTTCTTCGCTCAACGTGCAGCGCTCAACGTGCCGACGTGCTTGGCCGCGCGACGAAATGCCGGGCCAGCATCGCGGCGACCGGCTTCTTGAAATCGAGCAGCCGCTTTTCGAGATAGCGCCAGGACAGGTGCGCGAGCAGCACGGCGAGCGCGAACTGCAGCAGTTCGGGCAGCGTGTCGCGGACGATTTCAGGTATGCCCACGTGCGCGACGTGCGCGGGCAGTACGCCGAAACGCGCCGGAATCAGGTTGTGGAACAGGTAGAAGCCGTAGCTGATCGTGCCGAGATAGGCGAGCGGCGCCCAGTCGAGCAGCGCCACGACCGGATGCTCGGGTTCGCTGACGATCCACAGCAGCAGCGCGCCGAGCGATGCGGACAGGCCGAGATCCGCGAGCCCCGCGATCGTGTCGGGCAAGCTCGTGCATGCAGGCAGCACGAGGAAGAACACGACGCCGGCCGCGCCGAGCCAGCCGGGCGGAATGCGGCGCACGGCGGCCGCACCGCGATCGGCGAGCGCCATCGCGCCGACGCCGCCGAGCGCGATCAGCGCGAAATTCCACGGGGAAAACGCGTAGATCAGCACCGGCGACGCGTCGCACAGGTAGAGCGCGAGATGCGCGAGCGCGCACAGTACGATGGCCGCGATGCCGAGCGCGACGTGTCGCGCGGCGGGCACCGCGAGCAGCGCGAGCGGCGCGATCAGATAGAACTGCTGTTCAACCGCGAGGCTCCAGAAGTGCGACGTGGAGCCCGGCCAGCCGTCCTTGACGACACCGATCCAGTAATTCGACAGGAACGCCGCGTGCCAAGCGAGCCCGAGATTGACGCCGCGCTGGTAGAACAGCGCATGCGCGATCGCGAGCGCGGCGAGCAGCAGGTAATAGACGGGAAAGATCCGCAGCGCGCGCTTCGCGAGAAACAGCGCGAGCGCGTGGCGGCGCGTCATGGTGCCGCGCTCGACCGCCTCGCGGTTGCGATGCAGCTCGCCGACGATCAGGAATCCGCTGATGAGGAAAAACGTCCACACGCCAAGCTTGCCGACGTCGACGGCAAGGACGTGGCCCTTGTGGGACAGGAAAACGAGGATGACGGCGAGGGCTCGCAGGCCGTCGAGTCCTTTGACGTATCTGGCTTCGCGCATGGAGGCATCCGGGCATTGAGCGAGCCCAGTATAGGTGCGCAAATATCGAACGTAATTCGCATTCGGGTGCCTACGTGAAGGGGTTTTTTGATGCTGGAGCGTCGATGAAATCGGTCGCATGCAAAAAAACCTGCGGGAAACCCCGCGAAAACGCATAAAAGTACTGCACGAAGCGTCAAGGCGCTTGTAGAATCCGGCGTTGAAGCGCGCGCGTTGCACGCTTCGTGTATCCAACGACCACACCTGGTAGGAGAAACATGGCGACTTCCGCAAAAAAGGTGGCCAAGAAGGCTGCCGCACCCGCCACCAAGAAAGTGGCTGCCAAAAAGGCTGCGCCCGCGAAGAAAGTAGTGGCTAAGAAGGTTGTCGCGAAGGCGGCACCGGCCGCTCCGACGCCGCTGAAGGACAAGTTCACGAAGGCATCGCTCGCAACGCACATCGCTGAGCGCGCAGCTGTCGAAGTGAAGGCGGTCAAGGCAGTGCTCGTCGCACTCGAGAACGTCGTGCTGGGCTCGGTCCACAAGAAGGGCGCGGGCGAGTTCACGCTGCCGGGTCTGCTGAAGATCACGGCGCAAGTCGTGCCGGCGAAGAAGAAGCGCTTCGGCAAGGATCCGTTCACGGGCGAAGAGCGCTGGTTCCCGGCGAAGCCGGCCAGCGTGCGCGTGAAGGCACGTGCGCTGAAGAAGCTGAAGGACGCAGCGGCGTAATGCCGAGCAGCGGTTGCCGAATGCATGTCGGCAACCGCTGCGATGTCCGACGATCCCCGTACGCGAAAGCGTACGGGGATTTTTATTGCGCTGCGCAAATCGCGAAGCAAAGAAGCGGCGAAATGGCGGAAGGTCCGGTTCGACGCGTGACGCACGACGGAAGACGCGCCGCGCACGCGCGATGACGAACGGCAATCCTCCGCGCGCTTGCAGCAGATCCGCTGCTGCCTGTCGCGCGCGCTGTGCCGGTCGCGTGCGCATCGGGAGGCGCACGCATCGTGACTGAATGCATTCCCGACGAAATCGCAGCCCAGGTCACCGCCGCGTGCGACACGATCGAGCGGCATCTCGGCGCGACGCTCACGGCGATCCACCTGTTCGGATCGGCGCTCGACGGCGGACTGAAGCCGCGCAGCGATGTCGACCTGCTGGTGACGGTGTCGGCCCGGCTCGGCGAATCGACGCGGCGCGCATTGATGCTCGACCTGCTCGCCGTGTCGGCGCCGCTCGGTCGCGCCGGCGGCATGCGTGCACTGGAAGTGACCGTCGTTGCGCACGATGAAGTGGTGCCGTGGCGTCATCCGGCGCGTCGCGAACTGCAGTTCGGCGAGTGGCTGCGTCACGACCTCGAGGCCGGCATTGTCGAACCGGCGCTCGTCGATCACGATCTGGCGATCCTGTTGACGAAGGTGCGGCAGCACAGCGTCGTGCTGGCCGGCCTGCCGGCGGCGACGCTGCTCGAGCCGGTGCCGGCACGGGATTTTGTCGCCGCGCTGCGGGCGACGGTTGCGCAGTGGAATGCCGAACCGGACTGGCGCGGCGACGAGTGCAACGTGGTGCTCGCGCTCGCGCGCATCTGGTACAGCGCCGCGACCGGCAGGATCGCGCCCAAGGACGTCGCTGCCGCATGGGTGCTGGAGCGTCTGCCGGACACGTACCGGCCGGTTGTAGCGGCTGCGCGCGCCGCCTATCTCGACGGCGAGGACGATGCGGCGATCCTGTCGGGCGAACCCCTCGCGGCATTCATCGGCTACGCGCGGCGAACGGCCGAATCGATGCTGTCGACGTAGCGGAAGATGCCGCACGCGTGGCCGGCCTTGGGGGCGACGCCGATGAAGATCATCGGCATTGGCGTGGCAGTCGCACGCGCATGCGGTCGAGCCGGAAGCCGGCCGGCGACCCGGCGCGTCGTCGCGCATGCGCCGTGCGACGTGCTTCGTCAGCCCGCCGTACCCGCGTACGCGGCTTTCAGCGCGGCATCGTCGAGCTTGATCATCTGCATCATCGCGGCGGCCACGCGCGTGGCCTTGACCGTGTCCCGGTCCGACATCATCGGGATCAGCGTTTCCGGAACGATCTGCCACGACACGCCGTAGCGGTCTCGCAGCCAGCCGCAGGCGTCGGCCGTGCCGCCGTTGTCGAGCAGGGCGTTCCAGTAGCGGTCGAGTTCCGCCTGGTCGGCGCAGCTGACCAGCAGCGAGATTGAATGGTTGAACGTGTCGGTGCGCGGGTGGCTCATCGCGAAGAACGGCTGTCCGAACAGCTCGAACTCGACCATCCGCGTGCCGTCGGTGCCGGGCACCGCCGTGACGCGCACGATGCGCGAATCCGGAAAGATGCCAGCATACAAGGCCGCGGCTTCTTCTGCTTCCGCCGCGTACCAGAGGAAAGGCGTGATCTTCTGAATCGTCATGGCGTATCTCCTGTGTGAATGGGGCGATGCGCGAACCGCGTGCCGCCATCGAGACGACGGACGACGGTTGCCGAAATCGACACGCGTCGGCACATTGCGATCGCACCGGTCGAGCGGTGCCGGCAGTGCGGAGGGTAGTCGCTCGGCGCACGGATGGCGACCGGCGCGGCGATTCGCAAACGGTGTTCCCGGCGCTTTGCAGCCGCCAGGTGCCGCCGCCGGCCGGCCGGTGTGCATCGGGGCCCGGCTTCCGGATGCCGGCCCGTGCGGGCGCTCCCGGCACGCGGGAGACGGACGAAAAAAAGCCAGCCGCGGCCGAAACCGGGGCTGGCTTTCCAGGTCGGCGGCAAGGCGTCGGAGACGCCCTGCACGCCGGAAACGTACTTCTTAGAACTTGTGACGCAGGCCGAGAGCGACGATTTCCTGCGAGCTCTTGCCGGCGATGCCGTACGAGCCGACCGAAGCTTGCGCATCGGTGCCGTCGGCGTTCTTGCCGCTTGCGTGCTGATATGCGCCAACCAGGTACACGTCGGTGCGCTTCGACAGCGAGTAGTCCGCGCCGAGCGAAACCTGATGGTACTTGGCGTTGTTGTCGCCGCTACCCTTCGTGTAGATGTAGCCGACGCCCAGCAGCAGCGGTGCCGATGCCTGGTACGTGACGAAGCCGCGGCCCGTGTTGTACTTCTGGTTCGTACCGAACGCCGAAGCGCCGTCAGCCTTGTACTGGGCGTTGCTGTAGCCGGCACCGACCGTCACCGGGCCGAATGCGTACTGGGCTGCCACTTGCGCGATGCCGATCGACGTCGACGACACGAACGCGTTGTTGATGAAGGTCGTGCCCGAGTCGCCGTCGAAGATTGCGTCGGACGTACCGGTCCACGTACCGCGCTTGCCGGCCGTGAGTGCTGCCGCGTTGTTCGCGTGGAAGTAACCCGCAGCCACGCCGAGCGGGCCGTTGTTGTAGGCTGCCGCTGCCGCCCACGTCTGACCCTTGCCGGTCGAGCCGGCGACACCGCCGAGTGCGTACAGCGCTTCGACTTGCAGGCCTGCCCAGACCGGCGACGTGTACTTGATCGCGTTGCTGACGCGCAGGCTGTTGTCGTTGTTGTCGACGTCGCCCGGCGTGGCGAACACGCTGCCGAAGTAGTTGTCAGCCGTGACTGCCTGGACCAGGTCGACGAGCGGGTCGTACTGGCGACCCAGCGTCAGCGTACCGTACTGGTCGCTTTGCAGGCCGACGAATGCTTGACGGCCGAACATGCGGCCACCCTGGCCCAGCGTGCCCGATGCCGAGTTGAAGCCGTTTTCCAACTGGAAGATCGCCTTCAGGCCGCCACCGAGGTCTTCGGAACCCTTCAGGCCGAAGCGGCTGCCTTGCAGGTTGCCGCTACCCATCGACCACGAATTGTTACCTTGACCGGCGTTACCGTGAACGTACGTGATCGACGTGTCGATCACGCCGTAGAGCGTCACGCTCGACTGCGCTTGAGCAGCACCAGCGGCGCCCAGCAGGGCGAGCGAGAGGGTCGAGAGAGCAAGTTTCTTCATCGTTGAGTTTCTCCACGCAAGTGATTCATCGTTATTTGTTGCGGATTGGAGAATAGCTCAGTGCCATACACGCAAGAAAGCTTAAAAAATAAAGTGTCTCGAAAAGGTAACAGCGCGAAAAAGTCCATATATATCAAGCACATCAGCGACTGTTCCTGTTTTTGAAATAGTTGACAATTGCTGCGCCGCGATTGTTTCAATAGTTGATGCGCATGTCGGCAGATCCCCTCTTTCAGCCTGTTGCAGCAGGGAAACGAGGGTGTGCAAACGTTTGCGGTTGCAGTGGCGTGCACGCCGACGTATCAAGCGCGCGTTGACGCCGCACGAATGCGCGGCGGACTCAGGGGTTGCAAAGGGGCGGGCGGGTATGCCGGGCGCGCGCGATCGATGCGCGCCCGGTTGCAGACGGCGGGTAAATCAGTCGTCGCGCGGGCGATGGTCGGCGCGGCCAGGTTGAGCAACGCGAGCGGCCGCGGCCGGCGCTGAATCCTCGGCCGGCCGATGCGCGTTGCCGCGGGCTGCCGCGAATTCCGCGCCGAGCAGCAGCACGATCGCGGAGAAGTACAGCCACATCAGCAGGACCGCGAACGATCCGGCCGCGCCGAACGCGCTCGCGGTGCCCGCATGCGCGAGATACAGCGCGAACAGCTTCTTGCCGCCGGAGAACAGGATCGCGGACACGATGCCGCCGATCGCGGCGTCGCGCCACGCGACGCGCGCATCGGGCAGGAACTTCATCAACGACGCGAACGCGCCCGCGAGCACGGCGATGCCGACGAAGAACTGCACGAGGTTCGTGACGATCACATACGGCGAATCCCCCAGCAGCCAGGTGCCGACGAACGTGATCGCGGTGTCGAGCACGAGCGACACGATCAGCAGGAACGCGACGCCGAGCACCAGCCCGAACGAGATCAGCCGCACGCGCACGAGCCCGAGCATGCTCGACCAGCGGTTCTCGGTGGCCGGCCAGATCACGCTGAGCGCGGCGCTGAGCGACGCGAAGGTGGCCGACGCGCCGATCGCGAGCGCGGCGAACGAGATCAGGGTTGCCAGGCCGCCGCGCTCGCCCGCGCGGTGCGCGTTCTGCACGATCGTCTGGATGCTGGCCGCCGCGTCGTCGCCGATCAGCTGGTGGGCCTGTTCGAACACCTGGCCGCGCGCGGCATCGTCGCCGTAGAACCAGCCGGCCACGGCGATCACCATCACGAGCATCGGCGCGAGCGAGAACGCGGAGAAAAAGGCGATGCCCGCGGCCATCGCGGAGCAGCGGTCGGACGAGAAGCGCTTGAACGCGGTGAGGGCCCAGTTGGCCTGTTCTTGCGCGAGACGGGTGGCTTCGGAGGTGATCTGTCGTTTCATGACGGGTCGGTGGCGCGCGGAACGCGGATCATCGTTGGTAATCAGACAATTCAGTATTGATCCGAGGATTCGAACATAGTTGCGCGAACTGTCTATAATTCCTTTCAGTTTCCTCACCCCCACAATAACGCCGAGACCAGCCATGCTACAAATGTCCCGGCGCCAGTTCCTGAAGGTGACGGCTACGTCGCTTGCCGGATCGAGTCTAGCCCTGATGGGCTTCTCTCCATCCGAAGCGCTTGCCGAAGTCCGACAGTACAAGCTGGCGCGCACAGTCGAAACGCGCAACACCTGTCCTTACTGTTCAGTAGGTTGCGGCATCCTGATGTACAGCCTCGGAGACGGCGCGAAAAACGCCCAGCCGAGCATCGTCCACATCGAAGGCGATCCCGACCATCCGGTCAATCGCGGCACGCTGTGCCCGAAGGGCGCGAGCCTGATCGACTTCATCCACAGCCCGAACCGCCTGACGCACCCCGAGTATCGTGCGCCCGGCTCGGACAAGTGGGAACCGATTTCGTGGAATGACGCGCTCGACCGCATCGCGAAGCTGATGAAGGCCGATCGCGACGCGAACTTCGTCGAGACGGCGGAAGACGGTGCGAAGGTCAACCGATGGCTGACCACCGGCATGCTGGCCGCGTCGGCGGGCAGCAACGAAGTCGGCTACCTGACGCACAAGACCATCCGCAGTCTCGGGATGCTCGCATTCGACAATCAGGCGCGTGTCTGACATGGCCCGACGGTGGCAGGTCTTGCCCCGACGTTTGGCCGTGGAGCGATGACGAACCATTGGGTCGACATCAAGAACGCGGATGTGATTCTCGTGATGGGCGGCAATGCAGCCGAAGCCCATCCGTGCGGTTTCAAGTGGGTAACGGAGGCGAAGGCGCACCGCAAGGCGCGGCTGATCGTCGTCGACCCGCGCTTCACGCGTACGGCCTCGGTGGCCGACTACTACGCGCCGATCCGCACCGGCACCGACATCGTCTTCCTGGGCGGCGTCATCAACTATCTGCTGACGAACGACAAGATCCAGCATGAGTACGTGAAGAACTACACGGACTTCTCGTTCATCGTGCGCGAGGATTTCGCGTTCAACGACGGCATCTATTCCGGCTATGACGCGGAGAAACACGCGTACCCGGACAAGTCGAGCTGGGACTACGAGCGCGGCGACGACGGCTTCGTGAAGGTCGACCCGACGCTGCAGCATCCGCGTTGCGTGTACAACCTGCTGAAGCAGCACTACGCGCGCTATACGCCGGACATGGTCCAGCAGACGTGCGGCACGCCGAAGGAGAAATTCCTGAAGGTGTGCGAGATGCTCGCGACCACGGCCGTTCCCGGCCGCGCCGGCACGGTGCTGTACGCGCTCGGCTGGACGCACCACTCGATCGGCGCGCAGATCATCCGCACCGGCGCGATGGTGCAGCTGCTGCTCGGCAACATCGGCATCGCCGGCGGCGGGATGAACGCGCTGCGCGGGCACTCGAACATCCAGGGGTTGACCGACCTCGGGCTGATGTCGAACCTGCTGCCGGGCTACATGACGCTGCCGATGCAGGCCGAGCAGGATTTCGACGGCTACATCAAGAAGCGCGTGCAGCTGCCGCTGCGGCCGAACCAGTTGAGCTACTGGAAGAACTACAAGGCCTTCCACGTGAGCTTCATGAAGTCCTGGTGGGGCGACGCGGCGACCGCCGAGAACAACTGGGGCTACGACTACCTGCCGAAGCTCGACAAGCAGTACGACCTGCTGCAGGTGATCGAGCTGATGAATGCCGGCAAGATGAACGGCTACATCTGCCAGGGCTTCAACCCGCTTGCGGCGTCGCCGTCGAAGGTGAAGACGGCGGCCGGCCTCGCGAAGCTGAAGTGGCTCGTGATCATGGATCCGCTCGCGACCGAAACCTCCGAGTTCTGGAAGCATCACGGCGACTACAACGACGTCGATTCGTCGAAGATCCAGACCGAGGTGTTCCGTCTGCCGACCACGTGCTTCGCGGAGGAAAACGGTTCGCTCGTGAGTTCGAGCCGCGTGCTGCAATGGCACTGGAAGGGCGCGGAGCCGCCGGGCGAGGCACGCAGCGACCTCGAGATCATGTCGGGGCTGTTCCTGCGCATGCGCAAGATGTACCAGACGGACGGCGGCAAGTACCCGGATCCGATCGTCAACCTGACCTGGCCGTACGCGAACCCGGAAAGCCCGACGCCCGAAGAGCTCGCGATGGAGTTCAACGGAAAGGCGCTCGCCGATCTGCCCGATCCGAAGGATCCGGCCAAGACGCTCGTGAAGAAGGGCGAGCAGCTGGCCGCGTTCGCGCAGTTGAAGGACGACGGCACGACCGCGAGTGGCTGCTGGATCTTCTGTGGTGCCTGGACGCAGGCCGGCAACCAGATGGGGCGGCGCGACAACTCCGACCCGACCGGCATCGGCCAGACGCTGAACTGGGCGTGGGCGTGGCCGGCGAACCGGCGGATCCTGTACAACCGCGCGTCGTGCGACGTCGCCGGCAAGCCGTTCGACCCGACCCGCAAGCTGATCGGCTGGAACGGCAGCGCGTGGAAGGGGGCCGACATTCCCGACTTCAAGGCGGACGAATCGCCCGAAAACGGGATGGGGCCGTTCATCATGAACCCGGAAGGCGTCGCGCGCTTCTTCGCCCGGGCGGGGATGAACGAAGGTCCGTTCCCCGAGCACTACGAGCCGTTCGAGACACCGCTCGACGCGAACCCGCTGCACCCGAACAACCCGCAGGCGCTGAACAACCCGGCTGCCCGCGTGTTCCCGGACGACCGCGCGTCGTTCGGCAAGGTGGCGGATTTCCCGCACGTGGCGACGACGTACCGGCTGACCGAGCACTTCCACTACTGGACCAAGCATGCGCGGCTGAACTCGATCATCCAGCCCGAGCAATTCGTCGAGATCGGCGAAGACCTCGCGAAGGAAGTCGGCGTCGCGCATGGCGAGCGCGTGAAGGTGTCGTCCAAGCGCGGCTACATCATCGCGGTCGCCCTCGTCACGAAGCGGATCAAGCCGCTGACGGTCGACGGCAAGAAGGTCCAGACGGTCGGCGTGCCGTTGCACTGGGGCTTCAAGGGTCTGACGAAGCCCGGCTATCTCGCCAATACCCTGACTCCGTCCGTGGGTGACGGCAACTCCTATACACCGGAATTCAAGTCGTTCCTGGTGAAGGTCGAAAAGGCGTAAGGGGAAAGAGATGGCATTGCAATCGCTGGATATCAAGCGCGTCTCGGCCACCACGACGCCACCGCCCACGGTGCGCGAACCGGTGACCGGGAGTGTCGCCAAGCTGATCGACGTATCGAAGTGCATCGGCTGCAAGGCATGCCAGACGGCATGCATGGAGTGGAACGACCTGCGTGACGAGGTCGGCACCAACGTCGGCGTGTACGACAACCCGGCCGACCTGAGCGAGCATTCGTGGACGGTCATGCGGTTCTCCGAATACGAGAACCCGGCCGGTGACCTCGAGTGGCTGATCCGCAAGGACGGCTGCATGCACTGCGAGGATCCGGGCTGCCTGAAGGCGTGTCCGTCCCCGGGCGCGATCGTGCAGTACAACAACGGGATCGTCGATTTCCACGAGGAGAACTGCATCGGTTGCGGCTATTGCGTGACCGGCTGCCCGTTCAACGTTCCGCGGATCTCGAAGAAGGATCATCGCGCGTACAAGTGCACGCTCTGTTCCGACCGCGTCGCGGTCGGCCAGGAACCGGCCTGCGTGAAGACCTGCCCGACGGGCGCGATCGTGTTCGGCACCAAGGAGGACATGAAGCAGCACGCGGCCGAGCGGATCGAGGACCTGAAGGAGCGCGGCTTCGAGCATGCGGGGCTGTACGACCCGCAGGGCGTCGGCGGCACGCACGTGATGTACGTGCTGCACCACGCGGACAAGCCGTCGCTGTACCACGGGCTGCCCGACAACCCGTCGATCAGCCCGATGGTGAAGCTGTGGAAGGGCATCGCGAAGCCGCTCGCGGTGGCCGGCATCGCGCTGACGGCGCTCGCCGGGTTCTTCCACTATGTCCGGGTCGGTCCGAACGAGGTGAGCGACGAAGAGGAAAAGGCCGCGCAAGACGAGGCGCGACGCATCAAGGAGGACGCGAAATGAAACACGACGACCCCAACCTGATCGTCCGCTACTCGGCGAACGAGCGCACGAACCACTGGATCACCGCGATCACGTTCGTGCTGCTCGCATTGTCCGGGCTCGCGCTGTTTCATCCGTCGATGTTCTGGCTGACCGCGCTGTTCGGCGGCGGCCAGTGGACGCGGATCCTGCATCCGTTCGTCGGCCTCGTGATGTTCGTGTCGTTCGCGATCCTTGTGGTGCGCTTCTGGCACCACAACGCGCTCGACGCGGACGATCGCCAGTGGCTCAAGCAGATCGGCGACGTGCTGACCAACCAGGAAGACAAGCTGCCGCCTGTCGGGCGCTATAACGCCGGGCAGAAGCTGCTATTCTTTACGCTGGTCGCGTGCCTGCTGCTGCTCCTGCTGTCGGGAGTCGTGATCTGGCGGCGCTACTTCTCGTTCTACTTCCCGATCGGGGTGATCCGCGCGGCCGCTGTCGTGCATGCCGTGGCGGCCTTCGTGCTGATCGCGAGCATCATCGTGCACATTTACGCGGCGTTGTGGGTGAAGGGCTCGATCGGCGCGATGGTGCGCGGCACCGTCACGCTGGGCTGGGCTCGCAAGCATCACCCGAAGTGGTTCCGTGAAAGCGTGAAATAACGCACCGGAGCGGGGCGGCTCGCCGATCGCGGCGGGCTGCTCCGTCAGCCGTCGGAACCGCCTGAAGCGCCGACCTGTCGGCGCTTGTTTGGGGTCTGTTTGCGCATGGAACGCGCATGCGAATGCCCGAAATCGCTCGCAGGGCAAGGAGTGAGGAGCGCCGTTTGGCCGAGCCAAACAAGAGACGAACGACGCCGCCATGTGGGCGATTTCGGGCATTCCCGTGGACTATATTTTTAAATTTGGGGTTGCCACGAGACGGGCCGCTCGCTGCGTTGCGCTCCTTGCGAATACGTCAGTATTCGCGGCGTCGCGCGTCTTGCGAGCGGCCCGTCTCGTGGCAACGCATGCGCGTTCCATGCGCAAACAGACCCCTTGGAAGACATATCTGTGACACAACGCATTCTCGAACCGACCGAGATCTCGACACTCGATCATTCGGCCATCCCGCGCTTTCGCCTGCCGGAGCGCGCCACCGCGTTCTCGGCGCGCGCCGCGCGGCTGCGCAAGCTGGCCGACCTGAACCCGATCAGCGGCTACCTGCGGCTGATGGCCACCGTCGCCGATGCGCAGCACGCGACGCTGCAAACGCTCGAACTGCCGCTGCCGTCGAAGGAAGCGATCGCGCGTGCGCAGGAGCATTCGATGCCGCTCGTGCCGGCGCTCGACGGCGAGCGCGATCCGCGCTGGCGCGCCGTGCTGTACGAACTGCTCGACCGCGTCGAAGGCGCCGGGCTCGTCAACCCGCAGCTCGCGAAGCTGCTCGACCGGCTGCGCCTGATGGCGCCCGCCGAACTCGACGCGCAAGCCGACGCGATCCTCGCACTGCGTTTCGCCGAAGTCGACCCGGCTACCGCGCCGTTCCTGATGGCCGCGCTACAGGTCGTCTGGACGGACCTCGCCAGCCGCATTCCGCCGGCCGACGTCCCGTATCTCGACCAGCCGGGGCTGTGCCCGGTGTGCGGCACGCATCCGGTCGCGAGCGTCGTGAGGGTGGGCGGCCAGTACCAGGGCTACCGTTTCCTGCAATGCGGGCTGTGCACGACCGAGTGGCACATGGTGCGCACGAAGTGCTCGCACTGCGATTCGACGAAAGGCATCGCGTATCACGGGATCGAGGGCGGCAGCGAAGCCGTCAAGGCCGAATCGTGCGACGAGTGCAAGACCTATCGCAAGATCGGCTATCAGGACAAGGACTACGAGTTCGAGCCGCTGGCGGACGATCTCGCGAGTCTCACGCTCGACCTGCTGATGAACGAGGCCGGCTACCAGCGCAGTTCACCGAACCCGCTGCTGTGGCCGGATGTCTCGCGGGACGCCAATTGACGGCACGGGCCGGCGCGGTGCGCGAGCACCGGCGCCGGCCCGCTGCGAAGCATGAGACTGGAGCCACCACGACGTGACCGAACCCGGTTTGAATGAATTGAATGCGGTGCTTGCGCGCGTACCGTCTGTCGAGCGCGTGCTGTCGTCGGCGCCGCTGCAACCGCTGCTCGCCGACTATGGCCGCACGCGCGTGCTGAACGCCGTGCGTGCCGAGCTCGAGCGCTGGCGTACCGCCGCGCAGCACGATCCGGCTGCGGCCGAGCCGCTCGACGAGCCGCGCATCGCCGCGGCCGTCGCGCATGCGCTGGCCGCGCAGAGCGCGGGCGCGGTGCGCGCCGTGTTCAACCTGACCGGCACCGTGCTGCACACGAACCTCGGGCGCGCGCTGTTGCCCGACGACGCGGTGCGCGCGGTGGTCGACGTGCTGACGCGGCCGGTCAACCTCGAATTCGACCTCGCCACGGGCCGCCGCGGCGATCGCGACGACCTGATCGACGATCTGTTGTGCGAACTGACGGGCGCGGAGGCCGCGACCGTCGTCAACAACAATGCGGCGGCCGTGCTGCTGGCGCTGTCGGCGCTGGCGACGAAGCGGGAAGTCGTCGTGTCGCGCGGCGAGCTGGTCGAGATCGGCGGCGCATTCCGCATCCCCGACATCATGAGCCGCGCGGGCGCCAGGCTGCGCGAAGTCGGCACCACCAACCGCACCCATCTGCGCGACTACGCGGACGCCATCGGCCCGCGCACCGCGCTGCTGATGAAGGTTCACTGCAGCAACTACGCGATCAGCGGCTTCACGAAGGAGGCGACGCTCGCCGAACTCGCGCCGCTCGCACGCGAGCACGGGCTGCCGGTGGCCGTCGATCTCGGCAGCGGCACGCTCGCCGACCTGTCGCAATGGGGTTTGCCGCACGAGACGACCGTGCAGGAAACCGTTGCCGCCGGCGCAAACGTTGTCACGTTCAGCGGCGACAAACTGCTCGGCGGCCCGCAGGCCGGCCTGATCGTCGGCGATCGCGCGCTGATCGCGAAGATCAAGAAGCATCCGCTCAAGCGCGCGCTGCGCGTCGGCAAGCTGACGCTCGCGGCGCTCGAGCCGGTGCTGCGCCTCTACCAGTCGCCCGAGTTCCTGCGTGACCGGCTCACGACGCTGCGGCTGCTGACGCGCCCGCAGCGCGAGATCGCCGAGGCTGCCGAACGCGTGCGTCCGGCGCTGCAGGCCGCGCTCGGCAGCGGTTTCGACGTGACGGTCGAGCCGATGTTCAGCCAGATCGGCAGCGGCGCGCTGCCGGTCGACCAGTTGCCGAGCGCCGGGCTCGTCGTGCGCACGGCGGACGGCAAGCGCGGCGGTCGCGCGCTGGCGCAACTCGAGAAACGGCTGCGCGCATGGCCGCGCCCGGTGATCGGGCGCGTGGCCGACAATGCGCTGCGGCTCGACCTGCGCTGCCTCGAAGCCGCCGACGAAGCGGTGTTCGTCGCGCAATGCGTGCCGCTCGCGGGGCCCGCTGCATGATCGTCGGTACCGCCGGACACATCGACCACGGCAAGACGACGCTGGTGCGCGCGCTGACGGGCGTCGACACCGATCGCCTGAAGGAAGAGAAGGCGCGCGGCATCTCGATCGAGCTCGGTTACGCGTATACGCCGCTCGACAACGGCGACGTGCTCGGCTTGATCGACGTGCCGGGCCACGAGAAGCTGATTCATACGATGGCGGCCGGTGCATGCGGGATCGACTTCGCGCTGCTCGTGATTGCGGCCGACGACGGCGTGATGCCGCAGACGCGCGAGCATCTCGCGATCCTGCAGCTGCTGGGCGTCACGCACGGCGCCGTCGCGCTGACGAAATGCGATCGCGTCGACCCTGCGCGGGTGGCCGACGTGCGAGACGAGATCGCCACGTGGCTGAACGACTCGACGCTCGCCGGCGTGCCGATCTTCGAAACGCGTGCGACTGCCGCGGACGATCCGGGCGTCGCTGCGTTGAAACGTTACCTGGCGGATGCGGCGATCGCGTGGCGCGCCCGGCGCGATGACGGGCTGTTCCGGCTCGCGGTCGATCGCGTGTTTACGCTCGCGGGGCAGGGCACCGTCGTGACGGGCACCGCGTTCGCGGGCCGCGTCGCGACCGGCGACACGCTCGCGATCGTGCGCACGGGCGGTGCGGCCCGCGTGCGCAGTATCCACGCGCAGAACCGGCCGGTCGAGGCCGGCCGCGCGGGCGAGCGTTGCGCGCTGAATCTGGCCGGGGTCGACAAGGCCGATGTCGAACGCGGCGATACCGTCGCCGATGCGCGGCTCGTCGCGACGTCGCCGCGTCTGGACGTCGAACTGACGCTGCTCGAGGATGCGGGGCTCACGCTGACGCACTGGGCGCCATTGCACGTGCATCTCGGCACGCTGCATCGCGTGGCCCATGTCGCGCTGCTCGACGGCGACACGCTCGCGGCCGGCCAGCGGATGCGCGTGCAGCTGGTGTTCGACGAGCCGGTGTTCGCGCTGCCGGGCGACCGCTTCATCGTCCGCAATCCGCAGGCAACGCGTACCGTCGGCGGCGGCCGCGTGCTCGATCCATTCGGGCCGGCACGCAAGCGTCGTACACCCCAGCGCCGCGCGTGGCTCGATGCGCTGGCCGAATGGCTCGACGAAGGACGCCTCGATGCGCTGCTCGCGCAGGCGCCGCTCGGTATTGCGCGGACGACGCTCACGCACCTGACGGGGTTCGCGCCGAATGTGCTGGCGTTGCCTGGCGATGCGTTGGCGATCGGGCAACGCGATGCCGCGTCGAACGAAGGCGCGGTGATTTCGCAGGTGCACTGGCGCGCGCTGCAGACGCGGGCAATCGAGACGCTGCGCACGTATCACGAACGCATGCCCGACGAACAGGGGCTCGACGCCGCACGCCTGCGGCGGATGGCTGCGCCGCTCGTCGGCGATGCGCTGTGGCGTGCGCTCGTCGATGCGCTGGTCGCGGGCGGCGAAGTCGCGCGCAGCGGGCCGTGGCTGCATCTGCCGTCGCATTCGGTGAGCCTCGAGCCGCGCGAGGAAGTGCTGGCGCAGCAACTGCTGCCGCTGCTGCATGCGGGGCGCTTCGATCCGCCGTGGGTGCGCGACCTGGCCCGCGACACGGGCGCGGCCGAGGACGCGGTGCGCACGCTGCTGCGCAAGCTCGCGCGGCGCGGCGACGTGCAACAGGTCGTGCGCGACCTGTTCTATCATGCGGACGTCGCGCGCGAACTGGCGGCGCTGGTCGCGCATCTCGCGCCGTCGCGCGGCGGCGGGCTCGATGCGGCGACGTTCCGCGACGCGACGGGGCTCGGTCGCAAGCGCGCGATCCAGATTCTCGAGTTCTTCGATCGGGTTGGGTATACTCGCTTCCACCGCGATCTTCACTACCTGCGGCCTGACAGCGGTTGGGCGGGTATTCAGGCGTAGGCGCTCGTTGTTCTTCGGTTTCTTTTTCCCACGGAAGGCATTCGTATCCGGTGGTACGGCTGGACTTCAAATCCAGTTGGGGGTGTCAGACACTCCCGGGTAGGTTCGACTCCTGCTGCCTTCCGCCAGTCATGGCTTCCCGCGCATTCCGGCGACTTCCGTCAACGCCCCGCAGATCGATGATTTCAAAGTGATCTTTGGGTGGCGGTGTGCTTGCGGCTTCCACTCGTGTTCCGCACAGACGGGCAGTGGTGGTGTCAGGCATGGAGCCTCCGTGGAAGACAGGAACAAAACCGGAGACACGAGCTTTCGGCGCGCAGGCTCCCCTATTTTCAGGCCGAAACAAGATGGCAGCGGCAGGCAGCCGTGCGGATGCTATCGCCGGCTGGCATCACGCAGTAGCCCGAGGCGCACGAGGCTTTCGGCCGTGGCGACAATGGCGTCCTCGCGTGGACGGGGCGACCAGCCGAGCAAGCGGATGGCCTTCTGGCTGGTAGCGTTCAGATTGCGGCCGAGCAGCGGCAGCGATCCTCGCAGCGCGGGATCCCTGAGTGCGCCGATGCGTACCAGCCAATCGGGCAGCACCCGGGTGGACACATGGCGCGCGGCATCCCCCATGCGCGCTTTGAGCAGTTGCGCGACTTCGGCGAGCCACATGCTTTCGCCGGCGATGGCAATGAAGCGCTCGCCGTTCGCGGCTTCGTGGGTCATCGCGCGCACGTGCAGGTCGGCGACATCGCGCACGTCGACGAAACCGGAATTGATTCGCGGATTGCCCGGCTGGCCGTCCAGCATGCCCCGGATCAGGCGGATGGAGTGCGAATAGTCGTCGCCGAGCACGGGCCCGAGAACCGTCACCGGATTGATCGCGGACAGTTGCATGCCGCGTCCTTCTCGCGCGACGAAATCCCACGCCGCGCGTTCCGACAACGTCTTCGACTTCTGATAAGGCCAGACGTCGGCGGCCGTCAGGTTGCTCCAGTCGGTCTCGTCGAAGGGGCGGCTCATTGGCCCGTGTCCGGCGCAGATCGCACCGAAAGCAGAGGTCAGCACGACGCGTTTTACACCGGCGTCCCGCGCCGCACGCAGCACGCGCAGCGTGCCTGCTACGGCGGGCTTGACCCAATCGCCCTCACTCGTCTGCGTGCCGGTGGGCGTGGGCGACGCGCCATGCACGACGTAGGCGCAGCCGGCGGTTGCCTGTTGCCAGCCGTCGCCAGCGAGGAGATCCGCCGCGACGAATGACAGACGATCTCCGGGTGCTGCGCCGCCTCGTTCGAGCTGGGCGCGCACCTGCGTCTCGCGCGTGAGCGAGCGAACGGTGGTTCGCACCTGATAGCCTCGATTCAGCAGCGCCAGGATGCAGTGTTGTGCAATGAAGCCGGTGCCGCCGGTTACGAGAACCGATTTGAGGCTGGTATTGCTGTTCATGTCGTTGATTGTCGAGGATGAAGAACCGGGAGGTTAAGACCCGGCCCGCGGCTTGTTAATGCTCTATAGTGCGATTTACTTGCGCGACAGTACGATGATGAGTGACGACCCCTTCTCCGACATCCTGAGACTCACGAACGCCGAATCGCTGGCGACGGGAGGCTTCTCCGCCGGCGGCGCTTGGGCCGTTCGATTTCCGGCACCGGACAAGATCAAGTTCTTTGCGGTGGTAAAGGGCGCGTGCTGGGTTTCCATCGACGGAGAAGAAACGCCCATCCGCTTTGGGCGCGGTGACGTCGGGTTGCTGACGGCAAAGCGGTCTTTCGTCCTCGCAAGCGACCCTTGCGTTCCGCCGGTCGACGCGATGGCGTTGTTCTCGGGCGCCGGAAAGTCGACGGTGAAACTGGGCGATGGCGACGATTTCGCGCAGATCGGCGGACACGTACTGCTCGATCCGGTCACGGGCAGCTTGCTGTCGGACGTTCTGCCGCCATGGATTCACGTGCCGGCCGTCTTGCCGCAGGCCGTGAAGGTCCGCTGGCTTCTCGAGCAACTCGTGGAAGAGCGTGCAGCCGACCTGCCTGGGGCACAACTCGTATCGGCCCAGCTTTCCCAACTGCTGTTCATTCAGATACTGCGCGCACATCTGAAAACGTCCGCGTCCTTGACGGGATGGCTGCGCGCGTTCGGCAACCCGCGCATCGCCCCCGCATTGCGACTGATGCACGGCGATCCCGCTCGTTCATGGCATCTGGACGAGCTTGCCGCCGCGTGTGCGATGTCGCGGACCACGTTCGCTTCTCACTTCAGGGCGAGCGCCGGTGTCGCGCCGCTGGCCTATCTTGGCGAGTGGCGCATGCGTCTTGCCGAGCGCCGTTTGCGCGACGAGAACATGCCGGTCGCGGTGCTTGCGCAGTCGCTCGGCTACTCGTCCGAAAGCGCATTCAGTCATGCGTTCAAGCGCATGTCCGGGCATTCGCCGAAGGCGTATCGTCATATCGTACGGACTGCTTCTGAAGGCGTGGGCGGAGAGCGGGGCCGCGTTCGTGCGGACGTCGAGGCTACCGGTTCGACGCTGCAGTCGCTTCCATCGGAACCTCGGTGAAATGCGCGAGCGACCCGCGGATCGGATCGCGGGCATGTCGGATTCACGGCCCTCAAGACAGGCGTTGCCCTTCCTTACGCAAGGATCCTGTCAGGTGACGCAACGCGTCCAGCAGTTCGACGGCGGGCGCGGGGAGCACGCCGCCCGACACAGCTGCGTTGTCGCGTGCTCGACTAGTGCATGCCGTTATCTCGCAGCACGTCCCGCGCGGCACGAACGATCGCCTCTACCGTGATGTCGAATTTCTCGTACACGTCGTTGATTTTTCCGGACTCGCCGAAGCTGTGCATGCCGACAAATCGGCCTTTCGGGCCGATGTATCGCTCCCATCCCAGTTCGACCGCGGCCTCGACCGCGACTCTCGCAGGAGACGCGCCCAGCACAGCCTCCTGGTAATCGCGTGGCTGCTCCTCGAAGAGCAGGCGGCACGGCATCGATACAACGGTCGTCGGCACACCTTCCTTCTGCAGGATGTCGCGAGCCTGGACAGCGAGGTGAACCTCCGAGCCTGTCGCGAGCAGCGTGAGTCGGCGCGGTCCGCCATCGGCCTTCCGCAAAATGTAGGCGCCACGCGCCGACTCGTTGTCGTTGCCGGGCTCGTTGCGCACGAGCGGGACCGGCTGTCGCGACAATGCGAGGAGCGCAGCCCTGCGGGGCTGTTCGAGAATCAGTTCCCAGCACTCTGCCGCTTCGATTGGATCGGCCGGCCGATACACGGCGAGCTGCGGAATGGCCCGAAGTGCCGCGAGATGTTCGACGGGCTGATGGGTCGGGCCATCTTCTCCGAGGCCGATCGAATCGTGCGTCATCACAAAGATGGATCGCACCCGCATCATCGCGCTCAACCGGATCGCCGGGCGGCAGTAGTCCGAAAAACAAAGGAAGGTACCGCCGTACGGAATCAGGCCGCCATGCAGTGCAATGCCGTTCATTGCAGCGGCCATGCCGTGTTCGCGGACGCCGTAGTGGAGATACGAACCTTTGAACTGGCCAGGCTCGATCGCGATTTGATTCTTCGTCTTCGTATTGTTGGACACCGTAAGATCCGCCGAGCCGCCGAGCAATTCCGGAATCGCGTCAAAGAGACGATCCAGCACTTCGCCGCTGGCCTTGCGGGTGGCCATTTCACTACGACTGGCAATAAACGCCTGCCGTGCCGCGGCAATTGCCTGCTTCCAGTCATCTGGAAGCTTGCCCGCATTGCGCCGCTCGAATTCGGTACGCAGCGCCTGCGGCGCCCGGCCGACGCGTTCTTCCCACGCGAGTCTCGTGTTGCGGCCGCGCGCCCCGATCTCTCGCCATGCCTTCAGCAGGTCATCCGGGATTTCAAACGGCGGCGAATGCCAGTCGAGGGTCTGTCGTGCGCCCGCGATTTCGTCCTCGCCCGGCGCGTCGCTATGCGCGCGCTCGGTCCCGGCCTTCGTCGGAAAGCCGAACCCGATGATCGTCCTGCATGCGATCAAGGTCGGTCTGTCATTCGTTGTTCGAGCGGTTTCGATAGCGCGCCGAATCGCATCCGTGTCGTGACCGTCGATTTCCAGGACGCGCCATCCGGCCGCGTGAAAGCGCTCGATCTCGTTGTCCGAGACCGCGAGGCTGGTGGCGCCGTCGATGGAAATCGAATTGTTGTCCCAAAACGCAATCAGTCTGCCCAACCGGAGGTGGCCGGCCAAGGAGATGGCCTCGTGGCTGATGCCTTCCATCAGGCAACCGTCACCGAGAAATACGTACGTGTAGTGATCGACAAGATCATCGCCGAAGTGCGCATTCATGATGCGCTCGGCCAGCGCCATTCCGACGGACTCCGCGAGGCCTTGTCCGAGGGGGCCGGTCGTCAGTTCGATTCCCTCGGCGTGCGAGTACTCCGGATGGCCCGGCGTCTTGCTGCCGACTTGCCGGAAGCGCTTGATCTCGTCCAGGGTCATGTCGGAATAACCCGTCAGGTAGAGGAGGCTGTAGAGGAGCATCGACGCGTGTCCGTTGGAAAGCACCAGCCGGTCTCGATCGATCCAGTGGGGCGCGGATGCATCGAATTGCATGAATTCCTTGAACAGGACCGTCGCGACGTCAGCCAATCCCATTGGCGCACCAGGATGACCGCTGTTGGCTTTCTGGACGGCATCCATTGCAAGGAAGCGAATGCAGTTCGCCAGCGCGCGAAGATGTGGGTCTCTTGGGGGCGGCACGGCTTTGGGCGTCGCCCGGGAATGTGCGGTGGGATCACTCATCGGTTCTCCTGTTTTGGCTCGGAAGGATGAGGCCGCGGCGCAATATCCATGCCTTTCCCGGCGCGACTGTCACGTCGGGTGACGACGATCCCAACGTCGCCATGGTGACGTGGGGGCCCTCGAGCGTAGCAGTCGGCGATGGTGTTCAGACGGCTTCGCGTTCCCGTTGTGCCAATCGGATCGCTTTCAATCGTCGAAGTCGATGTCGTTATTTTGTAATGTTCGGGTGAAAGTTTTCATTTTTGTTTTTAATGATTGAAATAATAAACAAAAATATAAATTCACAAATGAAATGCAAGTTGAGTGCATGTCATGGCGATCGATTCAATCAGTGATATCAATCATCATGAGAAATCGAGTGCTCGGCGTATGATGCATGCTCACGATCGCCCTGAATTCAAATGGTCGGCACACGGCTGGTCTCACGATCCTGCAGCCGCAAATAATCAAAAAGTCGTTTTGCAATGGGCGACCCAGAAATAGAAAAAGCATTTCCAAGCGCATCCGCCGTGGTATGTCGCGTGCATCAAGAGAGATGTCCGGTCGCCCGTGAGGTTGTCGTGAGTGCTCAAAGGAGACCGCCGCTCCCGTGACAAAGAAGGGGATGCCCTTTCAATTGTCGACGGGGATCCATATTGAAACTCACCACACGTGAGACAGTCGTGTTGGGCCTGATTTCGCGAGGCCTTACCGACCGTGAAATCGCGGCCGAACTGTCCGTTTCCGTCTATACCGCGCGCAAGCATCGCGAAAATCTCCTCAATAAATTCGGCTTCAGGAAATCGGCGGAGCTGACCATGCGCTATTTCGCTCTTTTTCCTGATGTGCTCAAAAAAACGGTATTCGGCATCGTCCCGACCCGTTCTCGTCGCGCGAACGCGAAATCCTGAATCTGCTTGCCGCCGGCATGAGCGACAAGCAGGTCGCTCGCGCGCTCGGCATCAGCGACCAGACCGCCCGCAAGCATCGCGCGCATCTTCTCGGCAAGACCGGCTCGCCCAACATCTGCGCGCTTCTCCATACGGCCGTGCTGTCCGGCTGGCTCCCCGTTCCCTTTCACGTTACCGAGCCCGGCTCGCCGTAGCGAGACGCGTACCGCATTTGCCGTATGGAACCGGCAGGACCCGACTCGCAGAATCGATCTGCCGATTCGTCCGATGTTTCCGCCGACCCATGCGTACCGGGCCGATGGATGCGTGGACGGCCGGCATGTCGACGGCGCACACGACGCAGGGCCTGCGAGTCGTGCTCCGACTGATTCCTCTTCATTAAGGATTCGAAAATGACTCATGTACACCATGCATTGCCGGGGGTATCGCACGCGGTCTCGGGATATGTTCCGGCTTACGCGACGGCGGTTGCGCAAGGGGAGTTCGCGCCGCAGGGCATCGGCGGCGCGGTCATCGGCACGGCCGCGCCGGTGCTCGGCGAGCTGCTCGGCCGGCTCGGCGGGCTGCTGCCGTTCGCCGCGCAGCCGCAGGCGGCGTTCGCACCGCAAGGCGTGTTCGGCGACATCCTGAAATCGGTCGCGCCGACCGTCGGCACGGTCGCGGGGCAACTGGGTGGGCTGCTGCCGTTCTCGGCTCAACCGCAAGCGGCGCTTGCGCCGCAAGGCATTGGCGGCGCGGTCATCGGCACGGCCGCGCCGGTGCTCGGTGAACTGCTCGGCCGGCTCGGCGGGCTGTTGCCGTTCGCTGCGCAGCCGCAGGCGGCGCTCGCACCGCAAGGCGTATTCGGCGACATCCTGAAATCGGTCGCGCCGACGATCGGCACCGTCACCGGGCAACTGGGTGGGCTGCTGCCGTTCTCGGCCCAGCCNAAATCGGTCGCACCGACGGTCGGCACCGTCGCCGGGCAACTGGGTGGGTTGCTGCCGTTCTCGGCTCAGCCGCAGGCGGCGTTCGCGCCGCAAGGCATCGGCGGCGCCGTGATCGGCACCGCCGCGCCGGTACTCGGCGAGCTGCTCGGCCGGCTCGGTGGGCTGCTGCCGTTCGCGGCGATCCCCGCCCAGCCGGCATTCCACTGACCTGTCGCGACAGTAGACCTGCGCCACCCGCGGCCTCCGCGGTGGCGTATCCGATGGACGCGCGTCGCGCAACGACCCGATCGCTCCGGGGCGCGCGTCCGTCGCTTGCGACCGACTGACCCACGGCGTGCCTCGAGTGTCGCGCCACGAAGGAGATTGCGATGGACAAGGACAAGAAGCCCGCCGCCGCGAAGGCGGCAGCCGTGCCGGCGGACGGTGCCGCCGCACCGGATGTCGTGCCGCCCGATTCGGCCGATGAAGCGGTTCATGTGACGAGCGGCAAGCGCCAGTATCTGATTGCGCCCCGGCGCGGCGTGCTTGCTCGCCAGGCCGCGGTGACCCCGATGTCGGCCCACGACCTCGACAATGCGGTCGGTCGGCTGCCCGGCGTCGAAGTCGTGCGCGTGATCAATAGCCACAAGAATGCACAGATGATGTCCGCGCGGCCCGACGAGGCGACCGACACGTACGTCGTCAAGATGGACCCCGCGCACGCGCAGCTGCTGCAGGCGACGGCGCCGCCGGAAATGATCGTCGAGGAGGACCATCCGCTCGGCTACGGGAAAAAGCCGCAACAGGAGTCCGGGGCCGAGCTTCGTCCGCAGGCGGCGATTGCGTCGACCATCCTGCGCCCGGTGACGATCCGCGTGCTGGGCGCGGACGATCAGCCCCAACCCGGCATTCCGGTGACGCTCACGGGCGACGGCTTCCCGGTGAGCGGCACGACCGACGCGCGAGGCGAAACGACGCTGGCCGTCGCGCAGATGGCGCCCGGTCCGCTCCAGTCGCTGGCGGTGCGGCCGTCGCACACGTACTGGAATGTCCACCTGTCGGCGCCGCTGCTGTCGAGCGATCAGGCGAATGTGGTGCGCCTGACGCCGTTGTCGCAGCCGAACCCGAACGTGCCGCCGCATGCCCCCTTCGGGTGGGGGCAGCGCCTGATGGGCCTCGACGAGCTTCCCGCCACGGCGACGGGGCGCGGCGTGCGCGTCGCGATCGTCGATTCGGGGGCGGACGCGTCCCATCCGCTGCTGAACCATATCGTGCGCGGCGCCGATCTGACCAACGACCAGAACCCGGATACGTGGAAGGACGACGTGATCGGCCACGGATCGCATTGCGCGGGCGTGATCGCCGCGCGCATCAGTCCGCAGGCTGCCGACGCGCAGATGGCGATGCGCGGCTTCGCGCCCGACGCGGAGATTCACGTGCTGAAGATCTTTCCCGGCGGCCAGTTCAGCACGCTGATCCAGGCGCTCGACTATTGCATCGATCACGACATCGACGTCGTGAACCTGAGCCTGGGCGCACCGCAGGCGTCGCTCGCGGTCGAGCAGAAGCTGATGGAGGCCGTGCAATCGGGCGTCGCATGTATCGTCGCGGCCGGCAATTCGGGCGGACCCGTCCAGTACCCGGCGTCGTCGCCATACGTGCTCGCGGTGTCGGCGCTGGGACTGCATCGCGAGTTGCCCGTCAACACGTGGGAGCAAACGCAAATCGTCGCGCAGGCTGCGACGGCTGAAGGCCTCTTCTCGCCGACGTTCTCATGCCACGGCCCGCAGATCGGCGTGTGCGGACCGGGGGTGGGTGTCGTATCGACGGTGCCGGGCGCGGCGTTCAACGCCGAATCCGGCACCTCGATGGCGGCGCCGCACATCACGGGGCTCGCGGCGCTGCTGGTGAGCGATCCGCAGATCGCCGGCCATCTCGGGCCGCGCAGGCCGGAGCGCGTCGCCGCACTGTTTCAGCTGATCCGGATGATCTGCACGCCGATCGTTCAGTACGACGTCACGAACCGCTTCGGCGCAGGCCTGCCGCGCTTCCAGAACCTTCGGCAGCTGTTGCAGCAGGCGGGCCGCTGACGGCGCGCGAGCCGCGCCGGCCGTCGGCCGATTCGTCGGCCGGCGCAAATCGTCACACACACACGAGGAGAACCACATCATGTCGACCCTGTTACGCATGACCCGGGCTGCCTGCGTCGCCAGCCTGATTCTGACCGGAGCCGGCGCGCACGCGCAGGACTGGACGCTGGCGCTGTCCTGGAAGCTCGGTGCGTGCGTCGGCGGCGAGGGTGCCCAGACGTGCACGGCAGGCCAGCCGTCAGCGGTGCGCCAGGCCGCCGACGGCGCGCCGATCCGGATCACGGCGATCGGCCTGTATACGCCGCGGCGCGACTGCGACACGGCGCCGGTGCCGGCCGGCACGCTGTCCGACGATGCCGCGCCGTATATCGCACCCGCGAGCGCCGACGATTTCCAGCAGCACTGGAATCGCTACGGAAGCTGCACGGGGTACGCGCCCGCCGGTTACGCCGCCGAGATCGCGGCCATGGCGCGTGCGGTCGGCCTCACGAATCTCGGCCGCTACCTCGGCGAGCATGACAACAAGGTGGTGCGGCTCGACGAGCTGAAGAACGCGCAACTGCATGATTTCTTCCTCGGCGCGGACAAGTCCGTGCAGTTCCTGTGCACGCCCGACGGACGGCTCGCGGAAGTGCGCTACCGGCTGCGCGACTGGTCCGACGTGTTCGTGTATCGCGACAAGGGCGGCATGCTCGTCGTGGCGCAGGGCGGCAATTGCGGCGACGAAGTGCGGCTGTAGCGCACGTTGCGAGCCGACACGCGGGGGAGTCGACATGGAAACGCATCGTTCGTGGTTCAGGACACAGGCGGACGAATCGCCCGCCGCGGACGGCGCTGACGCAGCCTCGTCGAGGCGCGATCTGGTCGGGCAGTTGCTGATCGAATGCAGCGCGATGGCGCGCTACGCGTTGCAGCACGGGATTGCCGTCGCCCCCGACCTGATCGCGCAATTGTCGATGCTGATGGCCGGGGTGCCGCATGCCGCGGCCGATACCGCGGTGGCCGATGCGTCGTCGGTGCACGGCGCATCGTACGCGCTTGCCGCGATTCATCGCCGGCTTGCCGTTGCGATCGCACCGGCCACGCCGCAGGCCGTCACGCTGCTCGACCGCGAACTGCGCGTCCGCTCGCGCCTTGCGTGGTTGGGGCCCGTGCCGCTGATTCGCGCGCTGACGCTGTCCGCCGCGACGTTCCTGGTCGCCGTGATCGCGACGTCGCTGTCGCCGGAAGTGTCCGTCGCGAATATCGACCAGGGGTTTCTCGATTCGCACGGCACCCAACTGCTGTGGAATGCGCTGTTCCTGCTGTTCTGCGCGGGGCTCGGCGCATCGTTTGCCACGCTGTTCCAGGCGCATCGCTACGTCGCGAATTCGACCTACGACCCGAAGTACGACGCGTCGTACGGCGCGCGGCTGATTCTCGGCGTGATCGCCGGCCTGATCCTGGTCGAGCTGCTGCCGCCGCACCTGTACGACGGCGGCAGCATGCGCAGTTTCGGCAAGCCGGCGCTTGCGATGCTCGGCGGGTTTTCGGCGACGGCCGTGCATCGGCTGCTGCACCGGCTCGTGGAGACGCTCGAGACGCTCGTGCGCGGCGATACCGCTGCCGCCGCGCAGGCGACGTTCGAAGCGCATCGCGCCCATGCGGCGACCGAGCGCGTGCAATGGCAAAGCGAACTCGCGGCGGATCTGCTGCGGCTCCAGCAATCGCTTGAAGCGGGCATGCCGCCCGATGCAATCAAGCAGCGGCTCGCCGACTTCACGCGCGCGATGCTGTCGGCGGACGTGCCGCAGGCAGGGCGTCGCGACGGCGCAAGCGCAATCGGGGAATGACCATGCTCTTTCTTTACAACTGGCCGTCGTGGCTGATGGGGTTGTTCATCGTGATCGCAACCGTGTCGGCAGCGCTGGGCGCCTATGCGCTGTTCCGGTGCATCCTGCCCGTCGACCTGCTGCCCGAGCAGCGGGCGATGGCGATCACGATGGTGTCGGTCATCACGACGATCAACTCGTTGCTCATCGCGTTTTCGGCGATCAGCGTGTGGGACGCCTACAACGGCGCGGAGCACACCGTCGAGGCGGAGGCGACCGCGGCCGGCGAGCTGTCGCGCGATCTCGCCGCATTCGGCGACCCGGTCGCCAATGCGGCGCGCGACGCGCTGCGTGCCTATCTCGACGGCGTCGTCCGTGACGAGTGGCCGAAGATGCAGCAGCAGGCAAGCGCGGATGCGCAGGCGGCGGCCCGCTTCGATCTCCTGTTCGACCTGGCGAACCGGATCGAGCCGCGCAGCGAACGGCAGCGCGTGCTGCTCGGCGAGGTGCTCGCGCGAGCGAACGAAATGGCGAAGCATCGCGAACAGCGCCTGCTGACGCTCGACGCGGCGATGCCGGTCACGCTGTGGGGCGTGGTGGTGCTCACGAGCGTCTTGTCGTTTCTGCTGCTCTACCTCCTCCCGGGTACGCGTTTCCACATCGCGCTCGTGACGAGCTGGGCGCTCACGCTCGGCCTCGCGTTCTTCTTCGTGCTTGCCGTCGACCGTCCGTTCGCGGGCGAAGTCAGCGTCAAGCCCGAGCCGCTGCGCGCGATCGTCGCTGCGATGGACGGGCAATCGCGGCGTAGCGGCCCGGCCGCGTCGCGCGACGTTCCGGCATTGCCGCGCAGCCGGCGGCGGACGCGCGCGGACGACGCGGCCGTGGCGTCCGCCACGACCGTTTCCCCACCGCCGGGCGAGCGCACCACGCGCCTGCCTGATCAGATGCAAGGAGACCACGATGACACTCGATGAATTCCGGGCCGCCGCCGCCGTGTCCGCCACGCTCGCGCAACGCTGGCATCCGGCGCTTGCCGACGCGATGGCCGAGTTCGGCATTTCGACACCTGCACGCGTGGCGGCGTTCGTCGCGCAAACAGGCCACGAGACGCTCGGCTTCACGCTCACGCGCGAGTTGTGGGGGCCGACAGCCGCGCAGCGCGCGTATGAGCCGCCGTCGCGCAAGGCTATCGAGCTCGGCAATGCTCAGCCGGGCGACGGCAGGCGCTTCCTCGGACGCGGGCTCATCCAGATCACGGGGCGTACGAACTATCGCGAATGCGGCAACGCGCTGGGTGTCGATCTGGAGCGCGAGCCGGAACGCCTCGAGCACGAACCGCTGGCCGCGCGTTCGGCGGCCTGGTGGTGGGCGCGGCACGGTTGCAACGCGATCGCCGACTCGGGCGATTTCGTGTCGCTGACGAAACGCATCAACGGCGGCGTCAACGGACTCGAGGACCGGATGCGCCGATGGGCGATCGCGAAGCAGGCGATGTGTCTGTGAGTGTGCGGCATGCAGCGAGGACTGACCAACCAACGGAGGGCAATATCATGAACGCGCGAATCTGGGGTGAATTCAAAACGATACGGGGTGCGTTGATCGCGGCGGCGATCGCGGTGGGCGCGCTGCCAGGGTACGCAATGGCGGAAATCGAATGCCAGCGTGTCACCGTGAAAGAGGGGAGCGCGTTGAATTCGACGTGGGGAAAAGACCTGCATCATCTGCAAAGCACCGGCGATGTCGACAATACCGTCAACTCGCTGTGCAGCCCCGACTGGGTTCATGCCGACGATTACTGGCTCTATGGCAACTATTACCCGCTCCACCGCGGGCATTCCAAGCAGGGCGATGGCGCGCGCCTGTTCGTCCAGTCGAGGCCGAAACAGCCCGAGCTGGCCCGATACCTTTGCAAGGACACTGGCGTGAATGGTGCGATACCGTATGAGAAGGCGACGCCGATCGGCGTATTCGCTTACGAAACCTTCGTGCCGAAGACGTCGAAGGCGACCGACATCGCGAAGCAAGTTGAATTGCATGTGCTGTGCGTAGACAGGAACGCGCGAGGACAGGGGCTGGGCATCCAGATACTCAATGAGGCTGTGCAGCGCGTGACTGAGGGCGTCAGTGACGACAAGAGGGTTCGCATGCAGCTGACCTCGCACGTGAAGGCGCACGATTTCTACGACAGGCTCGACATGACATGCCGTGACGAAGGAGAAAGCGGTGCCATCGCGCGTGTCTACGAGCGCACACTGACCCACGGCGAGCGTATCGAAAGGCGTCGTCCGATCTATTACATGGACTTGCATGACAACGGGCAATGCAAACGAGTGACGTTCGGCTGTGGCCATCGAGACAACTATGACAAGCTGCGAAAACTGGCGTTCGACTCGGAAGCAAGTTACGAGCACGGACACGACAACGAGGTATTTTTTATCGGTGACTGGGCGGGCGACTACGGGTGCGACGCTGACGCGGCGCCGATAAGTTACGACGACGTGATCCGGAAGCTGGACGGTCACACCCAATGACGTACCGGAGGCGGTTGCATTGTCGAGCAACGTGCCGCATCCGACAGGCAGCCGCCCCCTCTGTTTTCCGCCACGCCACCGTCGGCATCGTGTTGCGCGATCCAAACCGTGCTCACGGTCGAGATTGGAAAAACTTGATCGGTAAAAGCACTGAAACGCGGTGAATTTTTTCCCCGCTATAGTGGAATGGCTGGTCACGGTTGCGGTATCGCTGCTGGCCAGGTCATGACTGTAGAAAGGTGCTATATGAAAAACAAAATCGACAAGACCGTCGGACCGATCTGGGGTGTGGCAGCAGGATTGCTTCTTGCTGGTGCGGGATTGAGTTTTGGTATTTTCCCGGCGGCGCTGCGCAGCTCGGGCAGCGCAAACGACTTCATGGCGTCAGGCGCCGCGATGCTGGGCATCTTCCTGGTCGTCTATTCCACGCGCGAATTGCGAAGAAAGCGCGTGCACTGAGCGTTCGCGCGCCGCTGATTCCCGACGATCGACACGAGCCGGGCGACGGCTCGCACGTGTGTTACGTCTTGCGGATTTCGTGGTTGTAGACGAGTTCGACGATTCGCTTCGTCGGAATACTCGCGCGCAGGCGGTCGACATTGTCGATCGGAAACCACTTGCATTTCTCGATCTCGTTGCTCGCTTGCGGTATCTGGTCCGGCCCGACCTCCGCGAAGAACACGTGATGGATCTTCGCGAGCCCGGTGAACTGCATCGAGTACACCAGATCCTGGCCGGTCATGCCGGTTTCTTCGCACAATTCGCGATGCGCGGCTTCGAGCGGTGTTTCCCCGCGCTTGATCGTGCCGCCGGGAAGGGCCCAGCGCGACGCCGCACGCGTGACGAGCAACACGCGCTCTTCGCGATAGCAGACGACGGTCGCGCGTTCCTTGATCGGAACGGCAGTCGTTTCGGGGGCTTGGTCGGGCGCGAGGGTTTGGGGCATGCTGCGATTCTAACCAGCACAAATCGATCGGCCAAGGCCGCTTGACCCGGTTTGACGATTGATTGCCGCCGATGCGCGGCCGGCACGCTGCGTGCGCGCCCAAAGCACACGGCCGGCGGCGGGGCCGTGCGCCGGACCGCCGATGCCGATTGGCACGACGACCGACGCGGCCCATCACGCGTGCCACGTTGTCATGCGGTTCGCACCGCGATTGCTTTTACTTCTTCTCCGGCAGGAACCAGTTCATCACGAGCGCGCAGATGCCGCCCGTCGCCACGCCCGATTCCAGCACGTTCTTCAGCGCGTGCGGCAGGCTGTTGAGGATGTCCGGCACTTGCGACACGCCGAGGCCGAGCGCGAGCGACACCGCGATGATCAGCAGTGCGCGACGATCGAGATGGACGCCCGCGAGGATGTTGATGCCCGATGCGGCCACCGCGCCGAACATCACCATCGCCGCGCCGCCGAGCACGGGCTCCGGCACGGCCTGCAGCACGCCCGCGACGACCGGGAACAGGCCGAGCACCACGAGCATCCCCGCGATCCAGATGCCGACGTAGCGGCTGGCGACGCCGGTGATCTGGATCACGCCGTTGTTCTGCGCGAACACCGAGCTCGGGAACGTGTTGAACACGCCGGCCAGCAGCGAGTTCGCGCCGTTCACGAGCACGCCGCCCTTGATCCGTTGCATCCACACCGGGCCCTCGACCGGCTCGTTCGAGATCTTGCTGGTGGCCGTGACGTCGCCGATCGCTTCGAGCGACGTGACGAGGTAGATGATCAGCATCGGCACGAACAGCGCCCACGAGAAGCCGATGCCGAAATGCAGCGGCGTCGGGACCTGGAACAGCGCGGCCTGGTGCATGCCGGTGAAATCGAGGCGGCCGAGGAACGCGGCCGCGAGATAGCCGATCACGAGCGCGATGACGAGCGCGGTGCTGCGCACCCACACGATCGGCACGCGGTTCAGCAGGATGATCGTGCCGAGCACGAGGCCCGACAGCGTCAGGTTCTCCGCGCTCGCGAAGGTGCCCTTGGCCATCGCGCCATAGCCGCCGCCCATGCTGATCAGGCCGACCTTGATCAGCGTGAGGCCGATCAGCAGCACGACGATGCCGGTGACGAGCGGCGTGATCAGGCGCTTCACGAACGGCAGGATGCGCGACACGCCCATCTCGACGAACGACCCGGCAATCACGACGCCGAAGATCGCGGCCATCACGGTCTCGACCGGCGTGCCTTGCTTGACCATCAGGCTGCCGCCGGCGATCAGCGGGCCGACGAAGTTGAAGCTCGTGCCCTGGACGATCAGCAGGCCGGCGCCCAGCGGGCCGAAGCGCTTGCACTGGACGAAGGTGGCGATGCCGGAAATCACCAGCGACATCGACACGATCAGGGTCGTATCGCGGCTGGATACGCCGAGCGCCTGGCAGATCAGCAGGCCGGGCGTGACGATCGGCACGATGATCGCCAGCAGGTGCTGCAGCGCGGCGACGAAGGCGACCATCGGCGCCGGCCGGTCGTTCGGGCCGTAGACGAGGTCGCGCGCCGAATCTGCGGCGTCGGCGCCGTGAGCGGCGGGTTGGGCGGAGGAGGCGGGTTGCATGGCGAGCGGGCCGGACAGGGTGGAAAGTGCGGCATTTTAGCCGAACGGCCCGCCCGCGCCGCTGCAATGGCGGTGATTCGGCAGATCGGGAAAACGGTGGCGGACCGGTGCCCGGGCCGGCCGTGACCGCGGCGCCCGTCGGTCAGCGGGGCGGTCGCAACGCAGGCGCGGTCGGGATGACGGTCGGGGCGGTGATCGCGTGGAACCCGGGCAGCTCGGGAATCCGTTGCTCCATGAACTGCAGGAACGTGCGGGTCCGGAGCGGCAGATACCGGCGCGACGCATAGACGAGGTGCAGCGCATGCGGCGGCACCATGTCCCACTTCGGCAGCAACCGGACGAGTCGACCGCTGTCGATCAGGTCCTGAACGAGCCACGCGGGCCCGCTGCCCACCGCGTTTCCGGCAAGAAAGCATTCCCGCAGCGCCATCGAGCTGTTCACGCGATACCGGCCGCGCATCGGAACGACGACCTGTTCGTCGCCGCGCGCGAAGGCCAGTTCGTTGCCGATGTCCGCGCGTGCGTAGCCGACATACTCGTGCTTCGCGAGATCGTCCGGCCGGCGGAGCTTCGGTGCCCGCGCCACGTACGCCGGCGTGGCGACCAGCAGGCGCGGCGACGACGCGATGTGGCGCGCCACGGCGTCGGGCGGCAGCAACTGGCCGAGGCGAATGGCGACATCGACGCCTTCCTCGACCAGGTCGATCACGCGGTCGGTCAATTGGAGCTCGACCTCGATCTCCGGCCACGCGGCGAGGAATTCGAGCACGAGCGCGTTCAGCCTCAGCTCGCCCAGCCCCAGCGGCGCATTGACGACCAGCTTGCCGACCGGCCGCACCGTTTGCCCGCGCACTTCAGCCACCGCGCTCGCATATTCGTCGATCACGCGCTTGCACCGATCGTAGAACCGGCGGCCTTCGTCGGTGGGCGCGAGGCTCGTGGTCGAGCGTTCGAGCAGGCGAACGCCCAGTTCCTTCTCGAACGCGGCGACGATCTTGCTGATCGTCGGCTGGCCGGTGCCTTCCTCCCGCGCGACCGCCGAGAAATTGCCGAGCTCGATGGCGCGGACGAACACGCGCATGGATCGCAGCGAATCCATCTTATTCCTTCATGGAATGAACCTTATTCGAGTCTCCCACATTCCTGTGCAATGGAGAATGACCTAACGTTCGCGAACCTTCAATCCCTGATGAGGAGTCGACATGAACGAGGCAACGCAATCTTCGGCACTGGACGGTGCGCACGTCGTGGTATTCGGCGGGAGTTCCGGCATCGGTCTCGCGGCCGCAGCGGCCGCGAAGGCAAAAGGCGCCAGTGTCACGCTGGTGGGCCGGACCCGCGCGAAACTCGACTCTGCCGCACAGGCGATCGGCGGCGCGCGCGTCGCGGTGGCCGACATTGCGGACCGCCATGCCGTGCAGGCGGTATTCGACACGATCACGCGCGTCGATCACCTGGTCGTCACCGCCGGCCGGTTCATTGCCGGCAAGCTGAACGAGACCGATCCCGATCACCTGCTCGCCGCGCTGCAGGAGCGTATCGCCGGGCCGGTCTATGCGATCCGCGCTGCGTTGCCGCTGATGCCCGCGACCGGTTCGATCGTGCTGACAGGCGGGCAACTGTCGGATCGTCCGGCCGCGCAAGGCACGTCGGTCATTGCCGCGGCCGTGCGCGGGGTCGAGGCGCTGGCGCAGTCGCTCGCACTGGAACTGAAGCCGATCCGCGTCAACGTGATTGCGCCCGGCTTCGTCGAGACGCCGCTGTACGACGCGTTCGGCCCGGACGCGCGCGATGCGATCCTCGCGGGCGCGGCGGCGGCATTGCCCGGCGGCCGTGTCGGGCGCGCCGATGAAGTGGGGGAAGCGATCGCGTTCCTGCTGGGCAACGGCTTCATGAACGGCGAGATCCTGCACATCGACGGCGGCGGCCGGTTGGTCTGAGCCGCGCGTCAGCCTGCCGAGCGCATGCTGGTGCGGCGTGCCGGCGGGCGCGGCGCGCGGCCATCCGGATACGCGCGCTGGCAGACGGCGATCACCGCATCGCGCAAGCGGCGGTGCACGGGGTCGCCATGCATGCGCGGATGCCAAAGCGCCGACACGAGGATCTCGGGCAGGCGCGCCGGGATCTCGAAGCTGCGCAGCCCGAGGGCCTCCGTGAGCCCCGGCGAGACCGCGTTGCCGAGGCTCGACCGTGGCACGAGCGCGATCAGGTCAGTGCTGGCCGCGACACGCATCGCATCGGGGTAGCCCGGTACGACGACATGCACGGTGTGGCTCGGGCCGCCCTTGTCGGTCGAGTCGTCGGCCGGCCCGCCGAAATCGCCGAGCTGCGACGCGATCACGTGACGGCAGGCCGCATAGCGCGCGGGCGTGATTCTCCCCGATGCAAACAGCGGATGCCCGGCGCGTGCCACCGCGACGTGCCAGTCGTGAAACAGCATGCGGGTGTGCAACTCGGGGGCATCGTCGCCGCGCTTGCCGATTTCCAGATCGACGGTGCCGTCGCGCAGCGCCTGCGGATCGCGATCGGGCTTCGGGACGAAGCGGATGCGCACCAGCGGCGCGATTTCGCCGAGTGCGGCGACCACCGGGCCGGACAGCATTTCCATGAACGATGCGGCCGCGCGAACGGTGAATGTGGATGCGTGCGTCGCGATGTCCACGTCGGCCGTCGCCGGCCGCAGCACCGCGCGCGCATCGCTTGCGATCGCATGCACGCGGTCGCGCAACGCGGCGGCGTGCGGTGTCGGCACGAGCTTGCGCCCGGCGCGCACGAGCAACGGATCGCCGGTGGACATTCGCAGCCGCGTGAGCGTGCGGCTCATCGCGGACGTGCTCAGGCCAAGCCGGCGTGCGGCGCCGGTCACGCTGCCTTCCGACAGCAGCACGTCGAGCGCGGCGACGAGATTCAGGTCGATGTCTTCCATGGCGACAGGATACGCCTCTGAGCGATTTGACATGGCGCTGGATGCAACTATAAGTTGAATCCAGTGCGTCTGGCGCCTGTCGTGGTGCGCACCTATAGTGGCTGCATGACGAAACCCGGCAAAGGCGGAAACCATGCAATCAACTGTATCGGACGGAAATGCGCCCGCGATCCTGCTCGTCGCGGCGTCACGCGGCCTCGGGCTCGCGATGGCGGAGACGTTCCTGGACAAAGGCTGGCGCGTGACGGGCACCGTGCGCGCAGGAGCGGGGCGCACGAAGCTGCACGACCTCGCCGACCGGTTCGACGGCCGGCTCGGCATCGAGACGCTCGACATCTGCGAGCCGGCGCAACTGGCCGCGCTGCGCGAGCGGCTGTCGGGCCGGCGCTTCGACATGCTGTTCGTGAATGCGGGCACGACGAACGAACCCACCGAAACGATCGGCGAAGTGACGACCGACGAGTTCGTGCGCGTGATGATCACGAATGCGCTGGCGCCGATGCGTGTGATCGAGACGCTGCAGGGTCTCGTGACCGAGGACGGCCTGATCGGCGCGATGTCGTCGGGGCAGGGCAGCGTCGCGAACAACGTCAGCGGGATGCGCGAGGTCTATCGCGGCAGCAAGGCCGCGCTGAATCAATTCATGCGCAGCTTCGCGGCGCGTCAGGCCGATACGCGGCGTGCGATGGTGCTGATGGCGCCCGGCTGGGTCCGTACGGAACTGGGTGGGCCCGATGCGCGCCTGACGATCGAGGAAAGCGTGCCGAGTCTGGTGAACGTGTTGATCGCAAAGCGTGTGCGCCCGGGGCTCGACTATCTCGACTACCTGGGGAGGACGGTGCCGTGGTAGCCGGCGCGTCGCGCGAGTAGAGGCCACTGGCGATCCGCCGTGTCGTTCGCGGCGCGGTGGCGGCACTGCGAAGGTCGCGCCGATTCAATACAATGCGACGACCCGCCAGTGACACGGCGTTGCGCCGTCGCGTTCGAATCCTTCCGGTTCGCCGCGCATTGCGTGCGTCCCCGTCGTGACGGCCCCCAGTCGAACACGGAGCGCAACATGAACGAACCTTACCTGCAGGTCATCGCGCATTTCTACGCCAAGCCCGGCAACGGCGACCGCGTGGTCGAATTGCTCGCGGAGCTCGCGCCCCTGACGCGCGCCGAGCCGAAGAATCTCGACTACGCGTATTTCCGGTCGCCGGAGGACCCCGACCACGTCGTGATCCTCGAACGCTACCGCGATGCGGACGGCCTCGACGTGCATCGGGAAACGCCGCATTTCCAGCGGATCGGGTTCGGCGCGATCATCCCGTTGCTCGATCGTCGCGAAGTGTCCAGCTACATGGTGCAGCCGGACACCGGCACGGCGACGCCACCGGGAGGCGCCCGATGAACCCGTTTCAATTCCGTACCGTTCCGACGCAGGTCGTCGAATTCGGCGCCGCGCGGCGGCTCGGCGCGTTGTTGCGCGAGCGCTTTCCGGCGCTCGTGCGGCTGTGCGTCGTCACCGACGCGTTCCTGCATCGCAGCGGCGTGCTCGCGCCCGCGCTGGAGAGCCTCGCCGCGCACGGCTGGCAGGTCACCGTGATCGACGACGTGATCGCCGATCCGCCCGAGCACGTGGTGCTGGACGCGACCGAACGGGCCGTCGCGGCCGATGCCGAGATCGTGCTCGGCCTGGGCGGCGGATCGTCGATGGACGTCGCGAAGCTCATCGCGGTGCTCGCGCCGGGGCAGCAGGCGCTGGCCGACATGTACGGCGTCGACAAGGTCGCGAGCGCGCGGCTGCCGCTCGTGCAGATGCCGACGACGGCCGGCACCGGCTCGGAAGTGACGGCCGTGTCGATCGTCACGGTCGGCGAGGCGCGCAAGATGGGCGTCGTGTCGCCGCACCTGTTCGCGGACGTCGCGATCCTCGACGCCGAACTGACGCTCGGCCTGCCGCGTGCGGCCACGGCCGCGACGGGCATCGACGCGATGGTACATGCGATCGAGGCCTACACGTCCGCGCGGCTGAAGAACCCGGTATCCGACATGCTGGCCGTGCACGCGCTGACGCTGCTGTCGCGCAACCTGCTCGCGGCGTGCGACGACGGCCGGAATCGCCACGCGCGCGAGGCGATGCTGGTCGGCGCGATGTTCGCGGGGCAGGCGTTCGCGAATGCGCCGGTCGCGGCCGTGCATGCGCTGGCCTATCCGGTCGGCGGGATCTTCCATGTGCCGCACGGGCTGTCGAATGCGCTCGTGCTGCCGCACGTGCTGCGTTTCAACGCGCCGGCCGCCGCGCCGCTGTATGCGGAACTCGCGGCGATCGTCGCGCCGTCGGCGACGGGCAGCGATGAAGCGCGCACGCACGCGCTGATCGCCGAGATCGACCGGCTGATCGTCGCGACGGGCATTCCGCGCACGCTGCGCGAGGTCGGCATCGGGGAGGGCGACCTGCCGAGGATGGCATCGGATGCGATGCTGCAGACGCGCCTGCTCGTGAACAATCCGCGCGAGGTGACGGAGGCCGACGCGCTGGAGATCTACCGGCAGGCGTGGTGACGCGGCGAGCGCGTCGTGCCGCCCGTCATGCATTCACGATGTGCTCGGGACCGCGAGCGGCGCGTGGCCGCCCGCCAGGTCGCCGCTATGCGCTCGACGCGTCGGCGCCGGCTGCCACCACGTATGCCGAAGCCTGCTTCGTGCCGTCCGGCCGCGCTTGCAGATAGACGCCCTGGATTTCCGGCTCGAAACCCGGCAGCGCGTTGATCCCGGCTTCGAGCGCACGGAAGTAGTCGAGCGCCGGACCGCCCCATGCTTCGCCGGGCACCACGCAGAAGATGCCGGGCGGATAGGGCAGCGCACCTTCCGTCGCGATCCGGCCTTCGATGCGATCGAGCGTGACGAGCTCGACGTTGTTGCGGATCAGCTCGGTATTCGCGGCCTGCGGCAGCATCGCCTGCTTCGGGAACTGCGCACGCCGGAACATCTGCTTCTGCAGATGCTTCATGTCGTGGCTGCGGTAGAAGTCGTGCATCCGCTGGCACAGCTGCCGCAGGCGCATGTTGCCGTACAGCTCCGGATACGCTTCGCACAGCGATGGAATCGCTTCGCGCAGCGGCGTGTCCTGGTCGAGGTGGCGCTCGAACTGCGCGAGATGCGCGACCAGATGCTGCAGCTTGCCGAAACTTTCGGAAGGCGTGAGCAGGAACAGGATCGTGTACAGGTCGGCCTTCTCGGGCACGACGCCGTGCTCGCGCAGGTAGCGCGCCAGGATCGGCGCCGGCGCGCCGAACGCCGCGTACTCGTGCGTGTCGCGATCGATGCCGGGCGTCGTCAGCAGCAGCTTGCACGGGTCGACGAAATACTGATCGTCGGCATAGCCTTCGAAGCCGTGCCACGTGTCGGCCGGATGAAAGCGGAAGAAGCGCAGGTCGTCGACGATCTGCTCGGTCGGGTAGTCGGCCCACGGGCGGCCGTCGATGCTCTGCGGAACGAACGGCCGGATCTGGCGGCAGGTCTTCAGCAGCAGCTTGCGCGCATCGACGCCGTGCGCGACGCAGTCGCGCCACAGGCGCTTGCCGGCCGGCCCCGCATGCATCTGCGCATTGACGTCGAGCGCGGCGAACATCGGGTAGAACGGGCTCGTCGACGCATGGATCATGTACGCGTTGTTGAAGCGCCGGTGATCGCAGAAGCGCTTCTGGCCTTCGATGTGGCTGTCCTTCTTGTGGATCTGCGAAGTTTGCGAGAAGCCGGCCTGCTGCTTGTGCACCGACTGCGTGACGAAGATGCCGGGATCGTCGGGGCCGAGCGTGAGCATCAGCGGCGAGCAGTCCTGCATCATCGGGATGAACTGCTCGTAGCCGACCCACGCCGAATCGAACAGGATGTAGTCGCACAGGTGCCCGATCCGGTCGACGATCTCGCGTGCGTTGTAGATCGTGCCGTCATAGGTGCCGAGCTGGATCACCGCGAGCCGGAACGGGCGCGGCAGGCCGGCGCGCTCCGGTGCGACGTCGCGGATCGCGTCGCGGATGCGCGTTTCGTCGAGTGCCGCGCTGTCGACGCCGCCGATGAGGCCCCACGCGTTGCGCGCGGTCTCGAGGTAGACCGGCCGCGCGCCCGACAGCACGAGCGCGCCGAGGTGTACCGACTTGTGGTTGTTGCGGTCGAACAGCACGAGATCGTCGGGCGCGAGCAGCGCGCTGGTGACGACCTTGTTCGACGTCGACGTGCCGTTCAGCACGAAGTACGTCTTGTCCGCGTTGTAGATCCGCGCGGCATTGCGCTGCGCTTCCAGTGCGGGGCCTTCGTGGATCAGCAGGTCGCCGAGCCGGACATCGGCGTTGCAGAGGTCGGCGCGAAAGATCGTCTCGCCGAAGAAGTCGAAGAACATCCGGCCGAGCGGGTGATTCGAGAAGAACTGGCCGCCCTGGTGGCCGGGGCAGTCGAATTCGACATAGCCGCGCTGCACGTATTCGCGCATCACCTTGAAGAACGGCGGCAGCAGGTTTTCGCTGTAGATGTCGGCGGCGGCCGAGATCTGCCGGCCGTAGTAGTGGCGCCCTCCGTGGCGGAGCTGGATCACGCCGTTCGCGCTCGGCAGGATCGACGGCGGCACTTCCTGGCCGGGCTCGACGGCGACGAAGAACGGAATCGCGAACCCGGTTCTTTCGACCGTTTCAAGCACCTGTTGCGCCGATTCGATTCCGACGACGATGGCCGCGATATTCGTGAAATCGGTCTGGAATACGTCGACCTGTTCGTGCGTGGTGACGAAGGCGCCGATCAGCGCCGGCTCGACTGCGATTTTCAACAGGCTCACGCGAACTCTCCCGTAAATGTGCGGAAAACGGGAGCGGCATTCGCACGGGCGCGTAATCCGCGTAATCCGTGAAATCCGTGAAATCCGGCACGCGCCGCAGCCGATTGAAACGCTCCCGCGAATGCTGAATGCCGAATGACGCGGCGCACGAAAAAGCCCTGTATGGTGCGGCCCGGCCGCCGCCGGGCAACGCACGGCGCAGCCGATCGTAGCAACAAAACCTGACGAATTCAATCGACCGGAATCGATCCTCAGATTATCGGGCGAGAACGATCGAATAATCGGGAATCGGCATGCTGCAATGCACATCAAAATGAACCGTTCGTGAAACGCGATTTGAAAACGACCGATCGTTTCACCGAATCGTCTGCTTTTCATCAAATGGCATCTATGGCATAGTCGGCTCCGAATTGGATGGCGAATCAAACCGGATTTGCGAGCGTCTCACGCCGCCGCCCGTGGCCTGCTGTCCGCGTGCTCGTGAGACGAATTAAACCCAACGAAGCATCGGATCAACGAGGGCAAAAACTTGACGTCCTCCCGCGCCTAAAGGCGAAAGATTCCCACATCTGGCGATGCACGTCCGCATCGGAGAATGTTCATAGCAGCGTTGGTATCTCGATCATGTTCGACACCACAGTTACTGCAGGTCCACTCTCTTATTCGCAGTCCCGCGATACCTTTCGGTCGCGTCGTGCTGTCTTTCGATCCGCACGCCGAACAGGACTGGGTCGAACCGCTTTCGTCGACTTCCTCGAATCTCCGTGCGCGATCGCTTTGTAGCGGAGCTTGTTTCGGAAGGACGACCAGGATGCGTCGTAGACGCTCTTCGCCATCCTGGTTCTGGCGAGTTTGACAGCCGATACGTTGCCGATCGCGATGTAATCGAAGCGCCGCACCAGATCGAGCGCGAGCTTGTGCTGGAAATCGGCACGGGCGTTCGCCACCTTGGCGTGCAGCTTCGCGATATGTCGCTTGTGCTTTCGCGCCCGTTGCGCTTTCGCCAGCTTTTCCGCCGCTCGTCGACCGAACTGGTCATTGGGCAGCTTCTCTCCGGTCGAAAGTGTGGCGAAGTCTTTCAGGCCGAGATCGATGCCGACACCGGAACGGATAGGTCGGGCCGGAACATCCGGCGTCTCGATCACGATGTTCAGAAACCAGTTGCCACGCGCATCTTGCGCAAAGTTGGTCCCGTCCTTGATCTTGCCTTCGGGAAGCAGCCGGCTGTTGAACACGCGAAAGGTGTTGCCGGCGAAGCGAAATGCGTTGCCTTCGCGCTTCAGGTCGCGGCCCTTCAGCGGCACCCAGCCCAGCGATTTCCTGCCGCGATAGCGCAGGTAGGGCCGACGGTGCTGACTGCGCGACTTCGCATATTGTTCGCACGTCGCGTTGACCGTGCCGGAGTGGATGCCGAGTTCCTTGCTACTCCCCGTCGTCAGCACGTTCAGGTCGAATCCCGTCGGCCACTTCTTGCTCCACTTGAGCGCGTGCTTCTGCGTGTCATTGCAAAAGTTCCAGACGTAGTTCACCGCACGGCTCTGCTTGTTGAGCAGTCCGTTGAGCGACTTTACGCGGTAGCGGTAGACAAGAATCATGCCGGTGATCCTATCCGGTGGAAGAAGCTGCCTGTCAACAGCATTCCTTTCCTTCCCGCCATCAATGGCGGGATTTCTCGGAGCAAATTCTGATGAACACTTCTGTCGGTGGCATTCGTCGTCTCGGCATGCGCGCGCTGCTCGTCGACGACGAGATCACGCAGGAAACCGCGACCGGGCGTGCGGTCCGCACGCTGAGCGCGGAGCTCGTGCAGCGCGACATCGACGTGCTCACGGCCACGTCGGCCGACGATGCGATCATGCTGATCCGCTCCGATCCGTCGATCCAGTGCGTGCTCCTCGACTGGGATCTCGGCGTGGACGGCCATGGGCCGTCCGAGGCCGTGGTCGACGCGATCCGGCATCGCAACGCCAACGTGCCGATCTTCCTGCTGGCCGACCGCAGCGTCGCATCGTCGGTGCCGTCCAAGGTGATGGGCCAGGTCGACGATTTCGTGTGGCTGCTCGAGGATACGGCCGACTTCATCGGCGGGCGCATTCACGCGGCGATCGAACGCTATCGCGCGACGGTGCTGCCGCCGATGTTCGGCGCGCTCGCGAAATTCTCGCGCGTCTACGAATACTCGTGGCATACGCCCGGCCACACCGGCGGCACGGGCTTCCTGAAATCGCCGGTCGGCCGCGCGTTCTTCGAGTACTTCGGCGAAGCGCTGTTTCGTTCCGACCTGTCGATCTCGGTCGGCGAGCTGGGCTCGCTGCTCGACCACTCGGGCCCGATCGGCGAAAGCGAGCGCTACGCGGCCCGCGTGTTCGGCGCGCATCGCACATATCACGTGACGAACGGCTCGTCGACGTCGAACCGCATCATCCTGATGGCGAGCGTGAGCCGCGACCAGATCGCGCTGTGCGACCGCAACTGCCACAAGTCGGCCGAGCACGCGATGACGATGTCGGGCGCGATCCCGACCTACCTCGTGCCGACGCGCAACCGCTACGGGATCATCGGGCCGATCGCGTCCGAGCGTCTCACGCAAACGGCGATCCGCGAGGCGATCGCGTCGAACCCGCTCACGGCCGGGCTGGCCGATCGCCAGCCGAAGCACGCGATCGTCACCAACTCGACGTACGACGGCCTGTGCTACAACGTCGCGCGCGTCGAGGAACTGCTCGGCGCGAGCGTCGACCGGCTGCATTTCGACGAAGCGTGGTACGGCTATGCGCGTTTCAACCCGATCTACCGCGATCGCCATGCGATGCACGGCGACCCGCGCGACCATCATGCGGATCGCCCGACGGTGTTCGCGACGCAGTCGACGCACAAGCTGCTGACCGCGCTGTCGCAGGCGTCGTACATCCACGTGCGCGACGGCCGCAACCCGATTCCGCATGGCCAGTTCAACGAAACATTCATGATGCACGCGTCGACGTCGCCGAACTACGCGATCATCGCGTCGAACGACGTCGCGGCCGCGATGATGGACGGCCCCGGCGGCGCGGCGCTCACGCACGAGTCGATCGAGGAAGCCGTCGCATTCCGGCAGATGATCGCGCGGATGAACAGCGAGTTCGGCGCGAAGGGCGACTGGTTCTTCGAGTGCTGGCAGCCCGACACCGTGCTCGAGACGCGCACCGGCCGCACGCTGCCGTTCCACGATGTATCGCCCGAGCTGCTCGCGAGCGACCCGTCGTGCTGGGTGCTGCGTCCCGGCGCGCAATGGCACGGCTTCGGCAATATCGAGGACGGCTACTGCATGCTCGATCCGATCAAGGTGTCGATCGTCACGCCGGGCGTCGCGCCGGCCGGCGGGCTGATGCCGGTCGGCATTCCGGCGAGCGTCGTGACCGCGTATCTCGATGCCCGCGGGATCGTCGTCGAGAAGACCACCGACTTCACGATCCTGTTCCTGTTCTCGATCGGCATCACGAAAGGCAAGTGGGGCTCGCTCGTCAGCGCGCTGTGCGACTTCAAGCGCGACTACGACGCGAACCTGCCGCTCGACATGGCGATTCCGTCGCTCGCGAAGGAGCACGGCTCGCGCTATGCGGGCATGGGGCTGAAGGACCTGGCCGACACGATGTTCGCGGCGATGGAGCAGCTCGGCACGACGCGGCTGATGTCGGAGGCGTTCTCGATCCTGCCGAAGCCGGAGATGAGCCCGGTGCGCGCGTACGAGCATCTGGTGCAGGGCCGCGTCGAGCAAGTCACGCTCGAGGAGCTGGCCGGGCGCACGGTCGCTACCGGCGTCGTGCCGTATCCGCCGGGCATTCCGCTCCTGATGCCGGGCGAGAGCGCGGGGCCGGCGGGCGGCCCGGTGCTCGGCTACCTGAAGGCGCTCGAAGCGTACGACCGGCGCTTCCCGGGCTTCGCGCACGATACGCACGGCGTGGAAGTCGAGGACGGCACGTACCGCGTGTATTGCCTGACGGCCTGAACGAGCGACCGGCCGCGCGGCGGCCTCACATCGAAGGATCGACATCATGGAAAACGCAGCGCGCATGTCCGACGCGGCCACCGCGGCCGCGCCGAAGAACCGGATGAACGTCTGGCAGCTGACCATCCTCACGGCGGTCAACATGATGGGCTCCGGCATCATCCTGCTGCCGTCGAAGCTCGCGCAGGTCGGCACGATCTCGCTGCTGTCGTGGATCGTCACGGCCGGCGGCTCGCTCGCACTGGCCTATGCATTCGCGCGCTGCGGGATGCTGAGCCGCAAGCCGGGCGGCATGGGCGGCTACGCGGAATACGCGTTCGGCAAGGCCGGCAACTACATGGCGAACTACACGTACGGGCTGTCGCTCGTGATCGTGAATGTCGCGATCGGTGTGACGGCCGTTGGCTACGGCACCGTGCTGTTCGACGCGACGCTGTCGCCGCTGCAGACCGGCCTGTGGACGATCTTCCTGCTCGTGCTCACGACGGTCGCGAACTTCGGCGGCTCGCGCATCACCGGCCGGATCGGCGCGGTGACGGTGTGGGGCGTGATCATTCCGGTCGTCGTCGTGTCGCTGATCGGCTGGTTCTGGTTCAGCGGCGCGACCTGGGGCGGCGCATGGAATCCTAACAACCTGCCGTTCGGGCCGGCCGTCGGCAGCTCGATCGCGGTGACGCTGTGGGCGTTCCTCGGGCTCGAATCGGCGTGCGCGAACTCGGACGCCGTCGAGAATCCGGAGCGCAACGTGCCGATCGCCGTGCTCGGCGGCACGATCGCGTCGGCGATCTTCTACATCGTGTCGACCAACGTGATCGCGGGGATCGTGCCCAATGCGATCCTCGCGAAATCGAATGCGCCGTTCGGCATCGCGTTCGCGACGATGTTCACGCCGACGGTCGGCACGATCGTCACCGCGCTGATGGTGATCGCATGCATCGGCTCGCTGCTCGGCTGGCAGTTCACGGTCGCGCAGGTGTTCAAGAGCTCGGCGGACGTCGGCTACTTCCTGCCGGTGTTCGCGCGTGCGACGCGCACCGGCACGCCGATCGTCGGGATGGTGATCCTGCTGGTCGCGCAGGTCGCGCTGGCGCTGATGACGATCAGCCCCGAGCTGAGCAGCCAGTTCCAGAAGATCGTCGATCTCGCGGTCGTCACGAACCTCGTGCCGTACGTGATGTCGATGGCCGCGCTGATCACGATCCAGAAGGTCGCGAAGGTGCCGCCCGCGAAGGCGCTGCTGACGAACGTGATCGCGATGGTGGCCACCGCGTACAGCTTCTATGCGCTGTTCAGCTCGGGCGAGCAGGCGCTGATGCTCGGCGGCCTGTGCGTGTTCCTGGGCTGGACGCTGTTCGGCTTCGTCAGCGCGCGCTTCTACCAGATGGAAGTCGACGCCCACGTGAAGGAGCCGGGGAAGTCGCTGCAGGCGTGATACCGGCGGCGGCAAGCGCCGCCGTCATCGGGCAGGGCGGGCCAGCAGCGGCGGGAGGTCGTGCTTCAGCAGGTCGACGACGGCCCGCACGCGTGGCGGCAGCGGCCGCTGCGCGTGCACGAGCACGTTGAGCGCGAAATCGGGAATCACGTACCGCGGCAGCAGCTCGACGAGCGTGCCGGCCGCGAGCGCGTCGGCGCAGGCCGGCTGCTGGACCACGCCGATGCCGCCGCCGGCCACGATCGTGTCGAACATCGGGCGCCAGTGGCTCGTCGTCATGATCGTGCGGATGCGCGCGTAGTCGAGCGCGTCGCCGTCGCGCTGCAGCGGCAGCCTCTCGCTCGCGAAGACGCCTTTAACGCGGATGAACGGGTGGTTCGCGAGATCGGCCGCCGTGTCGATCGGGCCGTGCCGCTCGAGATACGACGGCGCGGCAACGAGCCGGCGGCCGACCGTGCCGACCGGATGCGCGACGAATCCGCCGTCGCCGAGTTGCCCGACGCGGATCGAGATGTCGACGCCTTCCGTGACCAGATCGACGATGTCGTCGTTCAGGACCAGATCGATGTGCAGGTTCGGATACGCAGTGCGGACATGCATCAGCACACCCGGCAGCACGACCTCGCCGACGCATTGCGGCGCCGCGAGCCGGATCGTGCCGTCGAGCGCGTTTTCCGTTTTCGAGACCGACGCGACCGCTTCGTCCGCCGATTCGAGCAGCGCCTTGCTGCGTTCGTAGAAGATCCGGCCTTCCTCGGTGCACGTGAGGGTGCGCGCGCTGCGCAACAGGAGCCGTGTGCCGAGATGCTTCTCCAGTCGCTCGATGCGCTCGCTGACGGCCGGCTGGCCCATGTCCAGATCGCGCGCCGCGCCGGACATCGTGCCGCGCTCGACGACCCTCACGTAAATGCGCATCGTCGCCAGCAAATCCATGAAGTCGCGCCCCTTGTCCGGTTCCGGTTGATGCCGATCGACGGATGGTACCAAAGCAGCACTGCCGGAAGGTGCGCGGCGAACCGATACTGACCATCGGTTGACGAGGCCGCGTGTGTTCGCCGGTGCGATGGGGGACAATCGGCTTCCGTGCGCTCGACCGGAGACGATGACATGACGCAACAGGATGAAGCGGTGCGTACGCGCTGCGTCGCATGGCAGGTCGTGCAGACGTGGCAGGCAGCCGAATGGTGCCGACTCGGCGAGTCGCGAACGGGAGTCGACCTGTCGGGATCGGTGTCGGGTGCGATCGACGGCTCGCCGTTTCGCATCGAATACGCAATCGCATGCGGCCCGGACTGGCTCACGCGCTCGGCATGCATCACGCAGTGGGGCGGGACGCAGCCGCCGCGGCAGTGGGATATCCGCTGTGACGCAGGGCGATGGACGATCGATGGCGTCGACGTCCCGGCGCTCGCGGGCGCGACCGACCTCGATCTCGGTTTCAGCCCGTCGACGAATACGCTGCCGATCCGGCGGCTCGGGCTGGCCGTCGGCGAAGCGGCCGTGATCCATACCGCGTGGCTGCGCTTTCCGGATTTCACGTTCGTGCGCGGCGAGCAGCGCTATACGCGCACGGCGGAGCATGTGTACCGCTACGAAAGCGGCACGTATGCGGCCGATATCGCAGTCGACGAAGCGGGTCTCGTCACCGACTACGACGAATGGCGGCGCATCGGCGCGGCCCCCACACGCTGATTCACGCGTATCACCGCGCCGCCGCGCGTTGGCCGCGATGCGTCAGCGTGCGCTCGCGACCGACAGCTTGCCCGGAATCAGCTTCAGCGCGCTGAATGCGTCCGCGATGTTCTGCTGATACGCGAGCGTCGCGTCGCTGATCGGCTGCACGCCGTAGCCGGCGCGCTTGAGTGCGACTTCGAGCGTCGGCGCGTCGAGGCCGACGAGCGGCGACAGTTGCGTGGCGACTTCGGGCACATGGTCGCGCGCCCAGCGGTCGACCGCGTCGACTTCGTCGAGCAGCGCGCGCACCACCTGCGGGTGAGCGGCCGCGTATTTGCGCGCCGCGAGGTAGTACTGCGTATTGCGCACGAGCCCTTCGCCGTTCGCGATCACGCGCGCGCCGATCTGCCGCTCGGCGGCGGCCAGGTACGGATCCCAGATCACCCACGCATCGACGTTGCGCTGCACGAACGCCGCGCGTGCGTCGGCGGGCGTCAGGTAGATCGGCTGGATGTCGGCATACGTGAGGCCCGCATGTTCGAGCGCCTTCACGAGCAGGTAATGGACGTTCGAACCCTTGTTGAACGCGACCTTCTTGCCGCGCAGCTGCGCGACGTTGCGGATCGGCGAATCGGGCAGCACGACGATCGCCTCGCCCTGCGGCGCGGGCGGCTCGTTGCCGACGTAGACGAAATCGACGCCGCCCGCCTGCGCGAAGATCGGCGGCGTCTCGCCGACCGTGCCGACGTCGATCGCGCCGGCGTTCAGGCCTTCGAGCAATTGCGGGCCGGCCGGGAATTCGAGCCATTGCACGGTGACGCCCTGGCTCGCGAGCCGCTTCTCCAGCGTGCCGCGCGCCTTGAGCACGACGAAGTTGCCGTATTTCTGGAAGCCGACGCGCAGCCGCGTGCCGCTGTCTTGCGCATGTGCAGGCAGGCCCGCGAGCGGGCCGAGCGCGAGCCCGGCCAGCCCGGCGGCCGCGCCTTGCAGCCACTGGCGGCGATGCGGGTTCGCCGGTGTCGGTTCAACGTCTGCGTGCGGTGTGTCGTTCATCGAGGTGTCCTGCGTGCGGGTTCACGGGCCGCGCGCGAAAGACGGCGCGGCCGGCGCACGGCGGCCCCGATGCGGGCGATGCGCGCCACGGGCCGGCCCGTGCCGGATCCAGGACGATACGGCCGTGCAGGCCGGCGGCCAACCAACGAATCCGCATATGCAAATCAGCGGCCGGCCACGCGGCCTCGTTCGGGCCGGTGATCGGCACGAGAACCCGCCGGCACGGGCGCGCCGCGTCGGCGAATCCGCACCCGCACCCGCACACGCACAGCCGCCCGGCATTCGACGCACGACTGCCGCGACCCTCAATCGGAGCCGGCCGGGATTTCCTCGATCGAATCGACGCGATCCGGATAGAACGCGAGGTGCCCGCGGATCGCATCGACGGCCGGATACGGCGCCTCGTAGGTCCAGACGGCATTGACCGCGCGCTCGCCGCCGACCGGAATCGAGTAGTAGGCGGCGTCGCCCTTGTACGGACAGTACGTCGCGTGATTGGTGCGTTGCAGCAGTGTCAGGTCGGTGTCCTCGCGCGGGATGTAGAACACCGCCGGGTAGGCGGCTTCGCGCAGCGCCAGCGCGCGGCGCGTATCCGCGACGACCCGGCCGGCCGCCTTGACCACGACGCGCCGCGGGTGCAGTTCGACCGTGATCGGGTGATCGGGGCCCGGCGTCTTCACCGGGCGAGCAGACGTATCGGAGCTGACAGGCATCGTATGTCCTCCTGGAATCGGCGGCGCGGCGGCGCCGGGCGAATCCCGGCGCGCCCGTGCCGGCGTTGGCCAGCCGATACGATGCGCCATTTCGGGCAAGTCTGCAGGGGGCCGGAAGACGGCGGCGCGAAACGGCCGCCCGGCGCTCGGGTGGACGTTTTCATGCACGGGCAGCGGGTTGCATCCACGACGATAAGCAACGCGAAATTAATTGGTAAGCGATCGCCGGGAGGCGCGCGAAGATCGGCCGTCGTCATTTGCATGACAGCTCTTTCCTGTCTCCGTCACCATGAAGAATGCTTTCGTTTCGTCAGCTGCGCGCCGTGCGCGCGGCACACCCCATGTCGCCGCCGCCCTGCGCTGCATCGCGGCGTCGCTGCTGCTTGCCGGCGCGGCCACGCAGGCGCTCGCCGCGCCGTCCGGCAAGACGCTCGTGTTTTGCACCGAAGGCAGCCCGGCCGGCTTCGATCCGGGCCAGCATACGACGAGCACCGATTTCGATGCGAGCACGTACCCGGTCTACAACGGGCTCGTGCAGTTCAAGCGCGGCACGCTCGATCTCGAGCCGGCGCTCGCGACGAGTTGGGACGTGTCGCCCGACCAGCGCACGATCACGTTCCACCTGCGGCGCGACGTGAAATTCCAGACCACCGCGTGGTTCAAGCCGACGCGGCCGTTCCAGGCCGACGACGTCGTCTTCACGTTCCACCGGATGCTCGATCCCGACGATCCGTTCCGCAAGGCCTATCCGGTCAGCTTCCCGTATTTCAGCGACCTCGGCTTCGACCGCAACATCGAGCGCATCGACAAGGTCGACGACTACACGGTGCGCTTCGCGCTGAAGACGCCCGACGTGGTGTTCGTGCGCAATCTCGCGATGGCGTTCGCGTCGATCCTGTCGGCCGAGTATGCGTCGCAGCTCGCGGCGCGCCATCGCGAGGCCGACATCAACCAGTTCCCGGTCGGCACGGGGCCGTTCCTGCTGCGCACGTACCAGAAGGACGCGCTGATCCGCTACGACGCGAATCCCGACTACTGGAAACCGGACGACGTGAAGCTTTCGCGCCTCGTGTTCGCGATCACGCCCGATCCGGCCGCGCGCCTGCAGAAGCTGGTGGCCGGCGAGTGCCAGATATCGGCGTTCCCGCGGCCGGCCGATCTCGACACGGTGCGGCGCGACCCGAAGCTGACGTTGTTCTCGGGAATGGGCTTCAACGTCGGCTTCGTCGCGTACAACACGCAGCATGCGCCGCTCGATCGCGTCGACGTGCGGCGCGCACTCGACATCGCGATCGACAAGTCGGCGATCGTGAAGACCGTGTTCAACGGCGACGCGAAGATCGCGACGAATCCGATGCCGCCCGCGCAATGGTCGTACAACCCGCGGCTGAAGGACGCGCCGCGCGACCCGGCGGCCGCGAAGGCGCTGCTCGCGCAGGCCGGTTTCCCGAACGGCTTCGACCTGACGCTGTGGGCGATGCCGGTGCAGCGCCCGTACAACCCGAACGCGCAGTTGATGGCGCAGCTGATCCAGCAGGACTGGGCGAAGATCGGCGTGCGCGCGAAGATCGTCAGCTATGAATGGGGGGAATACAACCGCCGCGCGAAGCACGACGGGCAGCACGACGCGATCCTGTACGGCTGGTCGGGCGACAACGGCGACCCCGACAACTGGCTCGGCACGCTGCTCGGTTGCGACGCGGTGCACGGCAGCAATCTCGCGAAGTGGTGCAACCAGGATTTCGAGAAGCTGGTGGACGCGGCGCGCTCCAATGGGGACGTCGCGAAGCGCACGGCGCTGTACGAGCAGGCGCAGGTCGTGTTCAAGGACCAGGTGCCGTTCACGCCGATCGCGACGTCGATCGTGTCGCTGCCGGTGTCCAAGCGCGTGCACGGGCTGACGTTCTCGCCGCTCGGCGGGCATCGCTTCGACGGAGTCTGGCTGGATTGACGAGCGGGTCGCGCGGACGCGTGTTTTCGTCCGCGCCGTGTGATGACGGGAAAAGCCGGCGCGATGCAGTGCGCGCCGGCTGCCGGCAGGTCGCGTCGGTTCAGTTGAGCGCGACCGCTGCCGCGGCCTCGACCGGCGAGCCTTCGAGCGCGACCGACGGCCGTCCGTCCGGGCCGACCGGCACGTCGCCGATGAGCGTCGTGCGATACAGCTGGCGGTCGAAGTCGAGATCGAAGATGTCGACCGGCGCGAGGTGGGCGGTCGCGCGGTTGTCCCAGAACGCGATGCTGCGCGGTTCCCACTTGAAGCGGATCGTGAATTCCGGCCGCGTCACGTGTTCCCACAGCAGTTCGAGCAGCGCCTGGCTCTCGCGCGGCGTCAGCCCGACGACCGATTTCAGGAAGCTCGGGCTCACGTACAGCGCGCGTTCGCCGGTCTCCGGATGCACGCGCACGAGCGGATGCTCGGTGACGAGCGGCCGGCGTTCGACCGCCTCGTCGAACGCGCCGGTGGCGCGCGCACCGGCCGGCGGCGTGAAGCGGTGAATGCCGCGCAGGCCATCGACGAAGCCGCGCAGCGGTGCGGACAGCGTTTCGTAAGCCCGCACGAGGTTCGTCCAGTGCGTGTCGCCGCCGTACGGCGGGATCGTCACGCCGCGCAGAATTGACGCCCAAGGCGGGTTCACGGCGGCAGTCACGTCGGTGTGCCAGCCGGTCCACGGGCGGCGCACCGGTTCGCCTTCGAAGCGCGTCGCCTTGCGATGCTTCGCGATCGAATAGACGGCCGGGTGCCCGTCGACATGCCCGAACACCGGGTGGCCGACCGTCGGCTCGCCGAACTGCGCGGAGAACGCGACATGCTGCTCGTGCGTGAGGAACTGTTCGCGGAAGAAGATCACGCGCCATTTCAGCAGCGCGGCGCGGATCGCCGAGATCTGCGGCGTGGTCAACGGTTGCGTGAGGTCGACGCCGCGGATTTCCGCGCCGATATGGGCGGACAGCGGAATCACGTCGACCGGCTGGGCGGCGGGTTCGAGTAGGGCGCTCATGTGACGCTCCTGGCGGAAGTGGAGGGGACGGAGGGCCGACATCGTTGCGCGGGTGCGCGTCGGTCCGGAGGCGGGAAGTGCATGGTCGGTGTCCGGTAGCGGAAAGCGGGGCAGGCACGGCGGCGCGCATGGAGCGCCGCCGCCGCGCGACGCGGGCGTTATTGCAGCGTCGCCCCCGGCCCCTTCAGCACGACGCTCTGGCGGCCGTCGATGCCGACCGGCACGTCGCCGTGCACGGTGGCGCGGCGCACGACGCGGCGCGCATCGCCGTAGTCGTTGATCGCATAGTGCTGCGTTGCGCGGTTGTCCCAGATCGCCACGTCGCCTTCCTGCCAGCTCCAGCGCACGGTGTTCTCGAGGCGCGTCACGTGTTCATGGAACACCTGCAGCAGATGCGCGGAATCCTGCGCCGACAGCCCCTTGAGCCGCTGCACGAAATGCCCGAGCACGAGCGTGCGTTCGCCGGTTTCCGGGTGGACGCGCACGACCGGGTGCTCGGTTTCGTAGACGGTCGACGTGAACACTTCGCGGTAGCGCTTCAGTTGCGTATCGTCGGCATGCACGTGCGTCGACGCGTAGTCGTACGCGTTGGTATGCAGTGCCCACAGCGTGTCGGCGAGCGCGCGCAGCGGGTCGGGCAGGTTGGTGTACGCGGCGGCCGTGTTGGCCCACACGGTGTCGCCGCCGAACGGCGGAATCACGACGGCACGCAGGATCGAGATCTTCGGGTACGCATCGACGAAGGTCACGTCGGTATGCCACGAATTGGCGCGCGCGCCGTGCGCGGAATCGAGTTCGAGCAGGTGCGCGCTGCCGTCGACGGATGGCACGGTCGGGTGCGCGACGGTCTTGCCGAAGCGGCGTGCGAACGCTTCCTGCGCGGTGTCGTCGAGATGCTGCTGGCCACGGAAGAACAGCACCTTGTGGCGCAGCAGCGCGGCCTGGATCGCGTCGAACGTCGCCTCGTCGAGCGTGCCCGACAGCCGCACGCCGGCGATCTCGGCGCCGATCCGGCCGGCGACCTGGCGAAGCTGGAGCGGCGTGGCGGCCGTGCGCGGCGCGGCGTGCGAAGCATGCGAAGACGGGTGAGCGGCGTGCTGGACTTCGGACATCGGGAGTCTCCTGGAGTCGGATCGGTCGAGTCTCCATTCAAGCAGGGACCGCGCGCAATCGGAACCGATGAATCGTCACAACCTTAGCGTGGGCGCAGCGATGATCGATATGCATCGTCATGCTGAGCAATGCGGTGCGTCGTGCGCGCTACCACGCCAGCCGCCATTCGCCGATCCGGTGCGGGCGCGGCGTGTCGATGCGCCGGCCGCCCGGGCGGTCGTCGCCCGGCGGTTCGTGGTCGTCGAAATCGGCGAGCACGGTGTCGCGCAATCGCGCGAATGCGGGCGAATCGCGCCGGCGCGGGCGCGGCAACGCGACATCGACGATGCGTTCGATACGGCCCGGGCGCGGCGCCATCGTCACGACGCGGTCGCCGAGATACACGGCTTCGTCGACGTCGTGCGTGACGAGGATCATCGTGATGCGCTCCTGTTCCCAGATGCGCAGCAGTTCGTTCTGCATCCGCGCGCGCGTCTGCGCGTCGAGCGCGCCGAACGGCTCGTCGAGCAGCAGCACGCGCGGGCGGTTCACGAGGCCGCGCGCGATCGCGACGCGCTGCGCCATCCCGCCCGACAGCTGGTTCGGATACGCGTGCTCGAAGCCGTTCAGCCCGACGAGCGCGATGTGATCGGCAACCGCGCGCCGCTTCGCGGCCGCGTCGAGCGGCGCGTTGCGCAGCGCGGCCTCGATGTTCTGCGCGACGGTGAGCCACGGGAACAGCCGGTGATCCTGAAACACGATCCCGCGCTGCAGCGACGTGTCGTGCACGCGTTCGGCACCGGCCCGGATCTCGCCCGCGTAATCGGTATCGAGCCCGGCGATCAGCCGCAGCAGCGTCGACTTGCCGCAACCGCTCGAGCCGACGATCGTGACGAATTCACCGGCGCGCACGTGCAGCGACACGTCGTCGAGTACGGCGAGCGCCGCGCCGCGTTGCGCGTAGTGCTTGCTCACATGGAGGATGTCGAGCGAATCGGAGGCGAGAGTCGTCATGGCGGTGCGAGGAAAAGGGGGACGAGGAAGAGTCAGGCGATCAGCGCGCCAGGTCGCCGCGCCGGGCCAGCACCTTGCGCTCGATCGCGCGCGCGACCGCGTTCAGCGCCCAGCCGGTCACGCCGACGACGATGATCCCGAACAGCACGAGATCCATCCGGAACTGTTCGCTGCCGTCGATCAGCGTGTTGCCGATCCCGCTGCCGGCGACCAGCAGGTATTCGGCGCCGAGCGTCGCGAGCCACGAATAGATCAGGCCGAGATACAGCCCGGTGAAGATCGACGGCAGCGCGGCCGGCAGGATCACGTAGCGCACGAGCTGGAGCCGCGAGTAGCGCAGCGCGCGGGCGACGTCGACATACGCGCGCGGCACCGCATGAATGCCGTCGCAGGTGTGCGCGGCAACGGGCAGCAGCGCGGCGAGCGACAGGAATACGACCTTGGCGACGTCGCCGAGGCCGAACCACACGGAAATCAGCGGAATCCATGCGAACAGCGAGATCTGCTTGAACGTGTCGAAGCTCGGGCCGACCATGCGCGCCGCGACGCGCGACAGCCCGAGCACGGCGCCGAGCAGCAGCCCGCCCGTCGCGCCGAGCACGAAGCCGCACGCTTCACGTGCGAGCGACGCGGACAGCGCACGGCCGAGTGCGCCGCTCGTGGCCTGCGCCCAGGCGGTGCGCAGCACGTCGGCGGGGCCGACGAGCAGCCCGCTGTTCACGAGGTGCGCGGAAGCGATCGCCCACCACAGCGCGAACGCGACGAGCGGCAGCACGAAGCCGCGCCAGTCGGGCGCGCGCAGGCGGCGGGTGGCCGTGGTGGCAGGCGGGGTGGCGTCAGGCGCGGCAGCAGGATACGTCAAGGGAGGGACTCCTTCGGTGGCGCGGGCAGCGGCGGCCGATCAGCCGCGGAACGCGGACGGCACGCCGCGGCGCAAGCGTGCTTCGAGCGCATCGAGCAGCCGGTTGATCAGCAGGCCGACCGCACCGACGACGATCACGGCCGCCATCACGAGATCGAGCTGGAACAGTTGCCGCCCGTACACGATCAGGTAGCCGAGCCCTTCGGACGATGCAACGAGCTCGACGACGACGAGCGCGAGCCACGACTTCGTGAACGCGAGCCGCACGCCGGTCGCGAGCGTCGGGATCGCGGCCGGCAGCACGACGTGCACGATGCGTTGCCGGCGCGTATAGCCGAATACGCGCGCGACTTCATCGAGCGCGGGTGGCGTCTGGCGAAACCCTTGCAACGTGCTCAGCGTGACGGGGACGAGCGCCGCATGCGCGATCAGCAGGTACTTGAGCGGCTCGCCGACGCCGACGAGCAGCAGCAGGAACGGCAGCCAGCCGAGCACCGGAATCTGCACGATCGCATTGAAGCTCGGCAATACGTAGGCTTCCAGCGTGCGCGACAGGCCGAGCGCCACGCCGGTCGCGAAGCCGAGCAGCGTGCCGGCGGCGAAGCCGACCAGCACGCGCTGCAGGCTGACCAGCGTGTGGCGCACGAGGTCGCCGCTCGTCGCGAGATCTTCCAGTGAATCGAACACGCGCTCGGGCGGCGGCAGGATCTGCGGCGCGATCCAGCCGCGCGCGCTGCCGACGCTCCATAGTGCGAACAACAGTGCGGGCAGCAGCCACGGCGCGAGCCGCCACGACCACCGCTTCACGGCCGTCGCACGGTGCGGCGGCGCGGCGAGCGCGTCACGCTCGGATGACGGAAGGGAAAACGCGGTGTCGCTCATCGGGGCAGGTCCGGGTCAGGAAAGCGGCTTGCCGGCCGCGTCGTAGCGTGGCCAGTAGCTTTCGAGCTTCAGCGTGCGCAGCGCATTGTCGAGATACTTCGGCTCGAACCAGCCGTCGACGTCGACCGGCTGACGGATCAGCTTCAGCGCCAGCGCATCCTGCGCGACGGACTTGTAGCGCGCGACGAAGAACGGATCGATCAGCGGCGACAGGCGATCCTTCAGCCGCTGGTTCGCATAGTCGGCCTGCCACGACGATACCGGCACGCCGCTTTTCGCCCATAGCTTGAACAGCGCGTCGCGGTTCGCTTCGTCGGACGACCATTGCGCGCCCTTCACGAGTGCGGTGACGACGCGCTGCACGATGTCCGGATGCGCGCGCTCGAATTCGTCGAGCACGAGCAGGTGGGTCTGGCGCGTGAGCTGAGGGCCGTCGTTCTGCGATTCGTAGATGATCTTCGCGAGCCCCGCGTCGCGCAGCTTGTACAGCTGGTAGTCGCCCACCGACGCATCGATGCCCTTCGACGCGAGCGCGGCGAGCGAGCTCGCGGCGTCGAGATTGATCACGCGCAGGTCGCGTTCGCTGAGGCCGTTCTTCGCGAGCGCGTTGTCGGCGACGAGCTGCAGGTTCGTGCCACGGAAGATCGACACGCGGCGGTCCTTCAGGTCCTTGATCGAACGGATGGGGGAGTCGGGCGGCACCGCGATCTTGACGCCCGAGCGCACGCTCGCGGCGAGCAGCAGGCGCGTCTTGATCCCGTTCGCCCGTGCGAGCACGGCGGGCAGGTCGCCCTGGTAAGCGAAGTCGAGCGCCTTGTTGGCGATCGCCTCGTTGACGGCCGGCCCCGCGCCCTTGAAGAACAGCCACTCCACCTTGATGCCGTCGGCCGCGAACTCCTTTTCGACCAGCTGCTGCAACTGCGCGGTGGCCGCACTCGATCCGCCGAACGTCGGCGGATCGCCGGCGCCTTGCTGGGCGACACCGATGCGGATGGTGGCGGGCTTGTCGGCGTGCGCGGCGGCGGCCGGCAACGCAATGAGGGACGCGATCAGCAATGAGCGAAGCAGGCGCAGTGGAAGCATGAATCGATGGTCCGGAATGTTGGGAAGCGAGGCTGTGCAACAGCCTGTCGAGGCATTCTCGGCGACGTGCGGGGACCGGACAAGAAACGATTTGAACTATGCTTATCGCCGCATCGGGGGGCGCGGAAGCGGGCCCGCGGGCCGTCGTAACGGGGCGCCGATGGCTCGCCATCCCGCATCGGTGATGCGAGGCGGTACACCGGCCGGAGGGATTGGCGGCTCAGGGGGCCAGAACGGGCGCGCCGCAGCAGCACGAGCAACGCGATCGTCGTCACGAGAGGCCCGATCTACCTCCGGATGGCGCGGCCACGTCGATCGCAGCCAGGCGCGTCATCGTTCAGGCCGATACGTTGCGGATCGCGATCGATGCGACATCGACGCGCCGCGGCAGGATCGCATCGGCCGCCGCGCGGTCGGCGACACGCTGCAGCACGTCGATGTCCGCGCCGCTGAGGCTGCGCTGCGCAAGCGCGGCCCGGTGCGCGATGTCGGTGGCCGCGTCGGGCGGCAGGCGCGTGAGCGACGCATAGACGCTCGCATAGTCGGCCGGATGCGCGAGCGCCCATTGGCCCGCGCGGGCGAGCCGCTCCAGCACGTCGGCGAGCGCCGCGCGCTTCGCGCGATCGTCGAGGGTTTCGATCGGCGACGTCAGGAATGCCAGCCCGGAATTGATGCCGCTGCCGTCGCGGACGATGCGCGCGCCGCGCCGTACCGCATGGCCGTAGTACGGGTCGAACGTCGCCCAGATGCCGATCCGCTTCGCCTCGAATGCAGCGAACGCATCGACGGGCAGCACGAAGCGCACGTCGACATCACGCGGCGCGAGGCCGTGTTCGCGCAGCGCGCCGTACAACTGGTACTGCGAGATGCTGCCGCGCGCGGACGACACGACGACGGTTTGCCCTTTCAGGTCGGCGACGGTGCGGACCGGCGAATCGGGCTGTACGACGATGCCGAGCGACGCCGGCGAGCCGACGCGCGTCGCGACGATCCGCAACGACGGGTCGCCGAGTGCGGCCGTCAGCACGGGCAGGTCGCCGGCCGGCGCGAGATCGATCGCGCCCGCGCGCTGCGCCTCGAACAGCGGCGCCGCACCCTGGAAGTTGGCCCAGCGAAACCGGTAACGCGTGCCGTCGAGCACGTGCGCGGCTTCCGCGAGCGCGCGCAGGCCGCCGGCCTGGTCGCCGAGCACGAGCGTGACGCCCGACAGGTCGGCGCCGGCCGCATGGGCGGGCCGTGCGATGCCGCCGGCGAGCGGCGCGGCGGCGAGGGCGGCAAGCCGCTGCAGCACGCGGCGGCGCGGCGGGGCGGAGGAGGGATTCATCGGCGGGGTGTCCTCGGTGATCCGCGCGCAGGCGGCGCGGCTGCCGGGCAGGTTACGGAATCGGTTTCCGGCCGACAAACATCGAATCGTGCAATGCATATTCGTGCGGCAACGGCCGGCAGGGTCGCCATCGCCGCACGCGGGTTTCAGGCGGCGCTTACGCGGCGGACGGAACCGTCCGCAGGAACGCGCGTACCGCCGGCGCCTTTTCGAAGCGCCGGTGCGCGAGCGCCAGTTCCGACGTGATCGGCTTGCCGACGATCGGCCGGTACACGACGCCCGGCAGCGACACGCAGCCGGCGAGCGCATCGGGAATCACCGCAACCCAGCCATTCACGGACACGCATGCGAGCACAGCGAGCAGGCCGCCCGGGCGGGCGGCGATCAGTGGTGCGAAGCGGCCGCGGCGCGCGACTTCGAGCGTGCCGCGCTCCTGTTCGGGCACCGCGAAGCGCGCGTCGGCGAGGTCGGCTGCGCGAATGGCGGCCATCGATGCGTAGCGCGACCCGGCCGACACGGCCGCGACGAACACGTCGCGCTGCAGTGTGACGACCCGCAGGCCGCCGGGCAGCGGCAGCGGCGGACGCACGTACGCGAGGTCGATCCGGCCGGTGTCGAGCTGGTTCGCGACGTCGTCCATCGGCACTTCGCGCAGGTTCAGCTCGATGCGCGGGTGCGCGTCGCGAAACGCGCCGACGGTGCGCTGCAGGGTGCCCGAATAGACGGCCGACGACACGTAGCCGATCTCGATCCGGCCGAGTTCGCCGCGCTCGGCCAGGGCAGCGAGTTCGCGGCCGCGCTGCAGATGCTCGACCGCGGCGCGTGCCTCGGCGAGATAGGCCTCGCCGGCCGCGCTCAACGTGACGGCGCGGCGCGACCGGTGAAAGAGGCGCACGCCGAGCACGCGCTCGGCCTCCTGGATCTGCCGCGTGAGCGCGGGCGGCGCCATGTCGAGCGCTTCGGCCGCACGGGCGAAGTGCAGGTGCTGCGCGACGCTCAGGAACGCGCGCACGTGGCGGAATTCGAGTCGGTCCATGATTGCAATTTTCGTCAATAAAATAGCATCGGTGTGTCAATGACAGGCAATACGGGCCGAGCCTAGCATACGGCTCGTTCTTCCTGTTCCGGAGTAGTCAATGTCCCAGCCTTCCCCGGCGTCGCGCGCAGGCGCGGCTGCCGCCGCGCCCACGGGTGCCCGCCTGCCCGCCGCCGCGACGCTCGCCGTCGCGTCCGCCACCTGCTCGCTGATCGTGCTCGATACCAACGTCGTCGCCGTGTCGCTGCCGAGCATCGCGCGCAGTTTCCACGCGAGCTTCGCCGATATCGAATGGGTCGTGAGCGCCTACATGACCGCGTTCGCCGCATGCCTGCTGCCGGCAGGCGGCCTCGCCGACCGCTTCGGGCGCAAGCGGATGCTCTTCACGGGGCTCGCGCTGTTCTTTCTTGCATCGCTCGGCTGCGGCGTCGCACCGACGGCCGGCTGGCTGATCGCCGCGCGGGCGGTGAAGGGCGGCGGCGCCGCGCTGCTGCTGACGGCCGCGCTCGCCGTGATCGCGAACCGCTTTCCGGACGGGCGCGAACGGGCGCGCGCATGGGCGATTTGGGGCATGTGCATGGGGATCGCGACGGCCATCGCGCCGCTCGTCGGCGGCGCGATCACGCAATGGATCGGCTGGCGCTGGGTGTTCCTGCTGAACCTGCCCGTCTGCCTGCTGCTCGCGGCCGGTGCACACGTTGCGATCGACGAGTCGCGCGATCCGCACGCGAAGCGCGTGGACGTGGCCGGCAGCCTGCTGTTCGGCGCGGCGCTCGCGTGCGCGATCGCAGCGCTGATCGGCGCGCCGTCGCACGGCTGGTGGTCGGTGGCGACGCTCGGCCGGCTCGCGCTGGCCGCCGCGCTGTTCGCGGCATTCATCGGCGTGGAGCGCTGGCAGGCGCGGCCGATGATCGATCTCGCGCTGTTCCGCCAGCCGCGCTTCGTCGGCGCCGTGCTTGCGATGTTCGGCTATGCGGCGTGTGCGCAGGTGATGATGACGTTCCTGCCGCTGTACCTGCAGAACGGGTTCGGGATGCCGGCGATCGACGCGGGGCTCGGGATGCTGCCGTTCGCGTTCGCGATGATCGCGGGGCCGTCGCTCGGCGCGGCGCTGGCCGCGCGCGTGTCGTCCGACGGCGTGCTGGCGGGCGGGCTCGCGCTGATCGGCACGGGCAACCTCGCAACCGCGGCGCTGACGGCCAGCGGCGACTACCGGCTCGTCGCGCTCGGCATGTTCGTGACGGGTTGCGGCGCGGGCATCATGAACGGCGACACGCAGAAGGCGATCATGGCGTGCGTGCCGCCGAACCGCACCGGCATGGCATCGGGCATCAGCACGACGACGCGTTTCTCGGCGATCGTGACGGCCGTCGGCGTGCTCGGCGCGGTGCTGGCGGCGAGCACGCAGGCGCGGCTCGACCGGCTGCTGTCCGCCGCGCCCGGCCTGAGTGCATTCGCCGACGCACAGTTCATGTCGAGCCTGCTGGCCGGCGACCTGGCGCGGGCGCTCGAGCGTGTGCCGCCGTCGGCCGCCGGCGCGCTCGCGCAGGCGGCGCCCGTCGCGTTCGCGAGCGGGTTCGCCGATGCGCTGACGGTGAGCGGCGGGCTTGCGCTGATCGCGGCCGTCGTTGCCTACAAGTTGCTTGAGCAACCGATGCGCGACGGCGCGTGACGCACGGGGCGGCCCGCGCGGGGCACCGGGCGCGACCCGGCGGAACCATCAAGCTCGCGCGTTCCGGTTTCACGCAGCGTATTCCGGATGTCATCGACGTTCGAGATTCTGCTGCCCGTGTTCGGGCTGATCGAGGCAGGGTTCCTGTGCAGACGGCGAGGGGTGCTTGGGCCGGCCTCAGCCTCGGATCTCAACCGATTGATCGGTTGTCGGGCCGTGCGGCGGATCGACGGAGATTGAACTGCGTGTCAGCTGGTTGTCGCGCCGATCGATCACGCGCGATCAATGCGACTTCGTCGCGAGGCGATGGATGCGTGCCGCATGGGCGACACGCCGAGGATGCGACGCGTGGCAATGCGTTGCCGGCCTGCGGCGCGTGCGTCGCGCGGGTTCGGGTGTATCGGCCTCGGCCGGCGTGCTGTTCCGCGCGTCGACGTCCAAGACCGCACCGGCCGCCACTGCCGCCACCGCCGGCTGCATCGCGTCGGCATCAAGCCACGCACGCGTCGCTTCCGCGATCAGCCCGCGCAACCAGCGCACGCCCTCGACGCACTCGCCCGATTCGTTCCAGGTCATCCGGTACACGATGTCCGGCGGTTCGGCCGGCAGCGCGACGGCGGCGAGCGGCAGCAGCTTCGCGTAGTGCCGCGCGAGCCGGTACGTGGTGGTCAGCAGCATGTCGGTGCGCACGAGCGCATGCGCGGCGAGTTCGAAATGCGGCAGCGTGACGACGATCCGCCGCTGCAGGCCCACGCGTTCGAGCTGCCTGTCGATCGCGCCGGACGCCTCGAGCCACGACGGTGTCGGGCACAGCTGCGGCGCTTCGGCAAACTCGGCCGCCGTCATCGTGCCGCGCCGCGCGAGCGGATGCGTCGCGCGCATCAGGCACACGACGCGATCGTCGAACAGGTCGTCCTGCCGGAACCGCGACGAGCGTGCAGGGCGATTGTCGATCACGACGTCGAGTTCGCCGTCGGCCAGTGCGCGCTCGTCGTCGAAGCCGTCGCCGAGCGGGTGAAACACGAGTTGCGCGTCCGGTGCGCGTTCGCGGAACAGCGCGACGAGCTTCGGCACGAACAGCACGTTCAGGTAGTCGGGGCAGCCGATCCGGTAGGTGCGCACCGACGTGCGCGCGTCGAACCTCGGCTGCTGGATGCGGATGAAGTCGATCACGCGCAGCGCGTTGCGCAGCGGCTCGATCAGCCGCGCGCCGAACTCGGTCGGCACCATCCCGTAGCGGCTGCGCACCAGCAGCGGATCGCCGAGCAGCGTGCGCAGGCGCTTGAGCGCGGCGCTGGTGGCCGGCTGCGACATGTTCAGGCGCACGGCCGCACGCGACACGGTGCGCTCGGTCAGCAGCACGAGCAGGATGCGCATCAGCCGCGCATCGAGCACGTCGAGAGAGACCGCGGCGTCAGGCGCGTCGCCGGGCAGGGCGTTCGGGTCTAGTGGGGCCCGCATGCCGATCCGCCTCCCGGCGACCCGATGCCCGAGTGCGACGCAGCAGCGGGCCGGCGCCGCGTCATTGCGCGAAGGTGCCCGGCCAGCCGACGATCCGCTTCGGGCGCGGCGGCGCGTACGTGCGGACTTTCGACGTTTTCAGCTTCAGGCGCACCAGCGACTCGGCGAGCGCGACGGCCGCCGATACGCCGTCGACGACCGGCACGCCCGTGCATTCCTCGATCTGCCGGTCGAGGCCGGCCATCCCGCCGCAGCCGAGGCAGATCACTTCCGCGTGATCGTCCTTCACTGCGCGCTGCGCCTGGCCGACGATCGACTCGATCGCGCGGGCCGGATTCTCCTCGAGTTCGAGCACCGCGAGGCCGCTGGCGCGCACCGACGCGCAGCGCGCGTCGAGCCCGGCGAGCTTCAGGCGATCCTCGATCAGCGGCACCGTGCGGTCGAGCGTCGTGACGACCGAGTAGCGGTGGCCGAGCAGCATCGCGACGCTCGCGGCTGCTTCGGTGATGTCGACGACGGGCACCGTCAGCAGTTCCTGCAGGCCTTCGCGGCCGTGTTCGCCGTAGCCGGCCTGGATCACCGCGTCGTACGGCTCGTCGTAGTGCATCACGCGATCCATCACGGCGATCGCCGCGAGGTAGCTCTCGAAGTTGCCTTCGATCGACTCCGCGCCGAAGCGCGGCGTCAGCCCGACGATCTCCGTACCCGGCGATGCGGAGGCCTGCGCCTGCGCGGCGATCGCGTCGGTGATCGACTCGGTTGTGTTGACGTTGACTACCAGGATCCTCATTGCGACTCCGTATGCAGGTGTTTCAGTGTCGGGCGCAGGCGACCGCGATGGGTTCGCCCGAACGCTCCTCGTAATGCCGGTTGCGATCGGCCAGCAGCCAGTACACGCTGCCCGCGATGGCCGCGCCGAGCAGCCACGAGAACGGCGTCATCGCGCTGAAGGCCGGCACGACGGCGAGCGTGATCGAGATCAGCGCGGACGGCACGAGCGCCGAGAGCGCCTTGCGGTTCACGCCGCGCGTGTAGAAATAGGCACCGGTCGGCGCTTCGGTATAGAGGTCGGGCACGTTCACGCGCTGCTTGCGCACGAGCCAGTAGTCGACCGTGATGATCCCGTACAGCGGGCCGAGCAGCGCGCCGAGGCCGGACAGGAAGTAGACGATCACGATCGGGCTGTTGTACAGGTTCCACGGCAGGATCAGCACGGCGACCGTCGCGCTGATCAGGCCCGCGCGGCGGAACGACAGGCGGTGCGGCGCGAGGCTCGTCAGCACGAACGCCGGTGCGACGAAGTTCGCCATGATGTTCACCGCGACCGTCACGATCAGGAACGCGACGCAGCCGAGCACGAGGAACAGCTTGTTCGGCACCGTCGCGATGATTTCCGTCGGGCTGTGGATGATGTGGCCGTTCAGCTTGAACTGCGCGCCGGCGAGCACGAAGCTGATCGTCGCGAACACGAGGATGTTGACCGGCAGGCCCCAGAAGTTGCCCACGCGCACCGTCTTCGCGCTCGGCGAAGAGCGCGCGAAATCGCAGAAGTTGAGCACCAGCGTGCCGTAGATCGCGAGCCACAGCGAGCCGCCCGCGAAGATCTCCGTCCACATCCTGAAGCCGGTCAGCGGCTTGCCGATCGACATCGCGAGATGGCCGCCGGTGCGGCTGAACATCCACGCGGCGAGCGACAGCGTCGTGACGAGGATCACCGGGCCGGCGAGCCCCTCGTACTTGCGCACCATTTCCATCCCGTACGTGAGGATGCCGATCTGTACGAGCCAGATCGCGACGAACGTGACCCAGCCGAGCGTCGACAGCCCGAAGATCGCGTCCTGGTCGAACGCGGCGAGGCCCGGCCAGATCGCGGTGAGCAGCACGCGCAGCACGACCGACGCGAGATAGGTCTGGATGCCGAACCATGCGATCGCGATCACCGCGCGGATCATCGCGGGCAGCAGCGCGCCGTAGATGCCGAAGCTCATCCGGCTGATCACCGGGAACGGCACGCCGGTCTTCTGGCCCATGTAGCCGGTGAGGTTCATGAAGGTGTACACGAGCACCGCGCCGATCGCGAGCGATGCGAGCATCTGCCAGCCCGACAGGCCGAGCGCGAACAGCCCGATCGCGAACGAGTAGTTCGCGATGTTGTGCACGTCGTTGGTCCACAGCGCAAAGATGCTGTAGCGGCCCCACGTCCGGCCCTCGGCCTTGGTCGGCGCGAGGTCGGGGTTGTGCAGCCGCGGGCTCAGCACGGGGTCGCGCGCCGCCGAACCGGTTCGATGCGATGCGTCGTCCGCGCCGGGCACGATGCCCGGGCGGTGGGTGGCTTCCAGTTGCACGCCGTTGTCTCCTTCCATGTGCGGGGCGCGAAACCGGCAACGTGGGAACGCTGCGCCGGCCCGGCCGCCGTGGACGTTATGTCTCGTATGTGTTCGCGAGTATGGGAGGCCGGCAACGCGATGGGAAATTAAATATTCGGTTGGCCGTCATTTGAAAAATGAATGGAAGCGGCCAGCCGCGGTGGCTGGACAAGGCACGCGAATTGCGCGCCTGCGGGCTCCATCCACATCGACATCAGCGGAGGTGTCATGCAGCGATATTCACTTCGTCACGTATCGCGAGCCGTCTTCGCCGGCCTCCTGATTGCGGGCCTGGCGGCAGGCGCGGGCTGCCAGAAGAAGAGCGACAACGGCGGCGCAAGCTCGGACTCGAGCGCAACGGGCGGCATGTCGGCCGCCCCGTCGACCGCACCGTCGGGTACGCCGAGCAGCGGCGCGGCCGGCAGCAGCGGCGACAGCGGCGCGAGCTTGCCGGGCGCGGCTTCCGCGCCGGGCGGCGCGAGCGGCGGCTGACGCGCGGAGCGGACGTCGCGCCGGCTGCGCGCGGGTGCGCCGTCCGTACGAAGGGTGCCGTGCCGGTCCGGCACGTGCGCCCGGAGACGTGCGTGCGCAGCCGCGCACATGAAAGATTTGCAAGGACCGTTGTAGCGATTCCCGGGCCGTCGGCGGCAGCCCTGATGCCGACGCGCGCGGGCCGGACAAGGAGGTGCAATGCAGAACGCGGAATCGAACCCGACCCCTGAAAAGCAGCGGGAACAGATCGAGAAGAGCCCGGTGAAGACGCCGGCGGCCGGCGACATGCCCGACGCGGCGACCCAGGCGGCGCAGGTCGCGCAGCATCCGCTGACACCCGAGAAGATTGCCGGGAAGATGCCGACCGGCCTGCCGCCGATCGAGCGCGGCACGCAGGCGCCCGACAGCGGCGATCCCGTGCGGCGAGCGGCCGCCCGGATCCCGACGCTCGACAACGCGAACATGGCGATGACCGACAACACGGTCGACGTCGACGGCAAGGGCATGGAAGCCGCCGCGGGCGCGTCGAAGTGGCACGACAACGTGATTTATTCGAACGCGTCGCTCGACGAAGCGGTCGAGACGCCCGACGAAGGGCTCGGCGGGATCGAGAGCCGACCGTCCGGCAACATGCCGCAGATCGCGACGCGGCCGGGCTGGCGCGTCCGCCATATCGGCGATGTCGACGTCGAGCACGGCGACCGCACGCGCGCCGAGCATGTGATCGTCCTGGAGCGGAACAACTGACCGCGTGACGGGAAGATGCGGCGGGCGGCACGATCGCGCCGCCCGCCGCCATCATCGGCGGTCCTTATTGCGGACCGAGTTCCTGCGCGGACGTATCGGCGTCGTTGCCCTGCGCAACCAGCACGTGGATATCGTTCGGCGTCACGTCGCCGACCCCGCCCGACGGGATCGTCAGGAGTAGCCAGTCGGCGTTGTTGTTGATGGTGACCGGCGCGGTCTTGAGGATCGGCGTCTTGCTGCCGGCCGTCGTGACGATCACCTGGTAGCTGCCGCCGTTCAGGTAGATCGAATCCTGCGTCGATGCCGGTACCGCGTTCTGGTAGGCCGCGCCCGCGAGCGTCGGGCTTTGCGTCGTGATGTCGGTGCCGGGCGGAACGACGTACACGTCGACGTTCTGCGCGTTCGGCGACGCGTTGAAGCTGCGCACGCGCGCCTTGTCCGACAGCAGGCCCTTGTCGTACGGATCGTCGATCACGGAGATCAGCGACGTCGTGCTCGGCAGCGCGATCGTCGTGTAGTGATGGCCGTTTGCCGCGCTGAACGATTGCGCGGCGATGGTCGACGTCGTGCCGGAGAGGTCGTAGCTCGCGTTCTGCGTGCCCGAGTCGACGTCGTGATAGCGCGTCACGCCCTTGTACGCGACGTTGCCCTGGTCGAGCTTCGCGTTCAGGTAGTAGTCGAGGTTGGGCCCGGCCGGCACCGCGTTGATGAAGCGCGCCTGCGGCTTCGAGATGCCGAGTTCGGTCCCGGCATCATCGCCGCCGCCGCACGCTGCGAGTACGGAAATGACCGAGCACAGGGCCACTATCGTTCGTATTGATTTCATGTCGTCCTCTCGTTCAGGAAACCTGCTTGCGATGCGGGATCGCCGCGCGAAGGATCGCGCGGTGCGCAGCGCCGGTTGGAAGGAAGATGGCTGTCCGCCGGATGGCGGGCGCGGAGATGACGCAAGCGATGTGCCTGCGCGGAGAAAAAGCCGGGGAAAGACGGCGGCGCGGGGGCGCGAAGCGCGCACGCGCCGGGCTGGCGGCGTGCGCGGGATGACACGGGGAGCGTTGGGGCGGGCCGCGCGATCGGCGCGGTTGTAAAAAGGCAGCGTCGCGCGGGCGGCGCGCTGTGTCAGCGGTTCACGAGCCGGGCCGGATACGCGAGCGCGAGTGCGCAGCCGACCAGCATGCACGCGGCGAAACCGTACAGCCCCGCGCTTTGCGAATGGAACGTGTCGCGCAGCCAGCCGATGAAGTACGTGCTGCCGAACCCGCCGAGGTTGGCGATCGAGCACGCGAACGCGATCCCGCCGGCGGCGGCCGAGCCCTTCAGGAACGTCGAAGGCAGGGCCCAGACGACCGGCATGGCGGCGGCCGCGCCCGCATTGATCAGCGAGAACAGCAGGACCGTGCCGAACGTGCCGTGCGACGACGATGCCGCGATCGCCAGCGCGACGGCCGACACCACGAACGGCACGACGATATGCCAGCGGCGTTCGCGCGCGCGGTCGGAACTGGCGCCGCAGTACAGCGTGGCGAGCACGGCCGCGGCATTCGGGATCACCATCAGCCAGCCGATGTGATACGCATCCTTCACGCCCGTGTCGCGCAGGATCGTCGGCAGCCAGAAGCTCACCGCGTAGAGGCCGAGCAGCACGCAGAGGTCGATCAGGCCGAGCGCCCAGACCTTCGGATCGGAGAACGCCTTGCCGAGTGCATGGCTCTTGTTGCCGGACGGATCGGCATCGAGGTTCGCACGCAATGCATGCTTCTCGTCGGCGTTTAGCCACTGCGCGGATTCGATGCTGTTGGGCAGCCAGCGCAGCACCGCGAAGCCGAGCAGCACCGACGGCAGCGCTTCGAGCAGGAACAGCCACTGCCAGCCGCCGAGCCCGTGCGTGCCGTCGAACGCGCGCATGATCCACCCGGAGATCGGGCTGCCGATCATGCTCGACAGCGGCAGCCCGACCATGAACAGCGCGACGATGCGCGCGCGACGCGCATCGGGATACCACTGCGTCAGGTACAGCAGCACGCCGGGCAGGAAGCCGGCCTCGGCCGCGCCGAGCAGGAAGCGCACGATATAGAACTGCATCGGCGTGTGCACGAACATCGTCGCACCCGACAGCAGGCCCCACGTGATCATGATCCGCGCGATCCACAGCTTTGCGCCGACGCGTTGCAGCACCAGGTTGCTCGGGACTTCGAACAGGATGTAGCCGGCGAAGAACAGGCCGGCGCCGAGCCCGTACACGGTATCGCTGAACTTCAGCGCGTCGAGCATCTGGAGTTTCGCGAGCCCGATGTTGATGCGGTCGAGATAGGCCGCGAAGTAGCACAGGCAGAAGAGGGTGATCAGGCGCAGCGTGACCTTGCGATAGAGATTGCCGTGCAGCGCGTCGTCGGGGGAAACGGCGGCGCTCGGGTGTGCGGTAGACATGGGATTGCCCCTGTTCGAATGTGACGGATGAATGGGTGGCCGATCGACGCGAGCGGGCGTTCCGCTGCGCACTGGAGTCTGTATATCACGGCAATTAAATAGCGTACACACTAGAAAATACCGAATCGAACAGGCACGATTCCGGCCGTGTGACGGAAAGCGATTTCGTGAGAAACACCACGTGTTTAACGAGGTTTTTGATGGATTCGTATGCACGTTGAAAGCGGGCGGCGAGACGAGGTCGCATGCACAAAATTCGTGCGTATGCGCTTAAAAGTAAAGTGTGTGCACGAAAGTCCGCCGATGTGCGCAAGCACGTGCGCGGCAGCAGGTCGAACGCGCATGGCTCGCCGTCTCGGCGGCATTCGCGGCCGGCAATGCGCAGCCGTCGGGCGATCGTCAGGCGCGCTGCGCGCCGGCGGCCGCGAATCCTGATGCACCGCAATGAAGCGGCAACCCGGCTGAGGGCCGGGTCGAATTGAGGGTGTACACTGCTTGCCTTTCCATTACACGTGGCGCGGGCCTGCACTTTCATGGCGTCTTCCAAGGATTCCTACGACTTTCACGACCAGGTCGGGCACCTGCTGCGCCGCGCGTATCAGCGGCACGTGTCGATCTTCCAGGAGGCGATCCCCGATTCGGATCTCACGGCCGCGCAGTTCGTCACGCTGTGTGCGGTCAAGGAGCGCCAGGGGTGCTCGCTGAACGACATCGTCAAGGCGACCGCGATCGACCAGGCGACGATTCGCGGCGTGGTCGACCGGCTGAAGGCGCGCGCGCTGATCGAGGTGCTGCCCGATCCGAACGACGGCCGCAAGCTGATCGTGCGCGCAACCGCGACCGGCCTCGCGCTGATCGACCGCACGGTGCCGTTCGCGCGGCAGGTGACGGAGCGCACGTATGGCGCGCTCAATCCGGGCGAGCGGGTCGCGCTGCAGTTCCTGCTGCGCAAGATGATGGAAGAGGAAGGCGACGCGTGATGCGCGTCGCTCGCGGGGAGGGGGAGCCGCTCCGCCTGGCCCCCGCGACGCAGCCCGCGACTTCTAAGCCGTGCCGGTTGCCACCTGCACGCCACCGCCATCGGCCTTCATCAACCGGCCTGCGTCGCGTAACGCCGCCCGGACCGTCTCCGGCGTAAACGGCGGCGCGTAGAACCGCACACCGGTCGCATCGAACAACGCGTTCGCGACGGCGGCCGGGCCCGGCACCGACGCCGATTCTCCCGCGCCGAGCGGCGGCTCGCCTTGCCTCGGCATCAGCACGACGTCGACGTCCGGCACTTCCGCGAAGGTCAGGATCGGATAGCTCGCCCATTCGCGCGACGCGACCTTGCCGTCGGCGAAGCGCACGCGCTCCTTCAGCGTGCGGCTCAATACCTGGATCACGTTGCCGTGGATCTGGTGGCGCACGCCATCGGGGTTGATCATCGTGCCCGTATCCTGGCCGACCGTGACGCGTTCGATGCGGATCTCGCCCGACACGCGATCGACGCTCAGGTCGACGATCCATGCCGACCACGCCGCGCCGAAGCCGGGGAAGCGGCTGTGCACGTAGCGTGCATAGGCGATCCCGCGGCCGCGCACGAGCCGCGACGTAGCGGGATCATGCGGCGCGCCTGGCACGCGCGGCGTCCAGCCCGCGCGGTCGGCCACGGCCTGCAGCAGTTCGGTCGCGCGCGTGTCCCGCAGGTGGCGCAGCCGGAACGCGAGCGGGTCGACGCCGGTCAGCGCCGCGCATTCGTCGACGAATGCATCGTGCGCGAACGAGTTCGGCAGCGCCGACACGCCGCGCAGCCACGATGCGCGCACCAGCGGCGCGAGATCCTCGCAGACGAAGCGGCGATGCGGGCTCGCGTACGGCGACACGGCCGTGCGGTCGCCCATCTCGAACACGCGCGGCTCGGGCGCGATCGTGCCGGTCAGCAGCGCCGCGAGCAGCGGCGCGTCGTTCGACGGGTAGCGCGTCGTGAAGTCGTAGCCGAGCAGGCGGCCGTCGCGCGTGACGGTGCCGCTCACCTGCATCGACTGGCCCGCGCCTTTCGGTTCCCACAGATGTTCGTCCGCGCGCGACAGCTGCACGCGCACCGGGCGGCCGACCGCGCGCGACAGCAGCAGCGCGTCGCCGCATACGTCGTCCGCGCCATTGCGGCCGTAGCAGCCGGCCGCTTCCATCCGCACCACGTCGAAATCGGCTTCGTCGCGCGCAACGAGCGTCGCGAGGTCATGGCGCAGCGACACGGGATTCTGCGTGCCGGACCACACGGTGATCCGGCCGTTGCCCGGTTCGCGATAGTCGGCGAGCGCGCATGACGGGCCGATCGAGCCGTGCATCTGGAACGGCCACGCATAGGTGCGCGACAGCGTGATCGTGTCGGGCTGCGCGCGCGCCGCATCGACGTCGCCTTCGTCGAGCAGCACGCGGCGTTTGGCCGGCGCGGCGGCGATCGCGGCAGCCGGTTCGTCGAGCGGCGGCAGCGCGGGGAGCGGCCGCCATGTCACGCGCAGCTGGCGCGCCGCGCGGATCGCGTGTTCCTCGCGCTCGGCCACCACGCCGACGAAATCGCCGATGGCAACGACGGCCACGAGCCCCGGCACGTCGGCCACCGATGCGCGATCGACGTCGATCAGGGAATCACCGACGAACGAACCGCTGTCATGCCCCGCATAGGGCGGCCGCACGACACGGCCGTGCAGCATGCCCGGCACGCGCATGTCGTGCACGAACGTGAGCTGGCCGGTTGCCTTCGCGGGCAGGTCGACGCGCGGCGACGACCTGCCGACGATCCGGTATAGGGCGGGATCTTTCGTGCGGGTGTTCAGGTCCAGCGTCAGCGCGATCCGGCGTGCGGCGACGAGCGTGGCGAACGTGGCCGTTTGCCCGTTCGCCGAGATCGTCGCGTCGTCGATCTGCAGTTGCGCCGCGTCGACATTGAACCGCTCGGCGGCAAGCGCCAGCAGCGCATGGCGCGCCTGCGCGGCCGCACAGCGCAGCGGCGTCGCGGAAATCTGGATCGTCGCGCTCGCGATGGTCGGGCCCTGGTTCGGTGTCGCGGCCGTGTCGCCGAGCACCATCGTCACGCGCGCGGCCGGTACATCGAGTTCCTCGGCGACGATCTGCGCGAGCGACGTGCGGATGCCGGTGCCGAGATCGACGTGGCCGTTGAACGCGAGGATGCGGCCGTCGTCGAGGATCGCGACGAACACTTCCGGCAGCGCCGGCACGTAGGACGACAGGCTGCCCGGCTGGCCGGGCGCCGGCTTGACGGGCGGCGCGGGCGGCCGGATCACGGTAAGACAGCCGTTGCGCGCGATCAGGTCGGAGCGATTCACGGATGAAGGGTCCTGTCGAGGGAGAGGCGGCGCGCGGCCGGATGCGGCGTACGCGGAGTGAGGCGGCCGGCGGCCCGGGCGTCCCGTTCGCGGTGTGCGCCGAGCGCCATGACGGTGACCGTCGCGAGCGCGCGCGTTCCCAATCTAGGCCGCCAAAAGCGCAGCGTCAATCGCACGGGCGGGCGCCCGCCAGTCATGCCGCCGGCCCGCCGCGACGATTCAGCGTGCGCGTGCCTGCACCGCGTCGATTGCCGCGATCGCATCGTCGAGCGGCATCACCGCCGCGTATTTCTGCTGCATGTCGAACAGGTTCGCGTCGTGCGGCGCGATCGCGCGATCGCCGACACAGTCCGCGAGCACGAGCGGGCGGAACCCGTGCGACATCGCGTCGACGACGCTCGCGCGCACGCAGCCGCTCGTCACGGCGCCCGCGACGAGCAGCGTCTGCACCGCGCGCTGCGCGAGCCACGGCGCCAGCTGCGTGCCGAAGAACGCCGACGGCACGGTCTTGCGCACGACGAGTTCGCCCGGCGCGGGCGTGAGTTCGGGCACGATCGCGCTGTTCGGGTGGTGCTCGGTCAGCGTCGCCATGCCGGGCACCTTCAGCGAGAACACGTTGTCGTCGCTGCCGTCGTCCGCATACACGATGCGGCTGTGCGCGACGGGCCAGCCGCGTTCGCGCGCCAGCGCGAGTGCGTGCGTCGTGCGCGCGATTGCCGGCGCGATGTTGCCGCCGCCGAACGTCGCGGGATCGGCGAAGCCGACCACGAAATCGACGATCAGCAGGCCGATGTTGCCGTGCGGCGGCAACGGCGTGCCGAAACCCTGCTGGCGGTAGACGTTCGCTTCGGCGTGGCGGGAAAGGTCGTTCATGATGTCGGTCGCTCGTCGGTCAGGCGGGTTGGTCGGTCACGCGGCCGTCGCGCACGACGGTCGCGCCGTCGAGTTCGACCGTGCAGCGGCGCAGCGGGATGTCGATGTGGCAGGTGGTCGTGCGGTTGCCGCCGCCTTCGTTGTTCGGGCCGAGCGAGAACAGGAAGTTGCCCTCGAACGCGCGCGCGTCCATCCCGATCGTCGCCTCGCGGTCGTACAGCCCGAGCGTCGACCAGCGCGCACGCGGCTGCAACCCCCAGCCGATATGCGAGATCGCATAGCCTTCCGGGTCGGCGAAGGTCTCCATGTAGTCGCGCAGCAGATCGGCGTCGACGCCGCCTTCGATGCGCGTCGCATAGCCGGCTTCGACCGTCAGCGCGATCGGCTCGCGCACGTAGTGCTTCTGCGGCAGCAGGATGTCGCCGCGATCGATCACGATCGTGCCGCGCGCGGTGCGGTCGTTCGGGTAGGTCAGCGCGAAGCCGCTCGGCCAGTGGTCCCAGCGGCCCGGCGCGTCGACGAAGCCGTATTCGGCCGTTGGCGGGAACTCGCCGAGCGGGCACACGAGCGCGGTGCCGGCCGCGGAGGTCACGCGCATCTCGCGGGCGGCGGCGATCCGTTTCGCCGCGGCGAGCACGCGCGTGCGGTCGGCCGGCGTCGGCACCATCCGCACGAGCACTTCGGGCGGCTCGACCGCGAGCAGGATTTTCGTGCCGGACTTCAGGATCTCGTGCTGCTCGGGCGAGAACAGCAGCGTCATCAGGTCGAGCACGAGGTCGCTCTCGCGCAGCGCGGCGATCGCGGCCTTGTTGCCGGTCAGCGGCGTCGTGCCGAGATACGCGAGCGGATCGCGGCTGAACGCCTTGTCGCCGTTCACCGGCGGCAGGTCGAGGCGGTTGACGATCGCGCCCATCGCTTGCGTCGCGATCAGCGCGCACGACAGCGTCTGCGGATGAGTGGCCGCGCTCGTCAGGATCGTGACGGTCTGGCCCGGTTCGAGGCGCGACAGCGTGAGGACTTGCTTCCACGCGTCGATCAGTTGGGAATCGCTGACTGGCATCGTCGGCTCCGGTAAAGGCGTGAAGGAAAGGGGCGGGCGCCGCGCGATCAGGCTGCGAGCGGCGCGCCGAGGAAGTCGCCGAACGCCGCGTAGAAGCCCGGTGCGTTGTCCCACGGAATCATGTGGCCGGCGCCGGGCACGCGCACGTGCCGCATCGACGGTGTCGCGCGCTGCAGTTCGGCGACGTCGTCGTCGCGCACCACGTCGCCGCGTTCGGCCGTGATCAGCAGCGACGGCACGGCCAGTTGCGCGGCGTCCGCGTGGAAATCGTCGGCATGAAAGCCTTCGTACGACGCGCGCACCGCGCGCTCGTCGCAGGTATGCAGCCATTCGGCGCGCAACTGCAGCTCGGCGTCCGTCCAGGTCGGGCAGAACGCGCGCATGCCTTCGGCGTCGGTGCCGGCGCGCGCGAGCGCCATCGAGTCGATGTACCACGGCAGCTTGCCCGGATAGTCGCGGCGGTTCGGGCCCGACACGGGCGGATCGACGAGCACGACCGATTCGAGCCCGTGGATGCCGCGGCGCGCGGCGCGCGCGGCGATCCGCGCGCCCATCGAATGGCCGACGAGGCTGGTGCGCGGCAGGCCGAGCGCGGTGACGAGCGCCGCGATGTCGTCGGCCTGCGCATCGAGGCTGTAGTCGAGCGACGGCGACGCGTCGGACAGCCCGCGGCCGCGCACGTCGAGCACGTAGGTATCGAACGCCGCGCCGAATACTTCGCCGACGAAACCCCACGTGATCGCGGGGCTCGTGATGCCGGGAATCAGCACGATCGCCGGGCGCGACGCGCGTGCGCCGGTCGCGCCGCCGTAGCGCAGGTAGTGCTGGCGGATACCGTTCGCGCGGATGTTCGCGCCATACAGGAAAGTCGAGGGCATGAAGGGACTCCGTCGAAAGGGCCGCGCTCAGTACGCGCCGGACAGCAGCGCGCCGGCGCCGGGCACGATCGGCTCGAGGTCGAGCTCGCGCAGCATCGCGTAGGTCGTCGCGATCGCGGCCGTGATCACGGGCTTGCCCGTCATCGCCTCGACCTTCGCGACGGCCGGCAGCGACGGCATCTGCACGCAGGCGGACAGCACGATCGCATCGGCGTCCTGGTAAGGCAGCGTCTTCACGATGTCGGGCAGGCGCGCCGGATCGTGGCGGCCGACGTCGAGGTTGTCGGGGATCTCCAGCGCGCGGTACGCGAGCACGTCGAAGCCTTCGTTGCGGATGTAGTCGACCACGAGTTCGGTCAGCGGCAGCATGTACGGCGCGACGACGACGATCCGCTTCGCGCCGATCACCTTCAGTGCGTCGACGAGCGCGCCTGCACTCGTCAGCACGGGCGCCTGCGCGCCGTTGTCCGCCGTGTGCTTCGTCAGGCGTGCCTGCGACACACGGTGGTAGCCGTGCCCCATCGCCATGATCGCGACCAGGCACGCGTAGCCGAGCACGTCGACGCGTGCATCGCTCAGTTCCACCGCGCAGCGGTCGGATTCGGCATCCATTGCCGCGAGTTCTTCCTTGACGACCTTCTTCATCCGCATCCGGCTCGAGTGGTACGTGAAGCGCTCGGGGCGGATCGTTTCGCGCAGCCGCAGCATCGCGGGAATCTCGGTTTCCATCGTCGTGTTGGAACTCGGCACGATCTGGCCGATGCGGTAGGTCTTGCTCATGACGGGGAGGCTCCGTGTCGGTAAGAGTGGGCGGCACGCTGGCGCGGGATCGCCGGATGTCGAGCAAAGTCTAGTGTGTACATTTGAAAATGGCAATGAATCAAAATGATCTCAATCGAGCGTCGGCCGCTTTGTGGTGCGTATATTCGATGAATTATTGGTATTTTCCCGAATGTCGGCATGGCCGGCAATAATCCTCTTGTTCTGAATAAATTGAGTGTGTACGCTACATAAACGCCATTCAATCCGCCCGTTCTCGTGCCGCATTCGGCGACGGGCCCACGATCAGGAGATCCGCATGAGCACACCCCGTATCGCAATCATCGGCGCCGGTCTCGGCGGCACGGCCGCCGCGGCGCTGCTTCAGCGCGGCGGCTACGACGTCGCGCTGTACGAGCAGGCGCCGGCGTTCTCGCGCCTCGGCGCGGGCATCCACCTCGGCCCGAACGTGATGAAGATCATGCGGCGCATCGGTTGCGAGGACGCGCTGGAGACGATGGGTTCGCATCCGGATTTCTGGTACAGCCGCGACTGGCAGACGGCCGACGTACTCGCGCAGATCCCGCTCGGCGACTACGCGCGCAAGGCCTACGGCGCGCGCTACCTGACCGTGCATCGCGGTGATTTCCATGCATTGATGACGCAGGCGGTGACGCCCGGCACGATCCGCTTCGGCAAGCGGCTCGCAGCGGTGGAGGACACCGGCGACGCGGTGCGCCTGACGTTCGCCGACGGCAGCGTCGAGACGGCCGACATCGTGATCGGCGCGGACGGCGTGAATTCGCGGATCCGCGAGCACCTGCTCGGCGCGGAACCGCCGCGCTATACGGGCTACGTCGCGCACCGCGCGGTGTTCCCGGCGTCGCTGCTCGGCAACAAGCCGTACGACATGTGCGTGAAGTGGTGGTCGGAGGATCGCCACATGATGGTCTACTACGTGACCGAGAAGCGCGACGAGTATTACTACGTGACCGGCGTGCCGCAGGCCGAATGGCCCGAGGGCGTGTCGATGGTCGACAGCAGCCGCGATGAAATGCGCGAGGCGTTCGCGGGTTTCCATGCCGACATCCAGCACCTGATCGACGTGTCGCCGTCGATCACCAAGTGGCCGCTGCTCGAACGCGATCCGCTGCCGTTGTGGAGCCGCGGCCGCCTCGTGCTGCTCGGCGACGCGTGCCATCCGATGAAGCCGCACATGGCGCAGGGCGCGGCGATGGCGATCGAGGATGCCGCGATGCTCGCGCGCTGCCTCGATGAAGTCGGCGTCGGCGACTACGCGGGCGCATTCGCGTTGTACGAGGCGAATCGTGCGGCGCGCGCGTCGAAGGTGCAGCTCGTGTCGCACAACAACACGTGGCTGCGCACGAACGAGGATCCGGCGTGGGTGTTCGGCTACGACGTGTTCGACGTGCCGCTCGTCTCGCCGTCGCGCGACAGCGTCGCGGCCGTGGCCTGACGCGTACGCGGTGCCCGCGCCGTCCGGCGCTTCGCCGTCGCGTGCGCCGCTGCGTCGGTACGCGTGTTTTCGGCGTGTTATATGTCAGGCGCGCCGGCGGCAGTGCCCGCTGCCGGTCGCTCGCCGCATTCCGGATCCATTCATGTCCCATCCCGCTTCTCCGTCGCGGCCGCTGGCGTTTCGCGTGAACGGCACGCCGCACACCTTCGCCGAGGCCGCGCCCGACGCGCCGCTGCTGCTGGTCCTGCGCAACGACTGCGCGCTCAACGGCCCAAAGTACGGCTGCGGGCTCGGGCAGTGCGGCGCGTGCACGGTGCTGGTCGACGGGCAGGCGACGCGTTCGTGCGTCGTGCCGGCCGCCGCCGCGAGCGGGCGCGACGTCACGACGCTGGAAGGGCTCGGGTCGCGCGACGCGCCGCATCCGATCCAGCGCGCGTTCATCGACGAGCAGGCCGCGCAGTGCGGCTATTGCCTGAACGGGATGATCATGAGCACGAAGGCGCTGCTCGACCGCCATCCCGCACCGGACGACGCGGCGATTCGCGATGCGTTGCGCTTCAATCTTTGCCGCTGCGGCACGCACCTGGAGATCATCCGGGCCGTGCATCGCGCGGCACGCTATCTGCGAGGCGGCGATGAAGCCTGACGCAGGCTTGCCCGTTGCACCGGAGCGCGTGGCGGGCCCCGCGCCGCGCGATGAAGTCGGCACCGATGCATTGCGTGCGCACCACGCGCGCTACACCTGGCCGATCGGCGATGCGCATGCGGACGCGCAGGTATCGCTCGACGTCGAAACGCGGACTGCGTCCGACGGGCGGATGACGACCTGGCGCTATCGCGCGCGGGCGACCACGGACGATCGTCCCGCGCCGCACGGTGCGAAGACGGAACGTGCGGATACCGGCCCGACCGAGCCGTTCGTCTACCGGCACGCGCAGACGTCGATCGAACTCGCCGAATCCGGTCACACGATTCCCTGGCATGCGCACGTGTTCGCGCGCGAATCCTTCGTCGACGAACTCGCGGGCGCGTTGCGGCGCGATCCGGTTGCGTTGCGCCTGCAGCATCTCGATGCGGCGCGGGACGCCGGGCCGCGCGAGATTATCCGGATGGTCAGTGAGCGCGCTGCGTGGGGCGCGCCGGCCGCGGTCGGCCCGGCTGCCCATGCGCGCCTGAGCGGGCGCGGCTTCGCTTTCGATGGTGCCGCAGCGTCTTCCCGCAACCCGCCGTCGACCGCCGACGCGATGCGCGACGGCGATGCGCGCTGGTCCGCATGGGTCGTCGATCTCGATGTCGACCGCGCGACGGGCGACGTCGCGGTGCGGCGCGTCGTGGCCGGGCAGGGTGCCGGCGCACCGGGCGACGCGTCGATGGCCGGCTTGCCCGCATGGCAGATCGAGGCGGCGATTTCGCGCGTAATGGGCGCGCGCCTGTCCGCGCGGCCCGCGCCCGACGAAACCGGCCGGGGGGCGCAGCCGGATGCGATCGCGCATGAACTGATTGCGCTCGACGGCACGGCCCATCGCGCGCACGGCGAGCTGTCGGTGCACGACGCGCGCCGGATCGAGCAGGCGGCGGCGCCCGCGGCGGCGGCGATCGCGAACGCCCTGTACGACGCGACGGGCGTGCGGTTTCGCGCACCGCCGTTCGACGCCGGGCGCATTCGCGCGGCGCTCGCGCAACCGGTGCCGGCCGATTCCGCCGAAGCGGGGCGCAGCGACCCGCGTCGCGCATCGCGCTGGCGCCGCTGGCTGGCCGGCGGCGGCGTGGGCGCGGTGGTCGGCGGGCTGATCGGCCTCGCCTGCGCGATCCTGCCTGGCCCCGCGTCGATCGCACCCGTTGCGCCCGGCGGCGCGGACGGCGCGATGTGGAGCGCGGCGACGCTCGAGCGCGGCCGCCTGGTTGCCCTCGCCGGCGATTGCGCGGTGTGCCACACGGCGCCCGGCGGCGCGACCAACGCGGGCGGGCTCGCGCTCGATACGCCGTTCGGCACGATCCATACGACGAACCTCACGCCTGATCCGGAAACCGGCATCGGCACGTGGTCGTATCCGGCGTTCGCACGCGCGATGCGCGAAGGCATCTCGCGCGACGGCACGCACCTGTACCCGGCGTTCCCGTACACGGCGTTCGCGAAGCTGAGCGAGCCCGACCTGCTCGCGCTCTATGCGTACCTGATGTCGCAGCCGCCGGTGAAACATGTGCCGCCGAAGACGAAGCTGCCGTTCCCGCTCGACCAGCGGCGCCTCGTCGCCGGCTGGAACTGGCTGTTTCACGATGCGCGGCCGTTCGCGCCGGACCCGGCGCGCTCCGCGATGTGGAATCGCGGCAAGTATCTGGTCGACGGCGCCGGGCATTGCGGCGCGTGCCATACGCCGCGCAACGCGCTGGGGGCGGAGAAGGGCGGTTTGGCGTACCTGTCGGGCGGCGAGGCCGAGGGTTGGGTCGCGCCGCCGCTCGTCGGGTCGCCGGCTTCGCCGGTGCCGTGGACCGAGGGCGCGCTGTTCGATTACCTGCGCACGGGCTTCTCTGCGCAGCATGGCGTCGCAGCCGGGCCGATGGCGCCCGTCGTCGCGGGGCTCGCGTCGCTGCCCGAGGCCGACGTCCAGGCGATCGCGCACTATCTCGCGTCGCTGTCGCCGCCCGTCGACGCAGCGGCCGCCGCCGATGCGGCCGCCCGGCAGGTGCGCGGCGCGGAAGCCGTTGCGACGCTCGGCCTCGAAAACGGCCGCCGGGCGTTCGACGCCGCGTGTGCGGTCTGTCATGCGGAATCGGGCGGCGTCGGGCATTTCGGCGTACGTCCGCTGATGGGGCTCAACACGAGCGTCAGCCAGGCCGCGCCGGACAACCTGCTGCGCGTGCTGCATCACGGGATCGACCAGCCGGCGACCGGCGAACTCGGCTACATGCCGGGCTTCGGCGACGCATTCGACGACCGGCAGATGGCCGAGCTGGCAGCGTATATCCGCGCGCGCTACGCGCCGGGGCGGCCGGCGTGGCGGAACCTGGCGGAAGCGTCGGCCAGGATCCGGCAGGCAGCCGCGCACTGATCGGCCGCCAGGCAACGGGCTGCGGGAGGCGGGAGGCGGGAGGCGGGAGGCGGGAGGCGGGAGGCGGGAGGCGGGCCGACCGGGCAAAACTACCCGTTGGCGCGATCTGGCCCGGAATGGGGCGGAAATATTGCCCCATTTTCATCATCGTTTAACCATTCGAAACAATGTGTTCACCGAAAGGGGCATGATCTCCGGCGATCGAGCGGGCATAATGGCGCCTATGTTGCTCAATGCGCGTCGAACGGCGCGCGCCTGCCCCCATGTCCACTCCAGTTTCCTTTCGAACCTTGCGATGGTTGACCGTCGCGGCTGCCGTATGCTTGCTCGCCGCGTGTTCGACCGCTTCCGACGTGACCGCGACGTCGAACCCGAACGTGTATACCGTGACGACGCGCACGGTCGGCGTGTCGACGACGTGGGCCGATGCCCATACGAAGGCCGTCGACGAGGCCACCAACTACTGCACGCAGCGCGGCATGCGCGCGAGCATGAAGCAGGAATCGCTGACCAGCGGCAGCCGTGTCGGCGCTCGCTCGGAACTCGCGTTCGAGTGCCATCCGACCTTCGAGACGGCGTCGAACCCGCGCGGTTGACCGACCGGCGGCGTTGACGCACCGCCTCTGCCGCACGTTTTCCTTCCCCCGCATGCAAAACGACCCGCGAGGCCGTTCAGGCGCATCGCGGGTCGGCGCACGTCCGGTGCAGGCGGCGGTTACGCCGGCTGCGCCTCGTACAGCTTCACGCACGCGGAGAAGTCGAGCGTGCCGAGCCCCTGCTGGCTCATCGACTGATAGAGCTGCTGCGCAAGCGCGCCCATCCACACCGGCTGGTGGGCGCTGCGCGCCGCTTCGGTCGCGAGCCCGAGATCCTTCAGCATCAGGTTCGCCGCGAACCCGCCCGCGTAGCCGCGCGCGGCCGGCGCGGTGTCGCTCACGCCCGGATACGGGTTGTACGTGTCCGAGCTCCAGCAGCGGCCGGTCGACGTATTGATGATGCCGGCCAGCACGGCCGGATCGATTCCGAGCGCCGCGCCGAGCGCCATCGCTTCCGATACGCCCATCATCGAGATCCCGAGCAACAGGTTGTTGCAGATCTTCGCGATCTGCCCGGTGCCCGTGCCGCCGCACTGCACGACGTTCTTGCCCATGTCGAGCAGCACCGGGCGGATGCGCTCGAACAGCGCGGCGTCCGCGCCGACCATGAAGGTCAGCGTGCCGGCCTGCGCACCGCCGGTGCCGCCCGACACGGGCGCGTCGGCGAGCGGGAAGCCGCGTTGCGCGGCGGCGTCGGCCACCGCGCGCACGGTGCCCGGATCGATCGTGCTGCAGTCGATCAGCGCAGCGCCGGCGCGTGTGCCGGCCAGCACGCCGTCATCGCCGAGATAGACCGCGCGTACGTGCTGCGCGGCCGGCAGCATCGTGATCACGATGGCGCCGCGCGCTGCCGCTTCGCGCGGCGAGCCGGCGGCCGTCGCGCCGGCGCGCACTGCGACGTCGACCGCGTGCGCGTCGAGGTCGAACACCGTCAGTGCGTGGCCGGCTTTCAGCAGGTTGGCGGCCATCGGGCCGCCCATGTTGCCGAGTCCGATGAATGCAATTTCCATGGTCAGGCTCCGTGGGTCAGCGCAGCGCGATCGTCGTGTTCACGCCACCGGCGGTCGCGTCGTCGTCGAACCAGCGCGCGGTGACCGTCTTGGTCTGCGTATAGAACTGCACGACCTGCTTGCCGTACGGGCCGAGATCGCCGAGCTTCGAGCCGCGCGAGCCGGTGAAGCTGAAGTAGGGCACCGGCACCGGGATCGGGATGTTGATGCCGACCTGGCCGATGTCGATCTCGCTCTGGAACTTGCGTGCGGCCGCGCCGCTCTGCGTGAACAGGCCGACGCCGTTGCCCATCGGGTTGCGGTTGACGAGCGCGATCGCTTCATCGAGCGTGTCGGCTTCGAGCACGACCACCACCGGCCCGAAGATTTCTTCCGTGTAGATCGACATGTCGGTCGTCACGCCCGAGAAGATCGTCGGGCCGACGAAGTTGCCCTGCTCGTAGCCGGGCACCTTCACGTTGCGGCCGTCGAGTTCGAGCTTCGCGCCGGCTTTCACGCCTTCGTCGATCAGCGCGGTGATGCGCGCATGCGCGGCCTTCGACACGACCGGGCCGACATCGGTACCCGGCTCGTGGCCCGCGTTGATCTTCAGCGCCTTCGCCTTCTCGACGAGTTCAGGCAACCAGTCGCGAGCCTTGCCGACCAGCACGACGACCGACGTCGCCATGCAGCGCTGGCCGGCTGCGCCGAAGCCCGCGCCGACGAGCGCGTTGATCGACTGCTCGCGGTGCGCATCGGGCAGCACGACCGCGTGGTTCTTCGCGCCCATCATCGACTGCACGCGCTTGCCGTGCTGGCTGCCGAGGTTGTACACGTGCGTGCCGACGCGCGTCGAGCCGACGAACGAGATCGCCTTGATGTCCGGGTGCGTGCAGAGCCGGTCGACCACCGTCTTGCCGCCGTGCACGACGTTCAGTACACCTTGCGGCACGCCAGCCTCGATCGCGAGTTCGACGAGCTGCATCGTCGACAGCGGGTCCTGCTCCGACGGCTTCAGCACGAACGTGTTGCCGCACACGATCGCCATCGGGAACATCCACAGCGGGATCATGCCGGGGAAGTTGAACGGCGTGATGCCCGCGCACACGCCGATCGGCTGGCGCAGCGTGTAGGTATCGACACCGCCCGCGACGTTCTCCGCGAATTCGCCTTGCTGCAGCGTGCCGATCGAGCACGCGTGCTCGACCACTTCGAGGCCGCGGAAGATGTCGCCCTGCGCGTCGGGCAGCGTCTTGCCTTGCTCGGCCGTCAACGTGTGCGCGATCCGTTCGAGATTGCGGCGCACGAGATCCTGGAATTTCAGCATGATGCGCAGCCGCGCGCCGATCGGCGTCGTCTTCCACGTCTGGAACGCGCGCTGCGCGGACGCGATCGCGGCATCGACCTCGTCGAGCGTCGCAAACGGCACGCGGCCGATCACTTCCTGCGTCGCCGGGTTGACGATGTCGCCCCATTCGGCGCTTTGCGATTCGACGAACGCGCCGTCGATCAGCAGCTTGGCGGTGGGCAGGGCGAGGGTGGTCTGGGGAACTGCGGCGTTCATGGATGTCTCCGTAAAGCGGTGTGACGACGAAAAGGGTGTCTGCTTCCGCCGCGCATGGATGCGCGGCGGGTAGCAGGCCGAACTGAAATCGATCGAATGCAGGCCGGCGTGCTCAGGCGCGTGCCGGTCGCATCAACGCGGTGCACATGAGCGCGAACACGCCGAAGCCGACGAGGTACGCGATCACGTAGTGCGGCTGGCCGCCGCCGGCCTTGAGCAGCGACGTCGCGATCATCGGCGCGAATCCGCCGCCGATCACGCCCGCCAGCTGCACCGACAGCGAGATGCCGCTGTAGCGGATTTCCGCGGGGAACTGCTGTGCGAACAGCAGCGATTCCGGTGCGTACAGGATCGGGAACACGACGCCGAGGCCGAGCACGATCGCCCACCACGCGTACGACACCTGCTGCGTGCCGAGCATCAGGAAGAACGGCGCGGCGAACGCGCACATCAGCACGAGGCCGATCGCGAACATCCGGCGCTGGCCGATGCGGTCGCTCAGATGGCCGCACAGCGGCATCGTGACGAGCGAGAGCGCCGCGCCGGCCGTGATCGCGTGCAGCATCTCGGCCTTCGGCAGGTGCAGCTGCTGCGTCGCGTAAGCGAGCGCGAACGTGACGACCATGTAGAACCAGGTGTTCTCGGCGGCGCGCGCGCCGACGATCGTCAGCACCTCGCGCGGATGACGGCGCAGCGCGGCCGTCACCGGCGATTTCTCGGCCTTGCCCTGGCGCTGCATCTTCTCGAAGTCGGGCGACTCGGGCACCTTCGCGCGGATGAACCAGCCGAGGCCGACGAGCGCGATGCTCGCGAGGAACGGCACGCGCCAGCCCCACGACAGCATGTCGGCTTCCGGCAGCGCGGCCACCGCGGCCATCGCGACCGACGACAGGATCAGGCCGAGCCCGACGCCCGTCTGCGGCAGGCTGCCGAACAGCCCCTTGCGGCCCTTCGGCGCGTGCTCGACAGCCATCAGCACCGCGCCGCCCCATTCGCCGCCGACGGCCATCCCCTGCAGGAAGCGCATGGCGATCAGGAGCGCGGCGGCCCAGTAGCCGATGCGGTCGTACGACGGGATCAGCCCGATGATCATGCTCGGCACGCCCATCAGCAGCAGCGTGATCATCAGCATCGACTTGCGGCCGATGCGGTCGCCGAAGTGGCCGAACACGATGCCGCCCATCGGCCGCCCGATGAAGCCGACCGCGAACGTGCCGAACGCGGCGAGCGTGCCGACGACCGGGTCCAGCGACGGGAAGAAGATGCGATTGAAGACGAGGGCGGCGGCAGTGCCGTAGAGGAAGAAGTCGTACCACTCGATGGTGGTGCCGGCCATGCTGGCCCAGCCGGCCAGCAGGTAGTGCTTCGCGGTGCGCTCGGGCGCTGGCGCCGCGATGGTCGCATGCTCATCGAGGGTGGATCGGGTCTGCATGGTGTCTCCGGTTTTTTGTTGCCCGCGGCTCATGGTCCGCAGGTCACGGTCGAGTATAGTTATGCGCAGATTCATGATGTACCGATAAAGAAACCGGTTGGATATGCATTTATGCATATCGACGTCCGGCCCGGAGACTCCAGCCCCTTTTTCCCTCGCTAATGCGACACGCCACCGAGCCGGTTTCCGGCAACCTGAACTGGGACGACCTGCGCTTTTTCCTCGAAGTCGCACGCACGCAGCGCGCGAGCGGCGCCGCGAAGCGGCTGGGCGTCGACTACACGACCGTCGCGCGGCGCATTCGCGCGCTCGAGGCCGCGATGGGCACGCTGCTGTTCGACAAGTCGCGTTCCGGCGGCTTCACGCTGACGGCCGAAGGGCAGCGGCTCGTCGCGTATGCGGACGCGATGGAGACGACCGTGCAGTCCGCGTGCGACCAGGTCGCGAATACGGGCGAGGCGCTGTCGGGCCATGTGCGGATCGGGTCGACGGAAGGGTTCGGCTGCTTCTTTCTCGCGCCGCAGCTCGCGCAGTTCCGCGCCGAGCATCCGCACGTGACGGTCGACCTGCTGCCGGTGCCGCACTTCGTCAACCTGCCCAAGCGCGAGGCGGACCTGGCGATCACGCTCGAGCGGCCCGAGCGCGGGCCTTACGTGGTCACCAAGCTGTGCGACTACCAGCTGCGGCTCTATGCGACGCGCGACTATCTCGCGAACCACGCGCCGATTACGTGCACGGACGATCTCGCGCAGCACGCGTTCATCAGCTACGTCGACGATCTCGCATTCAGCAACGAATTGCTGTACCTGGACCGCGCGGTGCCGGGCGCGACGGCCGGCCTGCGCACGACGAGCGTGATTGCGCAGTATTTCGCGGCGCTGCAGGGCGGAGGGCTGGCGATCCTGCCGTGCTTCATGGCGGCCACGCAGCCGGCGCTGGTGCCGGTGTTGCCGGACGACGTGGTCGTCACGCGGTGCTTCTGGCTGACGTGCCGCGAGGATCTGCGCAAGCTGCGGCGCGTGACCGCGCTGTGGGATTACCTGCGTGCGGCGGCGGATGCGAACCGCGCGCTGCTGTCGGGGGAGTCGGGGAAGCTGAGATTCGTCGGCGAGCCGGAATAGCGGAGCGAGGGGGGGCGGTGGCGACGGCGACGATGTGATCGATCTGGACGAAAAAAGCGGCCGACGAAGATCCGGCCGGTTATCGGGGAAACGCAGATCTGGGCGCGCGGGAATCCGCAGCAGTGGCCGGTGTGGGTGCCGGCGCTCAGCCTGCTGTTCGCGCTCGCGCTGCTGCCGTTGCTGCTCATCTACGCGCGAACGGCTTGGCGCGCGGTCGTGAAGTAGCGGAGGCGGCGGGGCGGTTGTGCCATGATGTCGGCACCGACAGCCGCCAGGAGACGGTCGTGGAAATTCATTCGCAGTGGACGTTCGATTGCCGGCCCGAGCATGTGTGGCCGCATTTTCTGCATGCGCGGATGGACGACACGCGGCCGTTGCTGTTCCGCCTCGGCGTGCCGAAGCCGGTCAGCTGCCGCGTGCTCGAAGGCGTGCCGGCCGTCGGCAACACACGGCAGTGCACGACCGATCGCGGCACCATCGACCAGCGGATTCTCGTGCTCGACGAGCCTCGCCGGCTGCGTTACCGGATGGTGGCGTCGACGGTGTGGTGCCGCGACTGGGTCGGCCTGCTCGAGGACGAATTCACGCTGACGCCCATCGAAGGCGGCAGGACGCGCGTCGAGCGGCGCACCGTGTTCAGTGCACGCGGCCTTTTCAGGCCGGTTCGGCAGATCGGGTTGTGGCTCGCGTTGCAGCAGGCGCACCGGTATGCAGCCCGCAACTGGCGGCGTCTCGCGACGGCGGCGCAGGGGCAGGCGGTCGGGATGGCGCCGGCGCGCTAGGCCGTGGGAGCCGGCGTTCGACGAGCCGCCGGCCTCCTCGCGATCGCGCACCGGAACCCGGTTTTCAACGCGGGCACTCGAGCCGGTCCGCGAGTTCGTTCAGGTCCTTGACGTCGAAATCCCACGCGTCGTCGGCTTTCAGGTCGGTCGTCTGGCCGGGCCCGTGTTCGGTCGGCCGCAGCACGAACGCGGTCGACAGCCCCTGCCGGCGCGCGGCCGCGAGATCGCCGTTGTGTGCGGCGACCAGGCACAGCTCGGCCGGTTCGACGCCGAGAATCTCGACCGTATCGCTATAGACCTGCGGCGACGGCTTGTACGCGCGGACGACCTCCGCGCCGAGAATCGCATCCCACGGCAGCCCCGCGCGTTTCGCGACGTCGACCATCAGCCGGATGTTGCCGTTCGACAGCGGCGCGATGATGAAGCGCCGCTTCAGCCGTTGCAGCGCCGCGACGGCGTCGGGCCACGGGTCGAGGCTGTGCCACGCGAGGTTGAGCGCATCGATGTCGGCGTCCGGCACGTCGACGATCCCGTAGCGGTCGAGCGTGCGGACGAGGTTCTCGCGGTGCAGGACGTCGAGGCGCACGTAGCGGCGGCGCCCGCTGCGGATTTCTTCCATCGACGGCGAATATTCGGCCCGCCACGCATCGGCGAATTCGAGCGGGTCGAGCGAGGGGGCATGGCGGTCAAGGAACGCGGCGGCGCCGCGTGCGACGCCGCTTCTCCAGTCGACGATCGTTCCGAAGACATCGAAAACGAGCGCCTTGATTTCGGCAGGGTTCGTCATGGTGATCCAGTGAGGGTCGATCGATGAGGTGGCGAATCGCCGTGCCGCCGGAATGCGCGACGCCGGCTCGATCGTCATTGAATCACGGATAGGGAATGGCGGCTTGGCCGACAGCGAGGTCGTGCGGCCTGCTCGTCGAGTTCGCGGACGCAGGCCCGTCGCCGCCACAATCTGACGAACGGTTTGCATGCTCGCCGCGCACCACGCGCGGCGTGGCCCCGGGCCGTCGCGCCGCGCGCAAGTCTTTCGGCGAGCTGACTGCCGGCTGCAACCGCCGAGCGGACCACGCGTAACCCCTATGCACGCGGATGCGCCGCTTGTCGCGGATTGGTGTTAAATGTACTTCGGCGCGCGTCGGCACCGCGCGCAATACGGGGCGCACCGGGCATCGGCGTAAACCCGGAGCGAAAAACGGCACGAAGGATCGAAAACGAATCGGGCGCATCAGACCCGATCGGACAGACGGCAGGATTCATCTTGAATACCGAACCGCAAAGTTCTCGTTACAGTCTCGGGCTCGCGGCGGAAGTGCTCGCGTCCGAGCAAAGCGTGCTGAGGCTGATCACGCGCAACACACCGCTGCCGGAGCTGCTCGTCGAAGTCTGCCGGCGCGCTGAAGCTTTGCTCGGCGACGGTGCATCGTGCACGATCCTGCTGCTCGATAGCGACGGCACGCATGTGCACGTCGGCGCAGCGCCATCGCTGCCCGCGCAGTACAGCACGGCGATCGAAGGCGCGCCGATCGGGCCAGCGGCCGGCTCGTGCGGCACGGCGATGTACCTGCGCCGGATGGTCGTCGTCGAAGACATCGAAACCGATCCCCTGTGGGCCGATTACCGTGCGGTCGCACTGCCGCTGGGCTTGCGCGCATGCTGGTCGGTGCCGTTCCTCGACGAGGCGGGCGTCGTGCTCGGCGCATTCGCCGTCTATCACCGCGCGCCACGCCGGCCGGGCGACGAGGAAACCGCACTGTTGCGCGATATCGGCAACAGCGTCGGCCTCGCGGTGCACCAGGACCGGATCGCGCGACAGCTCGCGCGCAGCGAGGAACATCACCGGCTCGTGGTCAACAGCCTGAACGAAGGGATCCTCGTGGTATCGCGCGACGGCGTCGTGATCGCGAGCAACCCGAGTGCGAACCGGATGATGCGCGTGAAGGGCGACCTCGTCGGCCGCCGGCTGACGACGGTGATCCTGCGCAAGCTGCACGAGGACGGCACGCCGATCGCACCCGACGACTGGCCGAGCCGGCGCGCGCTCGAGACGGCCACGCCGCAGCTCGACTACACGGTCGGCTTCGGCCTCGCGGACGGCGACATCATCTGGGTGCGCGGCAACGCGGTGCCGATCGTGAGGCCCGGCGAGAAGCAGGCCGACTCGGTGCTCGTGTCGTTCAACGACATCGGCCCCGTGCGCGAAGCGCAGCAGCAGTTGCGCTACCTGGCGACGCGCGATGCGCTGACGGGTCTCTACAACCGCCGCTGGCTCGGCGACCGCATGCGCGAGCTGTTCGGCGGACACGATGCGGCGGCCGGCGGGCCCGCACGCGTCGCGATCCTGTTCATCGATCTCGTCGGTTTCAAGAAGGTCAACGACACCGCCGGTCACGACGTGGGCGACGCGCTGCTGCGCAGCGTGGCGGCGCGGCTCGCGGCGTGCGGCGGCGGCCAGTACGCGCTGACGCGGGTCGGCGGTGACGAGTTCGTGATCCTCGTCGACGATTGCGACGATCCCGACCGGCTCGCGGTGCTCGCGCGCGAGGTGATCGACGCGATCGCCAAGCCGTTTGCCATCGCGAACAACGAATACTGGCTCGGCGTGTCGATCGGGATCAGCGTCGCGCCGCGCGACGGCGACGATGCCGTCACGCTGATGCGCAATGCCGATTCGGCGATGTACGACGCGAAGCAGCGCGGCCGCAACCACTTCACGTTCTTCACCGCGCAGCTCAACCTGCGGCTGCAGCGCCGCTTCGCGATCGAGCAGTCGCTGCGGCGCGCGCTTTCGTCGGACATGCTGCGGCTCGCGTACCAGCCCGTCGTCGATGCGCGCAGCGGCCGCACGGTCGGCGCCGAGGCGCTCTTGCGCTGGACGAGCCCCGAGCTCGGGCCGATATCGCCGGCGGAGTTCATTCCGGTCGCGGAAGATACGGGGCTGATCGTCGCGATCGGCCAGTGGGTGCTCGAAACCGCGTGCCGGCAGGCGGCCGAATGGCGCCGCACGATCGCGCCCGACATGATGCTGGCCGTCAACCTGTCGCCGCGGCAGTTCCACGAAGGGCTCGTCGAATCGGTCGAGCGCTGCCTCGCGCAGACTCGGCTCGATCCGTGCGCGCTCGAACTCGAGATTACCGAAGGACTGCTGATGAACGACACGGACACCGTGCTGCCGATGCTCGAGGCGCTCACGGACATGAACGTGCGGATCTCGGTCGACGATTTCGGCACCGGCTATTCATCGCTCGCGTACCTGAAGCGCTTTCCGCTGCACAACCTGAAGGTCGACCGCTCGTTCGTGTCAGGCGTGCCCGATCATCACGACTCGGTGGCGATCACGCAGGCCGTGGTCGCGATGGCGCATTCGCTCGGGATGAAGGTCACGGCCGAAGGCGTCGAGACGCAGGCGCAATCTTGGTACCTGCAGCAGATCGGCTGCGACATGCAGCAGGGCTATCTGTTCAGCCGCCCGCTGGAGCCGAGCGACTACGCGCGCCGGCTCGGCGCGATGTGAGCGGGCACGCGTTCGGCGTTCAGTCGACGCGTGGGCCGCCGAAACCGCCGGGGACCGGCGTCGTCGGCGTCGCATCGATCTCGACGCGATTCTTGCCTTCGTGCTTCGCGCGATAGAGCGCGCGGTCGGCGGCTTCGATCAGCACGGTCGTCGGCAGGCCCGGCATCGGCACGATGCTCGCACCGCCGATGCTGATCGTCACGGTGTTGCCGGTCGACGAATGCGCGTGCCGCAGTCGCAGCGCCTCGACCGCGAGGCGGATCTTCTCGCCGAGCAGCCGCGCGGCGCCCGGCGACGTGGCCGGCATCACGACCGCGAATTCCTCGCCGCCGAAACGCGCGGCGAGATCGCCCGACTGGCCGAGGCAGCGCTCGATGGTCGACGCGATCTGCTTGAGCACGCTGTCGCCCGACACGTGGCCGTACGTGTCGTTGTACAGCTTGAAGTTGTCGACGTCGATCATCAGCAGCGACAGCTCGCTGCGCTCGCGCGTGCCGCGCCGCCATTCGGCGGCGAGGTATTCGTCGAGATAGCGCCGGTTCGACAGCCCGGTCAGACCATCGGAATGCGTGAGGCGCCGCAGCTCGAGATTGGCTTCGAGCAACTGCTGCTGCGATTGCCGCAGCGCGCGATAGGCCTCGTCGCGCTGCAGCAGGTTCATGTACGAGCGCGAGTGGTAGCGCACTCGCGCGACGAGCTCGATGCGGTCGGGCAGCTTCACGAGGTAGTCGTTCGCGCCGGCCGCGAACGCAGCGCTCTTGATCACCGGCTCTTCCTGCGTCGACAGCACGATGATCGGCACGTCGCGCGTCGCCGGGTTCGCGCGGTACGCCTTCACGAGGCTCAGCCCGTCGGTGCCGGGCATCACGAGGTCCTGCAGGATCACGGTCGGCCGCGTCTCGATCGCGGTGGCCATCGCGTCGTCCGAGCGCGGGCAGTAGTGGAAATCGATGCCTTCCTCGTCGACGAGCGCGCGTCGCACGGCTTCCGCGACGATCGTCTGGTCATCGACCAGCAGCACCATCGCCGGCACGTCGACGGGCGGCGTGTAGTGGCCGCCTGGCGGGCGAGTCGGGTCAATGGTCATGGTCGATGCGGGTTGTTGCGGTTGTTGCAGGGGCAGGCATGGTGTTGCGCGTGTTCATCGTCGGGCTCAGATTCTCGCGAGCGCCGCCAGCTCACCCGCGATGCGCCCGAGCGGCAGGATCGCGCGCGCCGCGCCGAGTGTCGCGGCCGCTTTCGGCATGCCGTACACGGCGCTCGTCGCCTCGTCCTGCGCGATCGTATGGTAGCCCTTCATCCGCAGCGCCTTCAGGCCGATCGCGCCGTCGCGGCCCATCCCGGTGAGCAGCACGCCGATCACGCGGCCGGGCCAGTGCTCGGTCAGGCTGTTGAAGAACACGTCGACCGACGGGCGATACGGCGTGGCGGCCGGCTCGCGCGTGTATTCGAGCGTGCCGGCACGCGTGATGCGCAGGTGGTCGTCGGTCGCGGCGAGCAGCGCGACGCCGGGCTGCGGGCGGTCGCCTTCGTGCGCGACGCGCACGGTGAGGGGCGTCTGGCCGTCGAGCCATTGCGCCATGCCCTCGGCGAACGCGCGGTCGACGTGCTGGACGATCACGATCGGTGCACTGAAATCGGCCGGCAGGCCGCCGAGAATCGACGCGAGCGCGCCGGGGCCGCCGGCCGATGCGCCGATCGCGATCAGCGGCCCGCCGCCGGCGCGGGAGGCCGTGCCGGCGAGGCGCGTGCCGCCGGGTGCGTCGAGCAGGCGGCCGATCTGGTCGATCTTCGCGAGCAGCAGGCGGGTCGTGTCGCCGGCTGCGCCGTCGCCGAGCCGCGGCGTATCGACCGCGTCGAGCGCGCCGGCGCCCATCGCCTCGAACACGCGCCATGCATTCGCGCCGATGCAGCTCGTCACGATCAGGATCGCGCACGGTCGTTCGGATCGCATGATCCGCCGCGTTGCTTCGATCCCGTCGAATTTCGGCATGATCAGGTCCATCAGCACGACATCGGGCGGCTGCGCGGCGCACAGCTCGACGGCTTGCGCGCCGTCGGTCGCGACCCACAGCACGCGGTGCTCGGGCCGGCGCGCGATCGCGCGGCGCATCGCCTCGACGGCAAGCGGGAGGTCGTTGACGATGCCGATGTTCACAAGCGGAATTCTCCGGTCGGTTCGTAATGTTGGAGGTGGGCCGGGTTCATGGAAGGGGTTGCCTGTTCGGCGCCGCCGGACGGCATCGGCGGCCGGACGGCACGGCATTCTTTTGGTTGGCGACGCCCGAATGCTGTCATGCGGCGCGGGCGGCGGCAATCGAAAAATTCGCGCATTGTGCCGTTTCAGTGCGTTTCCTCTATGACTGTGGGGTGTTTGCCGAGCGCCGTGGAGCCGGGGCGGCCCGCGCATGCCTGTCCGGCGGTTTCCGCGCGACCGGCCGCGGAAGCAGGCATGTTACCGTGGCGGCTTCGATAAAAGATGGGGAGCATGCCGGATGAGCGCGCCCGACACCGTACTGGTCAGCCGCGATCCGTACGCGCCGATCGTGATCGAGCACGACGGCCGGATGCTGTACAGGATCCATATCGAGAGCGGGCACGCGTCGTTCCACCGCGATTTTCCGGTCGATCCGGACGCGGTGCGCGTGCTGCGCGACGACGCCGAGCGCTTCTATTTCCTGTTCGCGGCGCTTCACCATCCGTATCAACTGCGCGCAACGAACCTGTCCGACGCGCAGCGCGAACGCTACTTTCGCACGATCCTGTTTGCCGGCCGCGACGAAGTCGAAGCGTTCATGACGGAACTCGACCGCGCCAGCAACGGCGCGGTCGCGAACCTGCTGAGGATCTTCACGCAGGCCGACTACCGGCAACTGCGCGCGGGCCGGTGGTTCGACACGGGCGCCGGTACGCCGGCCGCGTAGCGCCCGCGTCCGGCCGTCGTCCGCTTCGACGGGCGCAGCCGCGCCGTCAATGGCTGCGCGCGTACCCCTGGATCAGCGCGCGCATCATGCCTTCGACCGTCGCGTCGAGCAGGTCGGCTTCCTGCTCGGACTCCTCGACGAGCGCGGCATACGCGGTCGCGAGCGTCACGCGATCGACCTCATGGCGTTGCTCCATCAGCGTCACCATCCCGTCCTTCGCCAGGTGAGCGGAGAACGCGCGGCTGCCGATGGTCTGGAATACGTCAATCATGGCGGCTCTCCCGTCCGTTGCCGATGCTTTCCAGTGTAGTCGGCGCACCGGCGCTCTGCCACGCGCGGCGGCCCGCTGCACGCCGCCTGCGGGGGCACTGACGCGCGTGCCGCGACCGGCGCGTTCGCGCCGTCCGGCCGTCCCCCGATTCCTCCGACGAAACACCGCCGATACATGGCCCGGGCCCGGTGTCCGCAAGCTTCAACGTTTACCCGAAGCAATAAATTGTCGACTTTTTGTCGATAAAGTCTCGTGTTAGATTGCGCCGTCAGAGCCCGGTCCAAACCGGGCAGGCGGCGCAGGCCAAGGCGCCGCGCGTCCGATCCAAGGAGGAGCAATGCTGGTGCTGATTGGGGTGCCGATCGTCGTGATCGGCTTTGCGCTGCGCTTCAATGCGCTGCTGGTGGTCACGATCGCGGGGCTCGCGACGGGGCTGGCGGGCGGGCTGAATCTCGTCGACATCGTCAGCGCGTTCGGCAAGGCGTTCACCGAAAACCGCTACATGGGGCTCATCTGGCTGACGCTGCCGGTGATCGCGCTGCTCGAGCGCAACGGGCTCAAGGAGCAGGCGAAGCGGATGATCTCGCGCGTGCACGCGGCCACCACGGGCCGCGTGCTGATGCTGTACTTCGTGCTGCGCCAGGCGACGGCCGCGCTCGGCCTCACGTCGCTCGGCGGCCATGCGCAGATGGTGCGGCCGCTGATCGCGCCGATGGCCGAGGCCGCCGCGGTCAACCGGCATGGCGAACTGCCCGATTCGGTGCGCCAGCAGATCCGCGCGCACGCATCGGGCGCCGACAACGTCGCCGTGTTCTTCGGCGAGGACATCTTCATCGCGATCCAGTCGATCCTGCTGATCAAGGGCTTTCTCGAACAGAACGGCATCTCGATCGAGCCGCTGCACCTGTCGGTGTGGGCGATCCCGACCGCGATCGCGGCCCTCCTGATCCACTGCACGCGCCTCGCGCTGCTCGACCGCCGGCTTACGCGCGGCTTCGGCCTGGTGGGGCAGGAGGGCGCACGATGATCGGCCTCGAATCGCTGTACACGCTCGCGGGGCTGATGTTCGCCGCGTTCGCGTTCTTCAACCTGACCGATCGCACGAACCCGCGTCGCGTCGTCAATTTCGCGTTCTGGGCGATCTACGCGGTCACGTTCCTGCTCGGCGCGTTGCTGCCGCATTTCGTGACGGGCTGCCTCGCGATCGCGCTCGCGGTGATCGCCGGCTCGGGCAAGCTCGGGCGCGGCAAGTCCGACGAAGCCGGGGAAGCGGCGGCCACGCGGCGCGAGACGCTCGCGCAGCGTTTCGGCAACAGGCTGTTCCTGCCCGCGCTGCTGATTCCGGTCGTCACGCTGATCGGCACGTTCGCGTTGAAGCTCGTGCCGTTCGTCGACCAGAAGAGCGTGACGCTGATCTCGCTCGTGCTCGGCACGCTCGTCGCGTTCGCCGTCGCGCTCGCGATGCTGCGCGATTCGCCCGTGCATGCGGTGAAGGAGGCCCGCCACACGATGGACGCGGTCGGCTGGGCCGCGATCCTGCCGCAGATGCTCGCGGCGCTCGGCGCGCTGTTCGCGGTCGCGGGTGTCGGCGGCGTGGTGTCGGGGCTCGTGAGGGAGTGGGTGCCGATCGATTCGCCGTTCGCGGTGGTCGCGGCCTACACGGTCGGCATGGCGCTGTTCACGATGATCATGGGCAACGGCTTCGCCGCGTTCCCCGTGATGACGGCCGGCATCGGCCTGCCGCTGATCGTCCACCAGTTCCACGGCAACCCGGCGATCGTCGGCGCGATCGGGATGCTGAGCGGCTTCTGCGGTACGCTGATGACGCCGATGGCCGCGAACTTCAACATCGTGCCGGCGGCGCTGCTCGAACTGAAGGACAAGAATGGCGTGATCAAGGTGCAGTGGCCGACGGCCTTGCTGCTGCTCGCCGTGAACACGCTGCTGATGTACGCGTTCGCATTCCGCTTCTGACGAGACCCCAATGACCGACCGACTGACTCCCGAACTCGCCTCGAAATTCGCGTCGCTCGCGCTCGCGCACCTGACCCGCGAATATCCGAACAAGCTCACGCATTCGCTCGCAGGTCCGCACGACGTGCAGGGGCCGCGCGCGCTGCACCCGATCTTCTACGGCAGCTACGACTGGCATTCGTGCGTGCACGGCTACTGGCTCGTGCTGCGCGTGCTCGAACGCTACCCGGCATTGCCGGAGGCCGAGCGCATCGTCGCGATCGTCGACGCGCACTTCACCGACGCGAACGTCGCCGGCGAGCGCGCGTATCTCGCGCTGCCGCACAACAGCGGCTTCGAGCGGCCGTACGGCTGGGCGTGGCTGCTTGCGCTGTCGGCGCAGCTGGAGCGGCTCGCGCTGAAGGGGGCGATGCCGCAGGCCGCGCGCTGGGCGAAGACGATGGCGCCACTGACCGACCTGTTCGTGTCGCGTTTCGAGACCTTCCTGCCGAAAGCGACCTATCCGCTGCGGGTCGGCACGCACTTCAACACCGCGTTCGCGCTGGCGCTCACGCTCGATTTCGCGCGCGACACGCAGCGCGACGGGCTCGCGGCGCTGATCGTCGATACCGCGAAGCGCTGGCACCTGAACGATGTCGCGTGCCAAGCGTGGGAGCCGTCGGGCGACGAATTCCTGTCGCCCGCGCTGATGGAGGCCGAGCTGATGCGGCGCGTGCTGCACGCTGCCGAATTCGACGGCTGGTTCGAGCGCTTCCTGCCCGATCTCGCGCGCGGCGAGCCGGCGACGCTGTTCGAGCCGGCGACGGTCAGCGATCGCAGCGACGGCAAGATCGCGCACCTCGACGGGCTGAACCTGAGCCGCGCGTGGTGCCAGCGCGCGCTCGCCGGCGCGCTGCCGGAAGGCGATGCGCGACGCGCGAAGCTGTTCGAGGCGGCCGACCGGCATCTTGCGAGCGCACTCGCGCACGTGGCCGGCGACTACATGGGCGAGCACTGGCTCGCGACGTTCGCGTTGCTCGCGCTGGAGGCGTAGCGCGCGAAACCCCGCCGGCGGCAAGGTCTTCGGCACGCGGCTATACTCGCCGCTCGAGTTGCATCGCGCCGCATGCGTTGCGCGATGCGGCCATCTGTCTCCTCGCGCCTCACCATGGACAAGCTCATTTCCTACGTTGCCGCGATCCACGGACTCTCGGGGCCGGTGTCGATCGTGTCGCACACGACGTCGCACGATCGCTGGACCGACGACGACGTCGAGGTCACCCGCGACGAAACCGAATACCGCTTCGACAACGGCGCGATCGTGCGCCGCTCGGTCGAGCAGGAGCGCGCGCCGTCCGATCTGTTGTGCGCGGAATGCTGGATCGACTACGACGTGCTCCGCCATCCCGATGCACAGCCGATCGGCCCGACGCGGATCACGTTCGACAACGCCTGCCGCGAGACTTTCTGGTTGCGTTATCACCTGGCTTGAACGTTTCGACGCGTTAGCGCGTAACGGTAATCAACCCGGCAATCAACCCGGCGGCGCACCGTCGGCAGCATGCAGCAGCGGCGCGAGCCGCGTAGCCGCTTCCCGCATCTTCGGCACGTTCTCCAGCAGATCGTTGAGTATCGCGCGCGCGGTCGGCGCATGTACGGCGAGCCGGTCGAGCTCGGCGGCGAGCAACCGCGCATCGGTCAGCGTCCGGTAGGTCATCTTCTTCAGCGTGAGCATCGCGTTGCGCTCCAGCGCAACGATCCGATCATCGTGATGGAAGACACCGACCTCGACGAAGCGAGCACGCTCGCACTGTCGTCGTCGGTCTGCACGAACCGCTTCAACCACATCACGCGCTTCATCACCGAGCTGGAAGTCGGCGGCGTGAAGGATTCGGGGCTCGGCTACAAGGAAGGCTTGCAGGAAGCGATGAAGAGCTTCACGAACGTGAAGACGTACTCGCTGCCGTGGTGAGCGCGGCGGGGAAGGGCATACCAAGCCCTCCCGCTGCCCGCAGCGTTACTGATAGAAGTTGAGCGTGACCATCGCAGAGCGGCCCGGCGCCCACGTCGCGTAGATCGGATACGCGCTCGCGTAATACTTCTTGTCGAACAGGTTCTGCACGTTCAGTTGAACGTCCATCGTCTTGTTCACGCGCCACGTCGCGGCCGCGTCGAAGCGCGCGTAGCCGGGCGTCCATTTCTTCGTCGTCGCGGATACCGACGCGTAGGTCTGGCTCATCACCGTCGCACCCGCGCCGAGCGTGAGCTTCGGCATCACGTCGTAGCTCGTCCACAGCGTGAAGTTGTGCTTGGGCACCATCACCATCGGCAGGCCCGATGCGCCCGGGCTGCCGGGGCCTGCATCGGTCGTGATCGCGTTCAGGTACGAGTAGCCGCCGAACACGTGCCACTTCGGGCTCAGGTTGCCCGTGAAGCCGAATTCGACGCCGCGCACGCGCTGCTTGCCCGCGTTGACCGTGTGACCGAGGCCGTCGCTCACGCGCGCGTTGGTCTTCTCGGTCTGGAACAGCGCCGACGTCAGCGACAGCTGATCCTGCAGCACGTCCCACTTCGCGCCGATCTCGATGTTGCGCGAACGCTCCGGCGCGAGATCCTGGTTCGTCGCGGTGATCTGGTCGGTGCCGCCGCCGAGGCCGCCGTTCGAACCCGGCGGGTTCGACGACGTGCCGTACGACGCATACAGGCTCACGTTGCTCACCGGCTTGAACACGAGGCCGAACTGGTAGCTGAACAGGTTCGACGTGTTCGACAGGTCGGCCACCCCGGCCTGCTTGCCGGTCGTGTCGTAGCGGTCGAAACGCAGCCCCGTGTTGAACTGCCAGCGCTCGGACAGCTTCACGGTATCGAAGATGTACGCGGAAACCGTGTCGGTGCGCGTGTTCGTCGTCGCGCCGGGGAAGCCCTTGTCGCCGTTCAGCACGATGCTGCCGGTCCACGGCATGTTCGGGTTCCAGCCGCCCGCGAGCGGCGTGCAGTTGCCGGCCACCGAGCACGGGCCGCCCGAGCGGATGTTGTTGCCGGCGGAATCCGACACGAGGTAGCCCTCGTAGCGGGCCTGTTCATGGCTGAACTCGACGCCGGCCGTCATCGTGTGCTTCATGCCGAACAGGTTCGCGCTGCCGGTCACTTCGGTCTGGTTCGAGAAGCCGTTGAGCGCGTACTTGCCGCTCTTCGCCTGCAGGCTCAGCATGGTCGGGTTCGACGCGAGGATCTGCGGGTTCGTCGCGACGTAATCGAGCGTCGAGCGGCCGAACATCGTCGTGTTCTTCAGCTTCCAGTCGTCGTTGAGCTTGTGCTCGACGCGCACCTGGGCGGTGTCGGTCTGCCCGTAACGGTAGTCGCGCGTGTTCAGCCCGAAGAACTGGCCGCGATCGGTCGGCACCGGCGTACCGCCCGACGCGCGGAACGGCACGCTGAAGTCCGGCATGTCGTACGAGTTCATGTGGTAGTAGCTGACCGTGACCGTGGTCGGCGTGTTCAGCCCGAACACGATCGACGGCGCGACGCCCCAGCGCTTGTTGTACACGTCGTTGCGGCCGGCCTGGTTCGCGTCGTGACCCATCGCGTTCAGGCGCACGGCCGTCGTGTCGTTGATCTTGTGGTTCGCGTCGACCGTCGCGCGCTTGTAGCCGTCGGTGCCGAAGCCGATGCTGCTGTTGATGAAGTTGTCGTTCTTCGGCGTCTTCGTGACGATGTCGATGCTGCCGCCCACCGAGCCGCGGCCTGCGTAGACCGAATCGGGGCCCTTGATCACGCTGATCTGCTCGACCGCGAACGTTTCGCGGTTCTGCAGCCCCGAGTCGCGCATCCCGTCGACGAAGATCGAGTTGCGCGATTCGAAGCCGCGGATCACCGGGCGGTCGGCCGACGGGTTCGCGGCCGCATCGCCGCCGAGGAACGTGATGCCGGGCACCGAGCGCAGCGCGTCCGCGAACGACGTGACGTTCTTCTCCTTGATCAGTTGCTCGGGGATCACCGTGACCGAACGCGGCGTGTCGAGCAGCGGCGCGGTGAACTTGTACGACGGCGAACGCTTCACCTGCATGTCCGATGGCGCGGTCGATTGAACCGTGATCGTCGGCAGTGTCGCCTGCACGTCGGCGGACGGGGCCGGCTGATCGGCGGCGGGCGCGGGAGCAGGGGCGGTTTCGGCGGAAGCGAGCAACGGGGTCAGGAAAACGGAGCAGGTCAGCGCCGATACGAGGGCGCGAGGCCTCGTCTTGAACTGGGCGGGCATATCGAGAGGCAGCAGAAGGTTCGGTGAGCGGGTGCGTTTTCTCGATGCCGGGCAGGCAGCGCGGCGCATCGGAAAACGTCAATGTAAATGCGTATGATTCGCGTTTGCGATCGCAATTGTACGGATTGGTACTAATTCTGTAAACGATCGAATGGTTTTTGTACTAATTTGGTCAGGCATTCGTGGGGGACGGATTGCCTTTGCGCGGCGTGCAACACCACTTTTCATCGCCCGGCCGGTGCGCCGCGGCGGCGACTCGATACACTGCCGTACCGGTTGGACGGGCCCCGGCAAGCAGGCCCCGAGCATGGAGACAAAACACGATGGACACCCAACGCGCAGCAGTCGTCACGTACCGAGGCGATGCGATCGAGAACACGCACGTCGCCCATGTGGCGGTGGTCGATGCACGCGGCAGGCTGCTGGCCCGGTTCGGCGATCCGTTCCGGATGACGCTTGCGCGCTCGGCGGCCAAGCCGGCGCAGGCGCTGTCGGTGATCGAGACCGGCGCGCCCGAACGCTTCGGCTTCGACGATGCGGATATCGCGCTGATGTGCGCGTCGCACAGCAGCGAGGACCGGCACATCGAACGCACGCGCGCGATGCTCGCCAAGGTCGCCGCGCACGAATCGGACTTGCGTTGCGGCGGCCATCCGCCGTTGTCGGACGCGGTGTATCGCGCGTGGATCAAGCGCGACTACACGCCGACCGGCGTGTGCAGCAACTGTTCGGGCAAGCACGTCGGGATGCTGGCCGGCGCGCAGGCGATCGGCGCCGCGATCGCCGATTACCATCTGCCCGACCATCCGATGCAGGTACGCGTGAAGCACGTGGTGGCCGATGCGTGCGGGCTGCGCGACGACGAGGTGGGCTGGGCGATCGACGGATGCAACCTGCCGACGCCGGCGTTTTCGCTGGACCGGCTCGCGCGTCTGTACGCATCGCTGGCCGACGGGGCGGATACGGTGGAAGCGGGCGGTGGCGACATCACCGATCGCGTGCGTGCGCTGGCGCGCATTCATCATGCAATGACCGCGTATCCGGAGTTGGTCGCTGGCGAAGGCCGCTATTGCACGGTGCTGATGAACGCGTTCGACGGGCAGGTGGTCGGCAAGCTCGGCGCCGATGCGTGCTACGGGATCGGCGTGCGTGCGTCGGCGCGCACGCGGGCGCTGGGCGCCGATGGCGCGCTCGGCATCTCGGTGAAGATCGAGGACGGCAATCTCGACGTGCTCTACATGGTCGTCAGCGAACTGCTCGAGCGGCTGCAGATCGGCACGGCCGAGCAGCGCGCGCCGCTGGCCGGCTTCCATCGGCCGAGAATGCTCAACACGCAGGGTGTCGAGATCGGGCACGTCACGTTCCCGTTCGAATTGCAGGCGGCGTGAACGGCGTGAACGGCGTGAATGCGCGGCTGTCGGTGGCCCGCGACGCGGGCCGTGCGCAGCGGTGCGAACGTGACCAAGGGCGCGTGCGCTACACGCTCGCGCCGCGAATCTTCGTCAGCTCCAGCGCCGACAGCTCGCCGATATGCGCGAGGTGCTCGAGGAGAAAGTCCTTCAGCACGCGCAGCTTTGCCGAGCTGCGCCGGTTCGCCAGATAGGCGATGTAGATGTATTCGCCCGTCAGCCGGTTCTGCAGCCGGTAGCGCGGCAGCACCGCTTCGAGCCGGCCGCTCGCGAGCAGGTCGCGCACCAGCCAGATCTCGAACTCCGCGATGCCGAGCCCCGCGCAGGTCGCTTCGAGCAGCAGCTCCGAATGGTCGGTGACGAGGTTGCCGGCCGGCAGCACGCTGTGACGCGCGTCGCCTTTCACGAGATCCCAGCGCGGATCGCCTTCCGGGTGCACGTAGCGCAGGCAGTTGTGTTGCTTGAGATCGTCCGGCGTGGACGGGCGCCCGCAACGGTCGAGGTAGCCGGGCGTCGCGCAGAGGATGCTGTCGTTGCGCGACAGGCGGTGGACGACGAGGTTGTCCAGGTAGTTCTCGCCCTCGTGAATGTCGAGATCGAAGCCGCCGGCCACAAGGTCGTTGTGATTGTCGGTGAGCCGCACGTCGAGCTGGATCGTCGGGTAGCGCGCGAGGAACGGTGCGACCAGCGGTGCGAGATGGCGGCGGCCGAACGCCACCGGCGCGGTGAGCTTCAGCGGCCCGCTCGGCTGCGCGTTCAGCTCGGCGACCACGCGCAACGTGTCGTCGAGATCGGCGATCAGCGTGACGGCGCGTTCCAGGTAGATATGGCCGGCTTCGGTGAGCGTCACGCTGTGCGTGGAGCGGTGCAGCAGTGCGACACCGAGGGCCTCCTCGATCGCCGTGACCTTGCGCGCGACGGTGGACGTCGACACGTGCATCTCCTTCGCGACCGCCGAAAAACTCCCCGTTTCGACCACCCTGACGAACGCGCGCATCGCGCCCATGTGATCGATGCCGGTTTCCTTCGCGCCTCTTTTCATTCGATTCTCGCTGTTGCGTCCCACGCAAAACCGCTTTCGATAATACAGAAGCGAGCTTGTTTTTGCAAAGGCATAGAATGCGAACCCGTCGCATCGGGAAGCGGCGCACGACAAAGCGGCACGACGAGCGGCACGAGACATCCAGGAGGGCACGATGACAGAAAACGGCTTCCGCGTCGAAGCGGATCTTTTAGGTAAGCGAAGCATTCCGAGTGAGGCCTACTACGGCGTCCATACGCTGCGCGCGAAGGAGAATTTCGACATTTCCGGCCGCACGATTGCATCGCTGCCGTTCCTCGTGATGGCGCTCGCCGCGGTGAAGGAGGCCGCGGCCGACGCGAACTGCGAGCTCGGGCTGCTGCCGCGGCCGCTTCGCGATGCGATCGCCGCTGCGTGCGTCGAGATCCGCGAAGGGCGCCTGCACGACCAGTTCGTCGTCGACATCATCCAGGGCGGGGCCGGCACGTCGACCAACATGAACGCGAACGAGGTGATCTGCAACCGCGCACTCGAGATCATGGGGCACGCGCGCGGCGAGTACGAATACCTGCATCCGAACGAGCACGTGAACCTCGCGCAGAGCACCAACGACGTCTATCCGACCGCGATTCGCGTCGCGACCTGCTTCGCGGTCGAACACCTGCTCGAAGCGATGGCGCGCCTGCGCGATGCGTTCGCGGAGCGGGCCGACGCGTTTGCCGGCTTGCTGAAGCTCGGCCGCACGCAACTGCAGGATGCGGTGCCGATGACGCTCGGCCAGGAGTTCTCGACCTACGCGGTGATGCTGACGGAAGACATCGCGCGCCTGCAGGAAGCCGGCTGGCTGATCCGCGAGATCAATCTCGGCGCGACCGCGATCGGCACGGGGATCACCGCGCATCCGCAGTACGCGGAGAAGGCGCTCGCGGCGCTGCGGCGCATTACCGGGCTCGACCTGAGCACCGCGCCGAACCTGATCGAAGCGACGCAGGATTGCGGCGCGTTCGTGCAGGTGTCGGGCGTGCTCAAGCGGATCGCCGTGAAGCTGTCGAAGATCTGCAACGACTTGCGGCTGCTGTCGAGCGGCCCGCGCGCCGGGTTCGGCGAGATCAACCTGCCGCCCGTGCAGGCCGGCTCGTCGATCATGCCCGGCAAGGTGAATCCAGTGATCCCTGAGGTCGTGAACCAGGTTGCGTTCGAGGTGTTCGGCAACGACCTGACCGTGACCTTCGCGGCCGAGGCCGGGCAGCTTCAGTTGAACGCATTCGAGCCGGTGATCGCCAGCGCGCTGTTTCGCAGCTTCAGTCATCTGACGGCCGCCTGCACGACGCTCGCGCAGCGTTGCGTGAGCGGGATCACCGCGAATCCCGAGCGGCTGCGCGAAACGATGGAGCGCTCGGTCGCGCTCGCGACCGCACTGAACCCGTACATCGGCTACAAGCGCGCGACCGCCGTGGCGGCCGAGGCGCACGCGACCGGCAAGTCGATCCGCGAGGTCGTACTGGAGCGCGAGTGGATGACCGATGCGCAGCTCGACGAAGCGCTGCAGCCCGAAGCGTTGATCCGGCCGCGCGTGCTTTGACGCCGGCTGCGCGGGCTGCCGGTGCGCGACGCCGGCGGCTTGCGTGCGGCTGCATCCGAAGCGCCCCCGCGCGGGGCGCGACACATCAAGAAACTACGGAGACACACGATGACTCACAGCAGTGAGCGCCCGGCCGATCCGGCCGGCGGCGCGGATTCCCGACATGCCGACCCCGATGCGATGTTCGCGTCGCACGAAGCCGGCTATGCGAAGCAGTTGAAGCCCCGGCACGTGCAGATGATCGCGATGGGCGGTGCGATCGGCACCGGCCTCTTTCTCGGCGCGGGCGGGCGCCTGCAGCACGCGGGGCCCGCGCTCGCGCTCGTGTACCTCGTGTGCGGCGTGTTCGCGTTCCTGATCATGCGCGCGCTCGGCGAGCTCGTGATGCACCGGCCGACCAGCGGCAGCTTCGTGTCGTATGCACGGGAGTTCATGGGCGAACGCGCATCGTTCGTCGCGGGCTGGATGTACTACCTGAACTGGGCGACGACCGGCATCGTCGACATCACCGCGGTCGCGATCTACATGAAGTACTGGGCCGTGTTCACGGACGTGCCGCAGTGGGTGTTCGCACTCGGCGCGCTCGGGATCGTGTCGGTGATGAACATGATCGGCGTGAAGGTGTTCGGCGAGATGGAGTTCTGGTTCTCGCTCGTCAAGGTGGGGACGCTCGCTGTGTTCCTCGCCGTCGGCGCCGTGTTTCTCGCGAGCGGCCACCCGGTCGCCGGCCAGATGCCGGGGCTGCACCTCGTCGCGGATCACGGCGGGATCTTCCCGCACGGCATCCTGCCGGCCGTGCTGATCGTGCAGGGCGTCGTGTTCGCATATGCGAGCATCGAGCTCGTCGGCGTCGCGGCGGGCGAGACCGCCGATGCGCGCAAGGTCTTGCCGAAAGCCATCAACAGCGTGATGTGGCGGATCGCGCTGTTCTACGTCGGCTCGGTCGTGCTGCTGACGATGCTGCTGCCGTGGACCGCGTACAGCGCGCACGAAAGCCCGTTCGTCACGTTCTTCAGCAAGCTCGGCGTGCCGTACGTCGGCACCGTGATGAACGTCGTGGTGCTGACCGCCGCGCTGTCGAGCCTGAACTCCGGCCTCTATTCGACCGGGCGCGTGCTGCGCTCGCTCGCGATGGGCGGATCGGCGCCGCGCTTCGTGTCGCGGATGAACGCACGCGGCGTGCCGTACGGCGGGATCGTGATCACGGTCGCGATCAATGCGATCGGCGTGCCGCTGAACTACATCGTGCCGGCGCAGGCGTTCGAGATCGTGCTGAACATGGCGTCGCTCGGGATCATCACGACGTGGGGCTTCATCGTGATGTGCCAGATTCTGTTCCGCCGCGCGGTCAACCGCGGCGAACTGAGGGCCGTGTCGTTCCGGATGCCCGGCGCGCCGTTCACGTCGTGGCTCACGCTGGCCTTCCTCGTCGGCGTGCTGGTGCTGATGGCATTCGATTACCCGGGCGGCACGTGGACCATCGCGACGATCCCGGTCGTCGTGCTCGCGCTGGTGGTCGGCTGGAAGCTGGCGAAGCGCGGCGCCGCACGGGAGCGGGCGGCGGATGCGCTTGCGTCCGCGGCGACGCGCGCCGTCGCCGATCCGGCGCGGGGCGCCTGAAGACGGTATGCGCCGGGCGCGCCGAGTCGTTTGGGGCCGGCGCCCCGGCCCTTCGTGACAGTCAGTTCAATCCGGTGCGTTCGCCGATCCAGCGGCCGAAATCGCCGGCCATCTCCGCGGTCAGCTCGTGGCCGGCCGCGTACAGCCGCGTCTCGTGCGCGACGCCGAGCGCCGTGAGTTTTGCATCGGCGGTGTCGGCCCATGCGACGGGCAGCTTGTCGTCGAAGCGGCCGTGCACGATCAGCGCATGGAGCGGGCGAAGGGCATCGCGCGGCGCGATCAGCGGATCGATTTCAGGCAGGATGCGCCCGCACAGCACCGCGAATGCGGTGACGTCCTGCGGCGACGTGAGCCCGACGCTCGCGCTCATGATGCCGCCCTGGCTGAAGCCGGCAATCACGGTCGGCAACGCGGCGCCTGCGTCTTTGCCGGCGCGCAACGCACGCAGCAGCGTGATCAGCCGGATGCGGCTCGCGTCGGCGCGCGCCGCATCGATTTCGGGGCCGTTCGGGCCGAAGCGCACCGGAAACCACGCGTGCTGATCGGGCCCGAACGCAAGCGGGGCGCGCAGGAATGCGATTTCAACGCGCGGATCGATGACGTCGGCCAGGTTCAGCAGGTTGGTTTCGTTGCCGCCGACGCCATGCAGCAGCAACAGGCGGGCAGCGGGGCGGCCGGCGGCCGGGCGCAGCCGGTACTGGAGGCCGGATTCGGGATCGGTGGTCAGCGGCAGGACGTCGGTCATTGCGTTGGGTCCGGGAGGGGGGGCGATGTGACAGTCTAGAGCGGGCCGGCGGGAAGGTGAATCGCCGGATGGCGATTGATTGTTTCCCGAAGGGAATGAATCGGGTGTTCCACGGCGCTCGGCCGGCAGGTGCCCTGTGCCGAGGGCATGGCTCGTCATCGGGATGCACAGTTGTTAAAGTGGGTGCATTTTGTAAGTGCGTGAGGAAATGAGGATGGATACTGCCAGGATTTTCGAGCATGGCGGATCGCAGGCTGTCCTTCTGCCGAAGGAATTCCGCTTCGAAACGACCGAGGTACGGATTCGTCGCCACGGGTCATCCGTCATCCTCGAACCGGTGCCGCAAGGCTGGGCCTGGCTCACGCCACTGATCGGCCCGGTCGACGCCGATTTCGAGGCTGCGACTACGACCGGGCCTGCCGCTCAGCAGCGCTCAGGTCTGGACGTATTTGAATGAATTTTTGCTGGATACCAATGCGGCAATCGCCATCATGAAAGGCGAGCCGGCCATGCTGGCCCGGCATGCCGGCGATCGTCGCGCGTGAACTCTATTGCGGTGCTGCTAGCGCCAGAGGGCGGCAGCGAACGTGGCACGTGTCGAGGCACTTCAGTTCGAGGTGGTGTCGCTCGATGCGGAAAATGCCCGGCACGCCGGCGCGGTTCGTGCGCACCCGACTGCGGTCGGCACTCCGATCGGTCCGTACGATGCGTTGATCGCGGGGCAGGCGCGCGCACGGCCTCTGGTGCTTGTCACGTATAACGCGCGCGAGTTTGCGCGAGTCCCGGCGCTACAGATCGAGGATTGGCTCGTCGAGACGCGTGAAGACTGATCGCGTCGATGCCATGCTCCGTCTGCGCTCGTACCCTTCCATCGGCATCGATCGATGCGAGTAACTGTCCTTGCGCGGAAATGTCCGTTTATTGAGGACGGTCGAAAAATCGCGTCCTGACTGCCCCGCATCGCTACGCTGAAACCGCATCGCCGTTGCAGCGCGCCCCGCACACGCATCCAGCGCCCCGCGTGCGGCAGCACCGCGTACCGCTAGGGAAAACCATAGCGCGCACACGCAAGATCGAGTAAGCCCGCAGTCAGTTTCGCTCTTCAGAATCGCCACACTCATTCAAAAAAGCACATCAGGAGACAGGCGATGCATGATGGGTTGGTGAAAAAAATCGAAGCGCATCCGAAGTATGCGCTGCTCAAGCGACGGCGCAATGCGCTCGGCATCTGCCTGACCGTGCTGATGCTGATCGTGTACTACGGCTACATCGCACTGATCGCATTCGACAAGTCGTTCCTCGCGAAGCCCGTGAGCACCGGCGTGACGAGTGTCGGCGTACCGGTGGGCATGGCGGTGATCGTGTTCACCGTCGTCATCACCGGCATCTACGTGCGCCGCGCGAACAACGAATACGATCAACTGACGCAGGACATCCTGCAGGACGTCGCCCAATGAAGAAGACACTTTCGATGACGCTGGTCGCGTTGCTGGCCGCGCTCGCGTGCGGCGCGGCCGTCGCGGGCGGCGGCGATGTCGGGCAGACCGCCAAGCAGGCAACCAACACCACGGCCATCGTCCTGTTCGCACTGTTCGTGGCCGGGACGTTGTGGATCACCAAGTGGGCGGCTTCGCGCACGCGTTCCGCTGCGGATTTCTACACCGCCGGCGGTGGCATTACCGGGTTCCAGAACGGCCTGGCGATTTCGGGCGACTACATGTCGGCCGCATCCTTCCTCGGCATTTCCGCGGCGGTGATGACGTCGGGTTACGACGGCCTGATCTACTCGATCGGCTTCCTGGTCGGCTGGCCGGTCATCACGTTCCTGATGGCCGAGCGGCTGCGCAACCTCGGCAAGTTCACGTTCGCCGACGTCGCGGGCTACCGCTTCGAGCAGGGGCCGATCCGCAGTTTCGCCGCGGTCGGCACGCTGGTGGTGGTGGCGTTCTACCTGATCGCGCAGATGGTGGGCGCGGGGCAGCTCATCAAGCTGCTGTTCGGTCTCGACTACTGGATGGCCGTCGTGATCGTCGGCGCGCTGATGATGGTCTACGTGCTGTTCGGCGGCATGACCGCCACCACCTGGGTGCAGATCATCAAGGCGTGCATGCTGCTCGCGGGCGTGACCTTCATGGCGATCATGGTGCTCGCGCAGTACGGCTTCAGCCCGGAGGCGCTGTTCGCCCATGCCGTGGAAGTCAAGACCGCGATCGCCGCGAATGCCGGCAAGTCGCCGGACGACGCGACCCGGATCGGGCTGTCGGTGATGTCGCCGGGCGGGTTCATCAAGGATCCGATCTCGGCCATCTCGTTCGGCATGGCGCTGATGTTCGGCACCGCCGGCCTGCCGCACATCCTGATGCGCTTCTTCACGGTGCCGGATGCGAAGGAAGCGCGCAAATCGGTGTTCTGGGCCACCACGTGGATCGGTTACTTCTACGTGCTGATCTTCATCATCGGTTTCGGCGCGATCACGCTGGTGCTGACCAATCCGGAGCTGGCCGACGTGGCCAAGGGCGTGATCAAGGGCGGCGCGGGCACGGCCAACATGGCTGCGGTGCTGGTGGCCAAGACGGTGGGCGGCGACGTGTTCTACGGCTTCATCTCGGCCGTGGCGTTCGCGACGATCCTGGCGGTGGTGGCCGGGCTCACGCTGTCGGGTGCATCCGCCGTGTCGCACGATCTCTACGCGACCGTTTTCAAGAACGGCAAGGCCAACAGTGCCGACGAACTGAAGGTGTCGCGCATCACGACGCTGGTGCTCGGCGTGATCGCCGTGCTGCTGGGCATCGCGTTCGAGAAGCAGAACGTCGCGTTCATGGTGTCGCTGGCGTTCGCCGTGGCGGCATCGGCCAATTTCCCGGTGCTGTTCCTGTCGATGATGTGGAAGGGATGCACCACGCGTGGCGCAGTCATCGGCGGCTTCCTCGGGCTGGTTTCGTCGGTGGGGCTGACGATCGTGTCGCCGTCGGTGTGGGAGGCGACGCTCGGTCATCCGAAGGGTTCGGCTTGGTTCCCGTACACGTCGCCCGCATTGTTCTCGATGACCATCGGCTTCGTGGGCGTGTGGCTGTTCTCGGTACTCGACACGAGCCTGCGCGCGAAGGCGGAGAAGGGCGCGTTCGCCGCACAGCAGGTGCGTTCGGAAACGGGGCTGGGGGCGACGCGCGCCAGCAGCCACTGACCGGTCGTTAGCCGACCACGCCCGCCCCGGGGCCGACAATGCAGCTCAGTGCATCGTCGGCCCCGGTGCGGGCGGAATCGTTTTCATCCGGCCGTCGAATTACGCTCCGACAATAATAAATCGCGAATTGGATTGAATTCGTCGATAATGCGCAAACGTTTTACGAAAGCCTGATTGCGGCTAATCCGCGGATTAAATAAATAAAAATAAAATGTCCGAATATGGAATTTCCTGGCTGCGCAGGATCACCGGCCGAAACCTTGTGGCATGAGGTTAACGGCAAATTCCGGCAATACTTTAGGGCACTTTGGCCGCAATTGTTCATTGCATTTTTATCAATGAACGATTGATTTCCGGTCATCGGATCGTCATACGCCATCCCCGATAATTCGGCGCTCACATTCTTTCAATAGACCAAACGGCGGTCGAAGCCGGATCGCTGCGGGGAGCTGTAACCATGACCATCCGTCATCGCATTACGCTGCTAGTCGTCCTGACGTTCTTCGCGCTGTCCGCGATCGGCATCTATGCCGTGTACCAGACACGCAAGAGCGCGTCCGAGGTACGCCAGGTCACCCAGGGCATCGTGCCGAGCGCGCTCGCGTCGGCCGATCTCGTCGCCGATGTGAAGAACATCCAGATCGCGACGATGACGCTCGTCTACGCGCCCGACGCGAACACCGCCGCGCAGGCGCGCGACGAGCTGAAGGCAAAGCAGGGCGCGCTGCGCGCCGCGCTCGACGTGCAGGCGAAATCGGCGGTCGGCCAGGCGCAGGTCGGGCTCGTCTCGCAGGCGAAGGAGAGCGCCACGAACTATTTCGCGGCGATCGACGACACCGTGAAGATGAAGACCGACGGCAAGCCCGAGATGGCGCAGGCCTACCTGTTCGCGAACGTCGCGCAGTATCGCGACGAACTCGAAAGCATCGTCGATACGCTGCGCGTCGAGAAGAACCGCCAGAAGGACGATGCGATCAGCGCACTGAACGGGATGCTGTCGACCACGGCGACCGCGATCGCGGGCGTCGCCGGCACGGTGATCGTGCTGCTGACCGCGCTCGGCCTGCTGCTATATCGCCAGATCACCCGCCCGCTGATCGGGATGCAGACGGCGATGAGCGAGATCGCGACGAGCCAGGATTTCACGCGCCGCGTGCCGGTGGGCCGGATGGACGAAATCGGCCATTCGATCGTCGCGTTCAACGGGATGATCGAGAAGATCCAGGAGAACTCGGCGCAGCTCAAGCAGAAGACGGCCGACATCCAGGCGATGCTGCAGAACATGCAGCAGGGGATCCTGACCGTCGTCGAAGGCGGCGTCGTGCATGCGGAGTATTCGGCGTACCTCGAAACGATCTTCGAGACGAGCGACATCGCTGGTCGCGACCTGATGGCGCTCGTGTTCGACGACTCGAACATCGGTTCCGACGCCCGTTCGCAGGTCGACGCGGCCGTGCACGCGTGCCTCGGTGAAGACAGCATGAACTTCGAGTTCAACGAGCACCTGCTCGTGAACGAAGTCGCGAAGCGGATGCCGGACGGCCGTGACAAGTGGCTCGACCTGAGCTGGTCGGCGATCACCGACGAGACCGACACGGTCGTGCGCCTGATGCTGTGCGTGCGCGACGTGACCGAGATTCGCGAGCTGACCGCGCAGGCCGGCGAGCAGCAGCGCCGCCTCGAAATGATCGGCGAGATTTTGTCGATCAGCCAGGACAAGTTCCACGACTTCGTGCACAGCGCGAAGGGCTTCCTCAGCGAGAACGAGCGGATGATTCGCCAGCACGAACGTGCCGATCACTCGATCGTCGCGGCGCTGTTCCGCAACATGCACACGATCAAGGGCAACGCGCGCACGTACAGCCTTCAGCATCTGACGAACATCGTCCACGAAGCGGAGCAGGCATACGACTCGCTGCGCCGCGCGGACGGCGGCCCCGAGTGGAACCGCGACGCGCTGATGGACGACCTGGCCCGCGTGCGCGACGCGGTCGAGCACTATGCGACGATCAACGCGGTCACGCTCGGCCGCAGCGGCGAAGCGGTGCAGGGCGCCGACTTCCTGATGGTCGAACGCGCGCACATCAGCGAGAGCCTGCGCATGCTCGACGGCGCCGATCCGGCGAACGCGTCCGACTGGCACGCGGCCCGCGACGCCGTGCGCCGCATGTTGAGCCAGCTCGGCACGCAGGGCATCGGCGATGCGCTCGGCGGCGTGATCGAGTCGCTGCCGTCGCTCGCGGCCGAACTCGGCAAGCCGGCGCCGGTCGTGCATATCGACAGCCACGGCCACCGCGTGCGCAGCGAAATCGCCGCGACGCTGAAGAACGTGTTCATGCACCTGCTGCGCAATTCGATGGACCACGGGATCGAATCGTCCGACGAACGGCGCGCGGCCGGCAAGGCGGCATCCGGCACGATCGACATCGCGGTCGGCGTGGGCGGCGGCGAGCTGTGGTTCGTGCTGAGCGACGACGGCCGCGGCCTCGCGCTCGACCGGATTCGCAGCATCGCGCGCGAGCGCGGCTGGATCGATGCCGACCACGACGCGGCGCTGTCCGACGAGGAGGTGGCCGAGCTGATCTTCCGGCCGGGCTTCTCGACCGCGAGTGCCGTGACCGAGGTGTCTGGGCGCGGCGTCGGCATGGACGCGGTGCGCAACTTCCTGAAGCGTGACGGCGGCGACATCGCATTGCGCTTCACCGACGATCGCGTCGGCGCGCCGTATCGCGCGTTCGAGACGATCGTGTCGCTGCCGGCCCGCTTCGCGGCGGACGGTGCCGCGCAGGGCGCCGGGCACGAACGTGCGCGCAGCGCGGATATCGGCGCGGCGGAGTGACGACGTGATCGTGCAGGCGTGGATGCTCCAGATGGCCGCCGCACTGGCGGGCGGTGTCGTCGTCGCAATCGTGGCGGCGGTCGTGTTTCGCGTGACGCGCAAGCGGCTCGTCGCGGCGCTCGAGCGCGACACGGCGCAGTTGCGCAGCGCGCTCGACGCGGCCGATGCGCGCGTCGCCGACGCGGCGTCGGCGCATGCGGAGGCGGCCGACGCATGGGCGCAGCGCGAGGCGCAGCTCGAGGATGCGCTGGCGCGCGAGACGTCCGCCGCGGGCACGCAGCGCGACGCGATGCAGGCGTTGTCGGCCGATCGCGCGGCGCTGGCGCAGCACGCGCAGAAGATCGCCGACGAAGCCGCGCGCCTGCGCGGGCTCGCCGGCACCTTCGAGCGCTGGCACGAGCAGATGATCTCGCTGACCACGCAGAACCAGGACATGCGCGCGAAGAACCTGGAGCTGTCGGCGATCGTCGCGCATGTGTCGATCGTGTCGCTGAACGCGTCGATCGAGGCCGCGCGGGCCGGCACCGCCGGGCGCGGCTTCTCGATCGTCGCGAGCGAGGTGCGCGGGCTGGCCGCGCGCTCGCAGGAACTGTCGAACAGCTATCGCGACAGCCTGAACCGCAACGATCTCGTGACGGCCGCGACGTTCCAGGACATCCAGGCCGGCGGCAAGATGATCACGGCCGCGCTCGCGACCGTCGAGACGCTGGCCGGGCAACTGCACGCGCGGATCGAAGGAGAAGCCGCGTGATCAGTGCGCAGGCGAGGGCCGGGTTCGAACGGATCTTTTTCGATGCCGCGCGCACGCGGCTCGCGGCCGGCGGCGCGTGCGACATCCGGCTGGCAGCCGGCCACGGACACGACGCGCCGGATCGCGCGCACGCGAAGTCGCGATCGAAGCCGAAGGCACCCGAACATGTTGTTGTGCTGACGATCTCCGCGCTGCATTTCCGCCTGCTGCTCGCGCTGCGCTTCAGCGACGACGACGCGACGCGCCGCCATTTCGCCGGCGCGACGGCGGGCACGAACAGCCAGCGACCGTTGACCGACGCGTTCATGGAAGTCGCGAACCTGTGTTGCGGCGCGATCAACCAGGCGCTGACCGCATCGTTTCCCGACCTCGGGATGTCGACGCCTTACCTGCTGAGCGGCCCGAGCATCGACTTCATGCACGCGCTCTCGCCCGATTACGTGGCCACCTACGACCTGACGCTCGATGACGACGTGCGGGTTGGCGCGACGTTGTGCGTGTGCGCGAATGCGCCGGTCGATTTCCATGTGCCGGAAACGGCCGTGATGGAAACCGGCGGCGAGCTCGAACTGTTCTGACCGACCCGGACCGACCCCGATCGACCATGAGGAACCCTTGAGATGACCCTGGACAAACCCGTCAGCAAGGTGCTCGTGCTCGACGACAGTCGCGCGCACGCCGACGCGATCAAGCGTTTCTGCGACGAGCACAACCTGGTCGGCCTGACCGTGCGGCGCAACCGGCTGCTGAAGGTGCTGCGCTCGAATATCGATCTCGGCGCGATCCTGCTCGCCGAGGATTACGGCGGTTCGCCGGCCGAGAGCGCGATCATCGCGACGCAGATCGATGCGCTGCGCCCCGAGCTGCCGATCATCCTGCGCCGCGAATCGCTCGCCTCGCGCGACGGGCTGCCGGAGGCGCTCGCGCGCGTCGCATGCGCGGCCTACGTCGCGGACGACATGACGCCGCTCAAGCGCGCGATCGACGAATACCTGTTCGGCCGCGACTACCCGAACGCACTCGTGCGCGGCATCTCGGAGATCACCGAGGCGCGCATCGACAGCCTGTTCCCGGGCATGACGATCGAGCACGAAACGCCGTGCATCGTGCGCGACCAGATCATCTTCGGCGAAGTGTTCAGCCTGATCGCGCTCGAAAGCGCGTGGTGCCGCGGCTACATGCTGCTGCAGACGAGCGAGCAGCCGCTGCTCGACATGATCGGCGGCACGCGCGACGCCGGCCGCGCGCCGGATTTCCGCGACGTGAACAGCATGCTCGGCGAGCTGACCAACCTCGTATGGGGCGCGTTCAAGAACCGCTATCTCGGCGACGCCGAGGCGCTGGCGCGCCATCCGGTGCAAGTGCCCCTCGTCGTCAATCACAAGCAGAAGTTCATCTCGTTCGGCGGCGACTGCCCGCAGCTCTGCTTCAAGTACCGGATGACCGATCCGGCATCGGGGCGCTCCGTGTGCCTCGACCAGCGCTTCGTGTTCAGCCTGAGCTGGTCGCCGGAGGATTTCCGCGAATCGGTGCAGGACGTGGGGCCGATGGTCGAATCGGGCGAACTCGAGCTGTTTTGAATACTGAAGTCAGCAACAAGGAAAGGAAGGGGAATACGACATGGCAAAGATTCTGGTGGTCGACGATTCGGGCACGGTGCGCGACGAGGTCGCGGGTTTCCTGCGCAATCACGGGCTCGACGTCGCGACGGCCGTCGACGGCAAGGACGGGCTCGCGAAGCTCAAGGCGACGCCCGGCGTGCGCCTCGTGATCAGCGACGTGAACATGCCGAACATGGACGGCCTGACGATGGTCGAGAAGATCCGCGGCGAACTGGCGAACTCGACGGTCAACGTCGTGATGCTGACGACCGAAAGCAGCCCGGCGATGAAGGAACGCGGCAAGGCCGCCGGCGTGAAGGGCTGGATCGTGAAGCCGTTCAAGGGCGACGCGGTGCTCGACGCACTGAAAAAGCTCGCGGGCTGACGTTCATCGGGCTGCGGCGCACCCGCGCCCGCCCGCGCATTCAGCGCTGCGGTTCGGGTTGCGCGGCTGCCGCGTCGCCGGTGGCGGCCGGCACGCACGGGGCGGGCGTCTGCCATTGAACGACGATCATCCCTGCGAAGATCAGCGCGACGCCCGCGATGCGCCCGGGTGTCGCGAGCCGCTGCGCGAGCCCCATCAGCCCGTAGTGGTCGATCAGCAGCGACGCGAGCATTTGCCCGGCGACGACGCAGACGATGAAGGTCGTCGCGCCGAGCCGCGGCGTCAGGATCAGCGCAAGCGTGATGTAGATCACGCCCGCGAGGCCGCCGAGCCACATCCACAGTGGGCGCTGCAGCGCGTCGCCGACGAGCGGCGAGCAAGCGCGCGGCGTGGCCGGCAGTGCGCGTAATTTACAGCGCACCGCGATATCCGTATCCTGCCGGGTGCCGAGGGCGGCGTGCGTGCGCGACATGCGCAGCACGCCCGGCATCCACAACAATCAGGAACGGGACACCTTTCCATGAAAATCAAGATCGATCGGGCCGCGCTCGTGCGCGGCGCATGCGTGACGCTGATGGCTGCGCTCGCAGGCGGCTGTGCAAACACGGGGCAGCAGCCGGCACAACAGGCCGCCGTCGGCGGCGGTTCGTCGTACACGTGCAACCCCACGCAGGCCGATGGACAGGCGACGGCCGGGAAGGGCGCCAACGGGTGCTATTTCGTGCTGCACGATCCCGCGACGAAACAGGCGCTGCCGAACACGCACTATGCGTTCGCGCTTTACACCAACGCGGCCCAGGACAACCCGGAACTCGAAGTCGAAGGCTCGACCGACGCGCAGGGGCGCACGGTCTACGTGCGTTCTGCCGCGCCGATCGATGCGGCGCGAATGGTGCTCGTCCGCACGATCGGCGACGGCCCGACGGGGCGCATCCCGGTGCTGGTCCGGCCGCAGGACGGCAAGCGCATTCCGTTTGCGCAATACAAGGTCACCGGCTGCAACGGCCCGTACGAAGGTGTGACCGACGAAACGGGGCGCGGCGTGATGTATCGCTGCAAGACGCAGTCGAAGATCGACGTGTCGTTCTATCAGTCACGCAAGTAGGGTGAACGGGATGGGATCCGGATCCGGCCGCACCGCCGCGCAGCAGACGGAGACGTTGATCGCGAAGGGCATCGTCTTTACCATCGCGGGCACGTGCATGCTGATCGCCACCGCGCTGTACGCGCAATCGACGCGCGAATTCCTGCGGACGTCGGTCGTCGTGCCGGGGCGCGTCATCAAGCTGAACGCGGGCCCGCATCATCCCGAGATCGCGTTCACGACGCTCGCGGGCGAGCAGGTCGAATACCCGCAGGGCGGCTCGGTCAGCGAGCAGGACGGCGCGACCGTCGAGGTGCGCTATGCGCCCGACGCACCCGGGATGAGCGCGCGGTTGAACACGTTCGGCGCGATCTGGGGCGACGTCCTGATGATAGGGGGAATGGGCGTCGTCTTTTTCCTTGGCGGCGTCGGTCAGTTGCGCTCGGGCGTGCGCGCGTGGCGCAGCGGGCGCAAGCGCGCGTGACCGCTGGCACCGCACTGAATCCTGCGAACCCCGTCGAGCAGAACATCATGAATCGCCAACACGAGACCGCCGGGCCGATCTTGTTGCCGCGCGAACACCCGCGTACGCGACATCGCTGCAGGTTGCCTCGTCACTTCACAGGATATTCCGGCATGACCATCCGCTTGATACCGTGGCTGATCGCGATCGGTACCGCATGCACGGGTCTGGCCGCACACGCGGCGGGCACCGCGCATTCGCTTGACCAGGTGCCGGGGAAGTTCAGTTCGCCCGACGCACGCGCCGCGTACGCGCGCGAGATGAGCGGCGCACCCGAACCGGACGGTTTCGGCGCGCACCTGCCGCCCGGCTTCACGAAAGAGGCGCTGGTTGCGCAGCTTGCGCCGGGCCAGCCGCTCGGGCGCGTCGTGCTGGTCGGCGCGAAGCCGTGGCCGCAGCGCCCGGGTTCGTTTGTCGCGATCGTCTGTGCGGCACCGACCGACGGCCTCGCGAGCGAAGTGCTGAAATTCGGTGTGCCCACCGATTGTGAGGGCTATGAGCACCACCCCGGTGTCGATGACACGAAGGAACTGGTCTGGCTGGGCGTATTCGAGCGCGGTGCGGATGGTGGGCCGCGCCTCGTCGCACGTACCGAACAGCCGCTCGACCAGGCGATCGACTGGAGCCAGACGAATATCGAGAGTCCCGACCCCGCCAGGACGGAGAACGACGTCGCAATACGGCCCGAGCGGTGGTTGCGGTTCGATCTCGCCCCCTACGCGCTGCGAACGGGCGATGCGGCGTTCGGCGTGCGGGCAGGCTGGTCGATCGGTTATGCGGGCGGCGGCGCATCGTTCGAGGCGTTGTACCTGTTCCGGATCGACGGCAAGACACTGCGCGTCGTGTTCGCGCAGCCGATGATGTACTTCCAGGATATCGGCGGCGACTGGCATCGCGACGGCACGCGCGATCACGACATCACGGAGGGCAGCAATACGCTGAACGTGCTGCCGACGTCGACGGAGGGCTTCCACGACCTGCAGTTGCGCCAGCGCGGCGGCAAATGGCGCCAGACGTTTCGCTGGTCGGCGGCCGACGGCGAGTATCAGCCGCGCTGAAGCGGCGCGATCGCCGACGGCTGCGCGCTTCGAACATGACGCAGGCATCCGACATGCAGGTATTCAAGGGCGGCCTCGCCGTGCTGACCGGCACGGTCCTGCTGGTCTTTGCGGCCGTCGATTTCCAGTCGACCCGGGACTTCATGCGTGAGTCGATCGTCGTGCCGGGGCGTGTGGTCCGGCTGGACTACGGGCCGCATCATCCGGACATCGTGTTCACGACGCGCGCGGGCGAACGAGTCGAATACTCGCAAGGCGGCGAGGTCGACGTCCATCTCGGCGAGGCGGTCGAGGTGCGCTACCGGCCTGCCGAACCGCGCATGAGCGCAACGATGAATACGTTCGGCGCGCTGTGGGGCGGGGCGATGACGCTGGGCATTGCAGGCACGCTCTTCGTATTGACCGGATCGTGGTCAGGCGTGCGCGCGTGGCGCAGCGCGCGCAAACCGGCCGCGTGCTGACACCCCGGGCGCGCTACCGGGCAGAGGGCCCGGCGGTCGCGAATTCGTCGACGACGGCTTCGATCACGGCCTGCACGCGCGCGGTCTTGTAGAGATCGGCATGGGCGACGAGCCACACGTCGAAATGATTGCATCGCCGCGCCATGAGACGCACCAGTTCGGGCTCCGCGTCGGCGCGGAAGCACGGCAGCTCTGCAATGCCGAGCCCCGCCAGCGCAGCCTCGACCAGCATCATCGTCGACGATGTCTGGAACATCACGCGGCCGCGCGAAGTCGGTTCGCCGCACAGCGCGTCCCACATCGTCGGCACCACCGGCTGCTGGTACATCACCAGATCGTGTCCATCGAACGCGCTGCCGGCGACCGGTTCGCCTCGCTCGGCCAGATAGCGGCGCGAAGCATAGATGCCCGTTTCGAGCTGCCCGAGCCGCCTGACGATCAGATCCGGCGAATCCGGCCGCAACGTGCGAATCGCGAGGTCCGCTTCCCGGCGCGTGAGGTTGGCGATTTCGGCCGATGTCACTAACACGACGTCGATGCCTGCATGCTTGCGCCGCAGCTGCGCGATCGCGGGCACCACGAAACGCTTGCCGAGCGAGTCGGTCGTGGCAATGCGTACGGACCCGGCCAACTGCTCGTCGAACCCCATCACGCGGCGTTCGATCGTGAGTGACGCCCGTTCCATCGTTTCGGCCGGTTCGAGCAGGGCTTCGCCCGCGGTCGTCAGCACATAGAGGGTCGGCGTTCGAAGAAAGAGGCGGGCCGAGAGTTCATCTTCCAGCGCGGCGATCCGACGTCCCACCGTCGCCTGGTCGACGTTCAGTTGCGCCGCGGCGCTGCGCAGCGTGCCGGTGCGCGCCAGGGCCAGGAAGAAGCGGGCGTTGTCCCAGTTCATGCGGGTCGACTGTGTCATCGGGCAGGGCGGTGTTCGGAACGGGTGATGCAAATCTGCATCACGAAAATGCGAAATTACCACTTTTCTGCATCCCAGGTCATTTCTAGACTCCTGGCATCCGTCTGGAGGTTTCATGTCCGATTGCAATCCTGTATCCATCCCCGTGCCGATAACGGCCGCGTATCGCCCCACGGCGCGCGAGCAGCGCTTCACGCTGGCGCTCGTCGCGATCGGCATGTTCATGGCGGTCCTCGATTCGACGATCGTCAACGTGGCGCTGCCCGCGATGCGGACGAGCCTCGGCGCGACGGTCGCCGAACTCGCGTGGATCGTCGACGCGTATACGCTCAGCTTCGCCGCGCTGATTCTCGCGGGCGGCGCGCTGTCCGACCGGTTCGGCGCGAAGCGCGTGTATCTCGCGGGGCTGGCGCTGTTCGTCGGTGCATCGGCGGCGTGCGGCGTCGCGTCGTCGGTTGCGATTCTCGTGATCGCGCGCTTCGGGCAGGGCATGGGTGCCGCGCTCTTCCTGCCCGCGTCGCTCGCGATCGTGCGCAGCACCTTCGACGTGCCCGCCGAGCGGGCGCGGGCGATTGCGGTCTGGGCGGGCATCGCGTCGGTTGCCGTCGCCGTGGGACCGGTGCTGGGCGGCATCCTCGTCGACGATTTCGGCTGGCGCAGCGCATTCCTGATCAACGTACCGACCGGCGCGGTCGCTTTTGCCGGGGCGGCGGCACGCGTTCGGGCATCGGTCGCGCAGCATGTGCGCCACTTCGATTGGGCCGGCCAGTGCATCGGTGCGACGGCGCTCGGCGCGCTCTGTTTCGCGGTGATCGAATTGCCGACGCGCGGCACGGGTGCCACGGAGGTCCGCTGCGCGCTGCTGATCGCCGCGCTCGCGGCCGCCGTGCTGATCGTCGTCGAGCGGCGTGCCCGCCATCCGATGGTGCCGCTCGCATGGTTTCGCAATCGCGTTTTCGTCGCGATGAACCTGATGGGCAGCCTCGTCTATGTCGGCTACTTCGGGCTGCTGTTCGTGCTGAGCCTGTACCTGCACGGACGCTTCGGCATGAGCGCGCGGCAGACGGGGCTGACGCTGTTGCCGTTCGCGCTGAGTCTGTCGCTCGGCAATCTGCTGTCGGGAAAGCTGCATGGCCGTGTTCGTCCGGTCAGGCTGATGGCGAACGGCCTCGCGATGGCGGCGCTGGCCGTTCCGGCGATCGCGATGGCGCTCGCGCTGCGTGCGCCGTGGCCGGTGGTCTGGATGGCCATGGCTGCATTCGGCACCGGCACCGCGCTGTCGGTGGCGCCGATGATCGCGACGGTGCTCGAACAGGTGCCTGCCGATGCGGCGGGCGTGGCATCCGGGTTCCTCAACGCGGCACGGCAGGCCGGCAGCCTGCTCGGCGTGGCCCTCGCAGGCGCCGCGACGATACTGTTGCCGGATCTGACCGATGCGCTATGGGTGGTCGCGGCGCTCGGATGTGTCGCCTACGCAATTGCCGCGCTGGCTGCGAGGACGGCAGGCCGCGCGGAAGCCGCGCAACGGAGCCGTTGACGGGCGAGCGGCACGCGCGTTGCAGTGGCCGGCAGGCAGCCGCGCACGCATGCGGCGCCGCGGCTGGACGTCGTGCGGAATGTGGAGGACCATTTCGTCATGACGCCGCGACCGGACGGATGCGATTTTCATCCGTTCGCGCCGCATCGAATCCTGCCGAACCCCATCGAGCGGAACATCATGAAATCCGATCAAGAGACTGCCGAGCCGATCCTGTTGCGCGACGCGCACGACGGCGTCGTCACGCTGCGGCTGAATCGTCCGCAGCAATTCAATGCACTGTCCGAGGCGATGCTCGCGAGCCTGCACGATGCGTTCGAGTCGCTGGCTGCCGATCCGCACGTGCGCTGCGTCGTGCTGGCCGCGCAAGGCAAGGCGTTCTGCGCGGGTCACGACCTGCGGCAGATGCGCAGCAAGCCCGAACTCGATTACTACCGCGCGCTGTTCGCGCAGTGCAGTCGCGTGATGCTCGCGATGCGCGCGTTACCGGTGCCGGTGATCGCACGCGTGCACGGCATTGCGACGGCGGCCGGCTGCCAGCTCGTCGCCGCGTGCGACCTGGCGATCGCCGCCGATACCGCGCGCTTCGCGGTTTCGGGCATCAACGTCGGGCTGTTCTGTTCGACGCCGGCCGTTGCGTTGAGCCGCAACGTCACGGCAAAGCGCGCGTTCGACATGCTCGTGACCGGGCGCTTCGTCGACGCGGCAACGGCCGTCGCGTGGGGCCTCGTCAACGAGGCGGTGCCCGAAGATGCGCTCGACACGGCCGTCGCGCGCAAGGTCGCGGAGATCGTCGCGAAGAGCCCGGCCGCGGTGCGGTACGGCAAGCAGATGTTCTATCGCCAGCGCGAGTTGCCGCTCGACGAAGCCTATGCGTATGCGGGCGACGTGATGGCGCGCAACATGATGGAAGAGGATGCGGGCGAAGGGATCGACGCGTTCCTCGAGAAACGCAAGCCGACGTGGCGTTCGTCGTGAGCCGCCGTCGGCGTGTGGCGAGCGAAGCGGAAGGGCCGTAAGGAAGGGCCGTAACCCGCGCCTGTCGCTCACACGGAAAGGCAAACGGGCCGCCCGAGGCGACCCGCAACCGAAGCGCACGCGAGGCGACGCAACAGCGTGTGCGTCGCCGCATCTGCGCCGGTCAGCGCCCGTAGCTCCCGGTCCGCAGCGTCGGCTGTTCGCTCGATGCACCCGGCGGCACGATCACGACCGGCACGCGGCGCGCGAGCGCGCACATCAGCTCGTAGCCGATCGTGCCGCTGGCTTCCGCCACGTCATCCACCTTTACCTGGTCGCCCCACAGCTCGACACCCGATCCGATGCCCGCGTTCGGGCATGGCGTCAGATCGACGGTCAGCATGTCCATCGACACGCGGCCGACGACGCGCGTCATCACGCCGTCCACCGCGATCGGCGTGCCGGTCGGTGCGTGGCGCGGATAGCCGTCCGCATAGCCGCACGCGACGACGCCGATCCGCATCGGCCGGTCGGCCGTGAAGCGGCGGCCGTAGCCGACGGTCTCGTCCGGCGACAGCGTCTGCACGCCGATGATCTTGCTCGTCAGCGTCATCGCGGCCATCAGCGGCGTATCGGCGATATCCCGCGCCGCACCCGTCGGCGATGCACCGTACAGGATCGTGCCGGGCCGGACCCAGTCGCGGTGCGCGCGCGGATGCCACAGCACGGCGGCCGAATTCGACGTCGAGCGCTCGCCCGGAATTCCCGCCGTCGCCGCATCGAACTGGTCGAGCTGCCAGTCGACTTCGCCTTCGTCGGCGTTCGCGAAATGCATCATCAGCGTGATCTTGCCGATCGACGGCGCGCCGGCCGCGCGCTCCCACGCGGCACGGAAAGCGGCGGGGCGATAGCCGAGCCGGTTCATCCCGGAATTCATCTTGAGCTGGATGTCGATCGGCTGCTGCGGCCTGGCCGCGATCAGCAGGTCGAGCTGCTCGTCGCAGTGCACGGCCACCGTCAGGCGGTGGCGATCGGCCAGCTCGACGTCGGCGGGCTCGAAGATCCCTTCGAGCAACAGCACCGGCTTGTCCCAGCCGAGTTCGCGCACGCGCACGGCTTCGTCGAGATCGAGCAGCGCGATGCCGTCGGCCGCTGCGAGGCCCGGGTAGATCCGCTCGATGCCATGACCGTACGCATTGGCCTTGATCACGGCCCACACGCGCGATTGCGCGGCGGTGCGGCGGATGAAGTCGAGGTTGTGGCGGACGGCGTCAGGTCGGATGTGGGCGACGATGGGACGGGGCATGGCGATGTCTCGGATCGGATGTCGTTCGGCGCGCGCGGCGGCGCGGGTTCGGCGGCCTGGCGCGACAACGCGCCGGGCCAGTGTTGAACGCTATCTTATTGGTGTTCGACCAGTTTTAATTAACGTTTTTGTCGACGATTTGGTGGAAATTTTTGTGTTGACCCAGACGCGTCGCGGCTGCCGGCGGGCCGTGCAGCCGAGTCTCCCGTCTAGAAAACCGGTGCGCGAACAGCACGACGCAATGCTAAGCTCTCGGCGATCTTGTCATTGATCAATGTAATCATAAAAGGAGGAGACTTTTGATGACGACGTCCCAGCTGTGCCTGTTCATCGTGGCGGCGTTGCCGTTCTCGATGACGTTTCTCGCGAAGGCCCGCAAGGGTTACGACAACCGCGCGCCGCGCGACTACCTGGCGAAACTCGAAGGCTGGCGCGCTCGCGCGCAGGCCGCGCACCAGAACGGGTGGGAAGCGCTTGCGCTGTTCACGGCCGCGCTGGTGGTGGCATGGCACAACGGCGCGAACGGGCATCGCGTCGACCAGCTTGCGATGGCATTCGTCGCGATCCGCATCGTCTACATGCTGATGTACCTGCTGAACTGGGCGACGCTGCGCTCGCTCGTGTGGTTCGGCGGGATGGCATGCGTGGTGGCGTTGTTCTTCGCCGCGCCGTAAGCGGCGCATGCGGGCGAGGCCGGCGCGTTACTTGCCGGTCGCGCTGCCCGTGCCGTGCACGAGGCTGTCGTTGGATGCGGGCGCAACGATCGGGCCCGCGATCGGCGCTGCTGCCGCGTCCGCTTCCGCTTCGCGGCGCAGGAACGCGATCAGTGGATCGAGCAGCCGGTGCCGTGTCGACGGGTTGCGGCGCAGCACGAAGCGCCACGACGCGGCGCGCTCGAGGCCCGGCCTCAGTGGCACGAGGCGCCCGCTGCGCAGCTCGGGTTCGATCAGCGGCGCGCGACCGAGCGCGATGCCCGCGCCGCCGACCGCCGCGCCGATGACCTGGCTGAAACTGCTGTAGCGGACGATCTTCGTCTCGAAGTCGCCCGGCAGGCCGAACTCCGTGGACCAGTTGCGCCAGTCGATCTCGGGGCTGTTCTCGTGCATCTCCTGAAGCAGCCGGGAGCGGCACACGTTCACGGAGGCAAACGGATGCAGTTCGGGGCTGCATACCGGGAACACCGTTTCCTGCAGCAGGATGTCGTCGTCGGCCTGTAGCCGGTGCGCGGGCACGTGCACGATCGCCAGATCGACGCCGCTGCGCGCGAAATCCGGTTCGTCGTCGAGCACGACGGCATGCAGCGGCGTGTCGGGATGAAGCGACGAGAATTCCGCGAGGCGGCGTGCGAGCCACATCGCCGAAAACGGCGCGTTGGCGGATACGGTGAGCCGTTGCGCGGTGCCGCGAATTTCCGCACAGGCGTCGGTCAGCCGCGACAGCGCATCGCTGACCGCCGGCAGCAGGCGTGCGCCGGCCGGCGTGAGGCTGATGCCGCCGAGCCCCGTACTGCGTTCGAGCAGCCGCGCGCCAAGCGATTCCTCGAGCGCGCGAATCTGGTGACTGACCGCGCTCGTCGATACGTTCAGTTCCGCCGCCGCGCGCGCGAACCCGCCGAGGCGGACGGCCGCCTCGAAAGCTCGCAATGCGCTGAGGGGAGGGAGGTGCGACATGCGGGGTATTGTAGTTGACTCAACACCCGTTGAAAAATCATCTTTTGCCGCGCACGGGCCGCGCGGGTAGCCTCGATCCGGTCAAGAAAAAACATCATCGGACACGACTGGAGGGCTTCATGTATTTCGACCGACGACTATGGGCAATGATGGCGGGACTGCGCTGGCGGGTTGCCGCGGCCGTCGCGCTCGGCCTGCTCGCGATGGGTGTCGGGATTCTGCGTTTCGTATTTCTCGGCCGCGTGCTGGCGCTGGTCTTTTCCGGCGCGCCGGCACGCAGCATCGGCGAAGCCGTCGTTGCAACCGCGGCCTGCGTGCTGCTGCGCGCGTGGCTCGACCATCGCCGTACGGTGCTCGCGCAGCACACGGCCGGGCGCGTGCAGGCCACGTTGCGCGCGCGGCTGTTCGACCGGATTGCCGCACTCGGCCCCGCGTGGTTCAGCGGCGAACGCACGGGCGGCGTGATGCTGGCCGTCGTCGACGGCGTCGAGCAGCTGCAGACCTTTTTCGGCACCTACCTGCCGCAGCTCGTGATCGCCGCGTGCGCGCCGGTGATGATCTTCGCGGTGCTCGCGTGGTGGGATGTGCCGACGGCCGCGATCCTGCTGGTCGCGGCGCTCGTCACGCTCGCGCTGCCGCAACTCGTGCACCGTGCCGACAAGCGCGCGGCGCTCGCGCGCTCCGCAGCGTTCAAGGCGTTCGGCGAGGAATTTCTCGACGCGGTGCAAGGCCTGCCGACGCTGAAGGCGTTCGGGCAAAGCACGGCGTTCGGCGCGAAGCTGGCCGCGAAGGCGCGCGCGCTGTCCGACAGTACGTTCTGGGTGCTCGCGCTCGGCCTGCTCACGCGGTTCTTCACCGATCTCGGCACCGGCCTCGGCGCGGCCGCCGCGATCGCGGTCGGCGCGTGGCGCGTGCGGCATGGCGACATGAGCCTCGAGGCGCTGCTGATCGTGCTGATGTCCGGCAGTGAAATCTTCCGGCCGCTGCGCGACCTGCGTTCCGTGCTGCACCAGGGGATGATCGGCCAGTCGGCGGCGAACGCGATCCATGCGCTGCTCGATGCGGATAGTCATGCACCGGCCGCCGACGCGCCGCGTGTGACGGGCCTGCGGCCGGAGATCGCGTTCGACGCCGTCAGCTTCGCGTATCCGGGGCGTCGCGCGGACGCGCATGCGGCGCTGAGCTTTTCGGTTCGCGAGGGCGAGACGGTGGCCATCGTCGGGCCGAGCGGTGCGGGCAAGTCGACCATCGTGCGCCTGCTGCTGCGCCAGCACGATGCGCAGGGCGGCGCGATCCGCATCGGCGGCCACGACGTGCGCACGCTCGATGCCGGCCAGGTGCGCGAGATGATCGCGGTCGTCGCGCAGGATGCGACGCTGTTCGACGGCAGCGTGGCCGACAACCTGCGGCTCGGCCGCCCCGACGCGAGCGATGCGGACATGATCGCCGCCGCGCGTGCCGCCAACGCGCACGATTTCATTTCGGCGCTGCCCGACGGCTACGCGACGCGCATCGGCGAACGCGGGCTCATGCTGTCGGGCGGCCAGCGCCAGCGCCTCGCGATTGCCCGCGCGCTGCTGCGCGATGCGCCGATCCTGCTGCTCGACGAGGCGCTGTCGTCGGTCGACGCGGAGAACGAAGCGCTGATCCAGCAGGCGCTCGACCGGCTCACGCGCGGGCGGACCACGCTCGTGCTCGCGCACCGGCTGTCCAGCGTGATCGGCGCCGACCGCATCCTGGTGCTCGACCAGGGGCAGGTGGTCGACGAGGGCACGCATGCGGCGCTGATCGCGCGCGACGGCCCGTATCGCCGGCTGATGGGGCCGCAACTGGAAGCGGTCGCCGAGTCGGTCGGTGCGGCGGCGACGGCCGGCCCGACCGCGCGCGCATCGTCGGGCCCGCAGGTGCGGCCGCTGAACGACGATGCGGCGGAGATCGGCTGGCCGGAAACCCTGCAGACGCTATTGCGCTTCGTGCGTCCGTGGACGGGCAAGGTCGTGCTGACGGTGCTGTTCGGGATCGGCCGCGTGCTCGCGTTCATCGGCGTCGGCGTGATCGGCGCGCTGGTGGTCGGCGCGGTGCCGGGCGGCCACGTGAGCCCGACGCTCGTCACCGCACTGCTCGTGATCGCGCCGTTGGCGGCCGTGCTGCACTGGCTCGAATCCTGGCTCGCGCACGACATGGCGTACCGGTTGCTCGCGGAAATGCGCATCGCGCTGTTCGCGACGCTCGAACGCCTCGCGCCGGCCGGGCTGCTGCGCCGCCGCTCCGGCGATCTCGTGTCGCTCGCGACGCAGGACGTCGAGACCGTCGAGTATTTCTATGCGCACACGCTGGCGCCCGCATTCGTCGCGGTGCTCGTGCCGGCCGCCGTGCTGGTGCTGCTCGCGTCGGTCGCCTGGCCGCTCGCGCTCGTGCTGCTGCCGTTCCTGTCGTGGGCCGGGCTCGCACCGGTGCTGGCGCGGCGTGACGTCGACCGGCTCGGCACCGGCGCACGCGAAGCGCTGGGCCAGCTCGGCGCGCACCTGACCGAAACGATCCAGGGGCTTGCGGAGTTGACCGCGTTCCAGGCCGTCGCGCGCCGGCGCGCAGCGTTCGTGGCTGAGGTCGATGCGTACCGCAAGCAACGCGCGAAGCTGCTCGACGATCTGTCGGCGCAGAGCGCCGCGCTGGAAATCGCGAGCGGGCTCGGCGGGCTGGTCGTCGCGGCGCTGGGCGCGCTGCTGTGCGCACGCGGCTGGTTTCCGCGCGAGTCGTTGCCGCTGCTGGTGCTGGTGGCCGTGGCCGCTTTCATGCCGGTGGCCGAAATCGGCCAGGTCGCGCGCCAGCTCGCCGATACGATCGCGTCGACGCGCCGCTTGCGTGCGCTGGAGAAGGAGCCGGTGCCGGTGACGGACGGCACGCAGGCGATGCCTGCCGATCCGGCCGTGCGTTTCGAGGCCACGTCCTTCACGTACCCGGGCCGCAGCGTGCCCGCGATCGACCGCGTGAGCTTCGAGGTGCGGCCCGGCAGCACGGTCGCGCTGGTCGGTGCGTCGGGCGCCGGCAAGTCGACGGTTGCGAGCCTGCTGCTGCGCTTCTGGGATCCGCAGCAGGGCCGCGTGACGCTCGGCGGCGTCGACCTGCGCGACTTGCGGCTCGACGACCTGCGGCAGCACATCGCGCTGGTTGCGCAGGATACCTACCTGTTCAACGACACGCTCGAAGCGAACATCCGGCTTGCCGCGAGCGATGCGTCCGACGCGGACGTGCAGCGTGCGATCGACCATGCGGCGCTCGGCGACTTCGTCGCGCGGCTGCCCGATGGACTGGCGACGCGCGTCGGCGAGCGCGGCGTGCAGCTGTCGGGCGGGCAGCGCCAGCGTGTCGCGATTGCACGCGCGTTCCTCAAGGATGCGCCGGTGCTGATCCTCGACGAAGCGACGTCCCATCTGGACACGATCAGCGAGCAGCAGATCCGCGCGGCGCTGGAAGACCTGATGACGCAGCGTACGTCGATCATCATCGCGCACCGGCTGTCGACCGTGCGCAATGCCGACCTGATCCTCGTGATGGAGCACGGCAGCGTGATCGAGGCAGGGCGGCATGCGGACCTGATGGCGCGGCAGGGCGCGTATGCGCGGCTCGTGTCGCATCAGGCGAGCGGGGTGGCGGCGTAAGCGACGCTGCATCGGCGCGCGGCCGGCCGATAGGGCCGCGCATATTCCGCAACATGCGTTGAGCCGCGCCGGCGGATGCCGGCATCGCGCGGGCAGCCGCTCCGGCACGACACGGTGCCGTGTCGAAGCGCCGACGATCCGCGCTGACACACCCGCTGACACCCGCACGGGCGGCGGTGGTTGTCGCGCCCCGTCGCGCCGTCATCCCCCTCTCGCGTAATGCCCGGGACGGGAAACCCGCCAGACCAGACCGCGTCACCACCAACCGCTCCCCACGCGCCGCTATCGGCCGGCGCATCACGATCCGGCCGGGCATTTCGCCCCCGGGCCACACGCCCTTTCCTCCGATTTATCCACCCGCGCGCCCCGGGTTTGTCTCGACGCATTTACCTGTTGCGCACTTTTTTGTTGTCGTAGTATCGCCGTTGACAACACTTGTTGCACTAAGGTCTAATTCGACATCGCATGTTGCGGTGCGGCTTGATGTCGTCGTTCCGCCGGCCGCGTGGCCGGCCCATCGCTCAATCATGCGGAGAGAAACCATGAGTCGCCGTTCCTTCCTGAAAGCCGTCGCGGTCGTTGCCGTGCTCGGCGCAAGCCTCGCGCACGCGGACACCAGGACGCTCGTCGTCGGGACCGACACGTCGTTCATGCCGTTCGAGTTCAAGCAGGGCGACAAGTACGTCGGCTTCGATCTCGACCTGTGGGCGGAGATCGCGAAGGACCAGGGCTGGAAATACACGATCCAGCCGATGGATTTCGCGGGCCTGATCCCGGCGCTGCAGACGCAGAACATCGACGTCGCGCTGTCGGGCATGACGATCAAGGAAGAGCGCAGGAAGGCGATCGACTTCTCCGCGCCGTACTACGACAGCGGGCTCGCCGCGATGGTGCAGACCGGCAACACGACGGTCAAGTCGATCGACGACCTGAACGGCAAGGTGATCGCCGCGAAAACGGGCACCGCGACGATCGACTGGATCAAGGCGCACCTGAAGCCGAAGGAAATCCGCCAGTTCCCGAACATCGACCAGGCCTATCTCGCGCTCGAAGCCGGCCGCGTCGATGCCGCGATGCACGACACGCCGAACGTGCTGTTCTTCGCGAACAACGAGGGCAAGGGCAAGGTGAAGGTCGCGGGCCAGCCGGTCAGCGGCGACAAGTACGGGATCGGCTTCCCGAAGGGCAGCGCGCTGGTGCCGAAGGTCAATGCGTCGCTCGTGAAGATCAAGGCCGATGGCCGCTACGCGCAGATCTACAAGAAGTGGTTCGGTGCCGAACCGCCGAAGATGTGAGCGTGACGCCGCAACAGCGCGCGGCCGGGTGGCCGCGCCGGTCTTGAATCGAACGGGGAGCGACAAGTGAATTTCGATTGGTCGGCGATCTGGGCGGCGTTGCCGGACCTGATGGACGGGGTCCGGTTGACGGTGTTCATCGCATTTTTCGGGCTGGTGGGCGGCTTCATCGTCGGGATGATCGCGGGCATGTTCCGCGCATACGGACCAAAGGCGATGAACGTGCTCGCACAGGTTTATATTGAATTGATCCGCGGCACGCCGATCGTCGTGCAGGTGATGTTTTTGTATTTCGCGCTGCCGCTGCTCGCGCATATCCGCATCGACGGCCTGACGGCCGCGATCATCGCGATCACGGTGAATTCCGGCGCGTATCTCGCGGAAGTGGTGCGCGGCGCGCTGCTGTCGATCCCGAAGGGGCTGACGGAGGCAGGGCTCGCGATGGGCTTGTCGATGCCGCGCGTGCTGCTGAAAGTGGTCGGCCCGCTGGCATTCCGGCGCCTGATTCCGCCGCTCGGCAACCAGTGCATCGTGAGCCTGAAGGACACGTCGCTGTTCATCGTGATCGGCGTCGGCGAGCTGACGCGCAAGGGGCAGGAAATCATCGCGGGCAATTTCCAGGCGGTCGAGATCTGGACGGCAGTGGCTGTCCTTTACCTGTTGCTGACCGGCGCCATGACGTTGACGCTGCGGCTCGTCGAAAGAAGGATGCGCATCCTATGAGCATGATCGAATTCCAGAACGTGTCGAAGAGCTTCGGCCACGTGCCGGTGCTGAAGCATATCGACCTGAAGATCGACGCGGGCGAGGTGGTCGTCGTGATCGGCCCGTCCGGCTCGGGCAAGTCGACGATGCTGCGCTGTATCAACGCGCTCGAGAAAATCACCGGCGGCGAACTGCTCGTCGACGGCCAGAGCGTGCGCGGCAACGCGGCGACGATCCGCAACATCCGGCTCGAAGCCGGCATGGTGTTCCAGCAGTTCAACCTGTTTCCGCAGATGACCGCGCTCGAGAACGTGATGTTCGGGCCGATGCAGGTGCGCGGTGCGTCACGCGCCGAAGCGCGCGACCAGGCGATGGCGCTGCTCGACAAGGTCGGCCTCGAATCGCGCGCGAATCATTATCCGTCGGAGCTGTCGGGCGGCCAGCAGCAGCGTGTCGCGATTGCGCGTGCGCTCGCGATCCGGCCGCGGCTGATGCTGTTCGACGAGCCGACGTCGGCGCTCGATCCGGAATTGCGCCACGAAGTGCTGAAAGTGATGCAGGATCTCGCGACCGAAGGGATGACGATGATCGTCGTCACGCACGAGATCGGCTTTGCGAAGCGGGTCGGCACGCGCCTGCTCTTCATGGATCAGGGCGGGATTGCCGAGGACGGCCATCCGGTCGAGCTGATCGACCGGCCGCCGACCCCGCGCCTGAAGGAATTCCTGAAACACGTGTCCTGAACGAAACCGAACCCTCCGACATGCCGCTTTCCCTTTCCCCCGTCATCGCCGGCGCGCCGTTCGACCTCGGCGTGCGCCTCGGCGAGCTCGCCCGGCCCGTGTTCGATGAATACATGCAGCAGAGCAGCGCGTGGCAGGCCGTGCGTCGCTGGCGCGGCCATCCGTTCGTCGCCGCGCTGCGGCAGGCTGCGCTGGCCGCGTATCCGCATCTCGTCGCGGAGCTGGACGGGATCGCGGCGGGCATCGGCTGGCGGGCGGAGGACATCTTCCTGTGGAACTGCCGCGGCGAACTGATCCACAACGCGCCGGATGGCTGCACGACGCTTGCCGGGCGCGACGCTCACGGCACGCGCTGGATCGCGCACAACGAGGACGGCGATCCGTACCTGCGCGAGCGCTGCCTGCTCGTCGACGTGCAGCCGGCGGGCAAGCCCGGCTTCGTCAGCTTCTATTACCCCGGCTCGCTGCCGGGCCATACCTTTGCCGCGAACCGCGCGGGCATCGCGCAGGCGATCAACAACCTGCGGATCCGCACGCCGGCAGCGGGCGTGCCGCGGATGATCCTCGCGCGCGCCGTGCTCGATGCGACGTCGCTCGACGCGGCGGCCGACGTGCTGCGCACGCATGCACGCGCGAGCGGGTTTCATCACACGCTCGGCGCGACCGGCGATGCACGGCTGCTGAGCATCGAGGCGAGCGTCGCGCGCTGTTCGGTGACCGACGTCGCGCGGCTCGCGGGGCACGCGAACCATCTCGTGCACGCCGGCTGCGATGCCGAAGCGCAGATCGTCACGCAATCGTCGGCCGACCGTCAGCGTCGCGTCGACGCGCTGACGCCCGCCATCGACGCGATCGATGAAGCCGCGCTGCGGCGCGTGCTCGGCGATCGCGCGCCGGAAGGGCTGCCGATCTACCGCGACGATCCGGCCGACCCCGACGACGAGAACACGCTGGCCACGGCCGTGTTCGCGATCGGCGCGGCATCGATCGATTTCACCATTCACCAACACGGCACGCAGCGTTTCGCGACGCGCATCGTGCCGTCCGGACGCGCGCACGACGCGTCCTGATCCATGAGGCAACGCATGACGACCGTTTTCCATCGCGCTCCGCGCGCCACCTTGCCCGTTGCCGTCGCAGGCGACGGCATCGAGATCATCGACTCGACCGGCAAACGCTATATCGACGCGTGCGGCGGCGCGGCCGTTTCGTGTCTCGGCCACAGCAACCAGCGGGTGATCGACGCGATCAAGCGGCAGGCGCAGCAGCTGGCGTACGCGCATACGTCGTTCTTCACGACCGACGTGGCTGAAGAACTCGCCGACCGGCTCGTCGCTGCCGCGCCGGCCGGCCTCGAGCACGTGTATTTCGTGTCGGGCGGCTCCGAGGCGGTCGAGGCCGCGCTGAAGCTCGCACGCCAGTATTTCGTCGAGAAGGGCGAGCCGCAGCGCCGCCATTTCATCGCGCGACGCCAGAGCTATCACGGCAACACGCTCGGCGCGCTCGCGATCGGCGGCAACGCGTGGCGGCGCGAGCCGTTCCTGCCGCTGCTGATCGAGGCGCACCACGTGAGCCCGTGTTATGCATACCGCGACCAGCAGGCGGGCGAAACCGACGAAGCTTATGCGCAGCGCCTCGCGGATGAACTCGAACAGAAGATCGTCGAACTCGGCGCGGACAACGTCGCGGCGTTCGTCGCGGAGACGGTGGTGGGCGCAACGGCCGGCGCGGTGCCGCCGGTGCGCACGTACCTGAAGAAGATTCGCGCCGTGTGCGACAAGTACGGCGTGCTGCTGATCCTCGACGAGATCATGTCGGGCATGGGCCGCACGGGCTACCTGTACGCGTGCGATGAAGACGGCGTCGCGCCCGACCTGCTGACGATCGCGAAAGGGCTCGGCGCGGGCTACCAGCCGATCGGCGCGACGCTGGTGAGCGATCGCATCTACCGGACGATCGTCGACGGTTCGGGCTTCTTCCAGCACGGCCACACGTACCTGGGCCACGCAACCGCATGCGCGGCCGCGCTCGAAGTGCAGCGCGTGATCGCCGAGGAGAAGCTGCTCGACAACGTGAAGGCGCGCGGCGAGCAACTGCGTGCATCATTGCGCGAGCATTACGGCGCGCACCCGCATGTCGGCGACGTGCGCGGCCGCGGGCTGTTCGTCGGCGTCGAGCTCGTGCGCGATCGCGACAGCAAGGCGACGTTCGATCCCGCGCTGAAGCTGCATGCGGCGGTCAAGCGCGAAGCGATGCAGCGCGGCCTGATGGTGTATCCGATGGGCGGGACGATCGACGGCGTTCACGGCGATCACATCCTGGTCGCGCCGCCGTTCATTTGCACCGCGCAGCAGATCGATACGATCGTCGAGCGGTTGTCGGGCGCGATCGGCGCGGCGCTCGCGTCGGCCGGCGCGTGACCGTATTCGTCAAACCTAGTCCGGACTTCGCCATGACGAACAGATTGCCTCCGTTCGATCCCGCATCGGCCACCGATGAGCAGAAGGCCGTGCTGGCCGACATTCTCAGCGGCCCGCGCGGCAACCTGAACGGGCCGTTTCTCGGCTGGATCGCGAGCCCCGAGCTGGCCCAGCACGCGCAGAAGCTCGGCGCGTTCTGCCGCTATCGCACGGGCCTGCCGCTGCGCCTGTCGGAGCTCGCGATTCTCGTGACGGCCGCGCGCTGGCGCTCGCAGGCCGAGTGGCACATCCACCATCCGATCGCGCTCGAAGCGGGCGTGCCGGCCGCGACGGCCGACGCGATCCGGCGCGGCGTCGCACCCGCATTCGAGTCGGACGACGATGCGCTGATCCATGCCTTCGCGAGCGAGCTGTACGACACGCGGCGCGTGAGCGATGCGACGTTCGAACGGGCGCAGGCGCGCTTCGGCCACGAAACGGTCGTCAATCTCGTCGCGTTGCTCGGCTACTACGCGCTCGTCGCGATGACGCTGAACACGTTCGGCATGCGCGCGCAAGGGCAGACCGAATTGCCGTTTCCGGAGTAATACCCGTGCGTTGATCGTGCCGGAGCAACTGAGGCGATACGTCTGACGAACGTGTTGCCGACCTGTTCCGGCACAATGCAACCAAATGTATTCATGCGGGATCGACGGCCGATCGCCGCGTATGATGGCTTGTTCACGTCGATATGAGCGGTGAGCAAGCATGACGAGTACCCGCAAGACCTTGATGATCGCCGGTGGGCTCCTGGTAGCCGCGGCCGGCACTGCCTACGTGATGCTCCTGCGTGCGGATCACCGCGCGATCGAAGATGCCGGCATCGGCGATTCGGCTGCGCCCGTTGCCGCGGCGCCCGCAGGCAACGATCACGCGGTGCAGGGCGCCATCGCGCCGCCGGCTCCTGCCGCCGCGATGGCACCGAAACAGGCGGCTGTCGCGCCGCCGCCCCCCGCACCGGCGCCTTCTGCGCCGGCCGAAACCGCACGCGTCAGTGCAGCGCCGGCCGTGCCGGTCGTCAGTGACAAGCCGCAGCCGGTGACGAAGCCGAGCGCGCCGCCGCCTAAGGTCACCGTCGTGACCGTCGATGCGCAGGATTCGACCCCACCGTCGCCGCCGTCGGCCGCCAAACCCGCGCAGCAGGCCGCACCCGCACCCGCGCAGGTCACGCAACGCGCGCCGCGCAAGCGCGATGGCCTGGAACGCCACGCGGCCGCAGCACCTTCCGCAACGAAATCCGAAACGCCGGAGACGGCCGCGCTCGTGAGGGAATCGGCGAAGCTCGACCCGTCGTTGCCGCCGCCATCGATGTCGTCGATGCCGTCGATGTCATCGGGCAGCGGTTCGACCCGGCAGGGCAGTTCGTCGTCGGGCGCGAATCCGGTTGCCGCGGCGATGACCGAGCAACTGGTGAGGCAGTCGAGCAATTTCAACTCGGCGTCGTCACCGGCGCCCGCGAACGGCGGCCCGGCCACGACCAAGTAACCGCGATCGCTTCGAGAATAAAAAGGACCCCGCATGCCGACCAAAGCATGCGGGGCCAAGAGAGACAAACTGTCGTGCCGACGGGCTGACGCGCGTTACGCGGCGACCGCTTCCTCGGCCTGCGGCTGCGCGGCGGCAACCGGTGCAACGTCCTGCCGGATCAGGTGGTCGAACGCGCCGAGCGACGCCTTCGCGCCTTCGCCCACGGCGATCACGATCTGCTTGAACGGCACCGTCGTCACGTCGCCGGCCGCGAACACGCCCGGTACCGACGTCGCGCCGCGTGCATCGACGACGATCTCGCCGTGCTTCGACAGTTCGACCGTACCCTTCAGCCACTCGGTGTTCGGCACGAGGCCGATCTGCACGAACACGCCTTCGAGATCGATGCGCTGCGTGTCACCCGAGCGCAGATCCTTGTAGACGAGCCCGTTCAGCTTGCTGCCGTCGCCGGTCAGCTCCGTCGTTTGCGCCTGCGTGACGATCGTCACGTTCGGCAGGCTGCGCAGCTTGCGCTGCAGCACTTCGTCCGCACGCAGTTGCGCGCCGTATTCGATCAGCGTGACGGCCTTCACGATGCCGGCGAGGTCGATCGCGGCCTCGACGCCCGAGTTGCCGCCGCCGACCACCGCGACGCGCTTGCCCTTGAACAGCGGGCCGTCGCAGTGCGGGCAGTACGCGACACCGCGGTTGCGGTATTCGCGCTCGCCCGGCACGTTGATTTCGCGCCAGCGTGCGCCGGTTGCGAGGACGATCGTCTTCGCCTTCAGCACCGCGCCGTTCGCGAGGCGGATCTGGTGCACGTCGCCCGGAATCAGCGCATCGGCGCGCTGCACGTCCATGATGTCGACGTCGTACTGCTTCACGTGCTGTTCGAGCGCGGTCGCGAACTTCGGCCCTTCGGTTTCCTGCACCGACACGAAGTTCTCGATCGCCATCGTATCGAGCACCTGGCCGCCGAAACGCTCGGCGACCACGCCCGTTGCAATGCCCTTGCGCGCCGAGTAGATCGCGGCTGCAGCGCCTGCCGGGCCGCCGCCGACGATCAGCGTATCGAACACCGGCTTGTTCTCGAGCGACTTCGCGGCACGCGCGCTGGCGCCCGTATCGAGCTTCGCGAGGATTTCCTTCACGCTGCTGCGGCCTTGGCCGAACGAGGCGCCGTTCAGGAACATCGTCGGCACGGCCATGATCTGGCGCGACTCGACTTCACCCTGGAACAGCGCGCCGTCGATCGCGACGTGACGGATGCGCGGGTTGATCAGCGACATCACGTTCAGCGCCTGCACGACTTCCGGGCAGTTCTGGCACGACAGCGAGAAATACGTCTCGAACGCGTAGTCGCCGTCGAGCGCGCGGATCTGTTCGATCACGTCGTCGTCGAGCTTGATCGGATGGCCGCCCGTCTGCAGCAGCGCGAGCACGAGCGACGTGAATTCATGGCCCATCGGAATGCCGGCGAAGCGGATGCCGGCCGGCTTGCCGGGCTCGCCGATCGAGAACGACGGCTTGCGCTCGGCGTCGTCGCGGCGTTCGGTCACGGTCACGCGATCCGTCAGCGACGCAATCTCGGTCAGCAGCGCCAGCAGTTCCTGCGATTTCGCGCTGTCGTCGAGCGAGGCGACGAGTTCGATCGGGCGCGTGATCTTTTCGAGGTACGCTTTGAGTTGGTTCTTGAGATTGGCGTCGAGCATGGCGTTTCGGATTCCGTATTGATGATTCTGGTCGGGCACGTCGTGCCGGAGGAGGGCGCGGGCCGCATGCCGCGGCGGCCCGTCATCGGGAGGCTCGCGCGCCTCGTGCGAGGCGCGCGGCGCGATCGTCAGATCTTGCCGATCAGGTCGAGCGACGGGGTCAGCGTTTCCGCACCCGGCGTCCACTTGGCCGGGCACACTTCACCCGGGTGCGCCGCGATGTATTGCGCTGCCTGCACCTTGCGCAGCAGTTCGCCTGCGTCGCGGCCGATGCCGTTGTCGTGGATTTCGCACAGCTTGATCTCGCCTTCCGGGTTGATCACGAACGTGCCGCGCAGGGCCATCCCTTCTTCCTCGATCAGCACGTCGAAGTTGCGCGACAGCGTGAGCGTCGGGTCGCCGACCAGCGGGTACTTGATCTTGGCGATCGTGTCCGACGTGTCGTGCCATGCCTTGTGCGTGAAGTGCGTGTCGGTCGACACGCCGTAGATTTCGACACCCAGCTTCTGGAATTCCGCGTAACGGTCGGCGAGGTCGCCCAGCTCGGTCGGGCAGACGAACGTGAAGTCGGCCGGGTAGAACACGACGACGGACCACTTGCCCTTGAAGTTCTCTTCCGAGACGGGCACGAATTCGCCGTTGTGGTAAGCGGTTGCCTTGAACGGCTTGATTTGGGTGTTGATGATCGGCATCTGGACAATTCCTTTTCGTCAGGGGTGAGTGGAGTGTTGCCAGTATCCGGGTTCACCCTGAGCTTGTGAAATTGCTTGTTTCAATCCGGGGCATCGGGATTTTCTATCTGCTTCCGGCCCTTGATTGGGCGCGGCGTGCGCCGAAGGCGATTCGGGCGGCAGGGGCTTCACCATTCCGAGCGGAGGTCCTCAAATCCCCGCCATCTTCCTCAACCACGCCGCCAGCCGCCTGGCTCCATCCGGCATGTCCGCATCCTCGCGGGTGCACAGGTAGTAATTGCGCCCGTCGTCGAGCGCGTGATCGAACAACTGCACGAGCTCGCCGTTCGCCAGTTCGCGCTGGACCAGCGGCGCGCGCAGCAAGGCTGCGCCGAGATCCGCGCGCGCGGCGCTCAGCGTGAGCTGGCCGTCCTCGAACATCGGCCCCACCGCATGCGACACATGCTTGACGCCCGCGCCCTGCAGCCAGTTGACCCACGTGCTGCGATCCTCGTCGTGCACGAGCGGCGCGCGTGCGAGATCGGCCGGCGTGCGGAACGGCCCGTGGCGTTTCAGGAACGACGGGCTGCACATCGGCACCATCGCGCCCGGCAGCAGCCGCTCGCAGCGGTAGCCGGGCCAGTCGCCGGTGCCGAAGCGGATCGACAGGTCCGATGCATCGCTGCGGTAGTTGCGGTGATGTGCATACAGCACCGTCACGTCGACGTCCGTGTTGTCGGCCAGGAACGCGTGCAGCCGCGGAATGAACCAGCCGATGCCGAGCAGCGGAATCAGGCTGATGGTGATCTGCCGCAGCGACGAGCGGTCGCGCACGAAACGCGTCGCGCTGCGCAGCACCGAGAACGCGGCGCTGATCGAGCGGTAGTAGTCGCGGCCTTCGTCGGTGAGGACAAGCAGTCGGCCCTCGCGCACGGTCAGCGGCGTCTGGATGAATGCTTCGAGCAGCTGCAGCTGATGGCTGACCGCCGAAGGCGTGATGTCGAGCTCGCCCGCCGCCGCGGTGACCGACCCGAGGCGCGCGAACGCTTCGAACGCACGCACCGCGCGCAGCGGCGGATCGTGCGGCAATTGTTCGATATTTTTCATGTATCGAATTTTATCGAAAAGTCAGGGTAAGCGACAACATGAAAATTTCCTGTATTTACAGTGATGTAGGTTAATGTGTCGGGAACGGCATAAGCATCCAACAATTGGATATTTGGGGTTTGGGTGCTCAATATTTAATATTTTTCATGTTTTGATTCGATCCACCGGTCCCCCGCACATGAAAATCGCATTTCTCCACGCCAGCCTCGCATTCTCGGCGGCCGCCCTGGTCGCCTCCGTTCCCGCGTTCGCACAATCCGCGCCGCAGACGATCCTGATCGGTCTCGCCGCGCCGCTCACCGGCCCGTCCGCGCGGATCGGCAAGGATCTGCAGAACGGCGCGCAACTCGCGATCGACGACGCGAACGCGAAGCATCCGACCATCGGCGGCAAGCCGGTGGTGTACAAGCTCGTCGCGGCAGACGACCAGTCCGATCCGCGTACGGCCGTCGCGGTTGCGCAGCAGCTCGTCGACCAGCACGTGATCGGCGTCGTCGGCCACTGGAACACGGGCTGCAGCGTGCCGGCGTCGCGCGTCTACCGCGATGCGGGCATCCCGCAGATCGCGCCGGCGTCCACCGGCCATCAATACACGCAGCAGGGCTATGCGACGGCCTTCCGCATCATGGGTCACGACGATGCGGGCGGCAATTTCACCGGCGCGTATGCGGTGAAGACGCTGAAGGCGAAGCGCATCGCGGTGATCGACGATCGCACGTCGTTCGGCGCGGGGCTCGCCGACCAGTTCATCAAGGGCGTGCAGGCGAACGGCGGCGCGATCGTCGATCGCCAGTACGTGAACGACAAGACGACCGACTTCAGCGGCGTGCTGACCGCGATCAAGGGCAAGCGCGCGGATCTCGTGTTCTTCGGCGGCCTGGATGCGCAGGCCGCGCCGATCTCGCGGCGGATGCGCCAGCTCGGCGTGAACGCACCGCTGCTCGGCGCGGGCGGCTTCGTGAGCCAGACCTTCCTGTCGCTCGCCGGCAAGGACGGCGACGGCGTGACGGCGCTCGAGCCGGGCCTGCCGCTCGACCGGATGCCGGGCGGCAAGGCGTTCGACACGCAATACCAGGCGCGCTTTCACGCGCCGATCGAGCTGCATGCGCCGTTCGCGTACGACGCGGCCGCCACGCTGATCGCGGCCGCGCAGAAGGCCGGCACGACGCAGCCGGCGAAACTCGTCGCGGCGGTGCATGCGATCGACCGGCCCGGCGTGACGGGGCGGGTCGCGTTCGATGCCGAAGGCAACCTGAAGGACCCGGCCTTCACGATCTACCAGGTGCGCGGCGGCAAGTGGGCCATCGTCGACGTGCTTGGCGGCTCGCGCACCGCGACCAAGTAAACGATACGGCGCGACACAGCACGACACCGCGATAAGACAACCAAGACGATCCCCATGACCGAAGCCACCCAGACATCCGCCGCCGCACCCGAGGACACGCGCCTCGGGATCCTCGCGCGGCGCCGCATCGAAGCGGAAATCATCAAGCCGATCTACGAGATCATGAAGCGCGAGTTCGGCGCCGAGCGCGCGCAGGCCGTGATCGCGGAAGCCGTGCGCGGCGCGGCGGTGGATGCCGGCCGCACGTTCGCCGCGCAGGAACCGGACGGCACGAGCGTGAAGTCGTTCATCGCGCTGCAGGTGCTGTGGGAGAAGGACGATGCGCTCGACGTCGAGGTGCGGCGCGCGGACGACACGCATTACGACTACGACGTGCATCGTTGCAGCTACGCGGAGATGTATCACGCGATGGGGCTCGGCGAGATCGGCCACCTGCTGAGCTGCGCACGCGACAGCTATTTCATCCAGGGCTATGCGCCGGACATCGCGCTCACGCGGACGAGCACGATCATGCAGGGCGGCAAGCGCTGCGATTTCCGTTACGCACGGCAAGCCGCGCCGGAGAACGGCGATGCGTGACGACAACACGATTGCTGAAAGCGTGAGCGCGCCGCGCGTCGACGGCGACCGCCTGTGGGCGTCGCTCGACCGGATGGCGCAGATCGGCGCGACGCCGAAGGGCGGCGTCTGCCGCCTCGCGCTGACCGATCTCGATCGCGAGTCGCGCGACCTGTTCGTGCAATGGGCGCAAGACGCCGGCTGCACGGTGCGTGTGGACCGGATGGGCAACGTGTTCGCGCGCCGCGCGGGGCGCAACCCCGACGCCGCGCCGGTGATGACCGGCTCGCATGCCGATTCGCAGCCGACGGGCGGCCGCTACGACGGCATCTACGGCGTGCTCGGCGGGCTCGAGGTCGTGCGCGCGCTGAACGATGCGGGCATCGAGACCGAGCGCCCGATCGACGTCGTGATCTGGACCAACGAGGAAGGCTCGCGCTTCGCGCCGGCGATGGTGTCGGCCGGCGTATTCTCGGGCGTCTATACGCTCGAGTACGGGCTGTCGCGCACCGATGGCGCAGGCAGGACGATCGGCGAGGAGCTGGCGCGGATCGGCTACGCGGGTGCCGAGCCCGTCGGCGGCTATCCGGTGCACGCGGCGTACGAGCTGCACATCGAACAGGGCGCGATTCTCGAACGGGCCGGCAAGACGATCGGCGTCGTGACGGCCGGGCAGGGGCAGCGCTGGTACGAAGTGACGCTCACCGGTGTCGACGCGCATGCGGGCACGACGCCGATGGAATTCCGTCGCGATGCGCTGGTCGGCGCCGCGCGGATGATCTCGTTCGTCGAGGTGCTCGGCCGCCGTTACGCGCCGTATGCACGTGCGACGGTCGGGATGATCGAGGCGCGGCCGAACTCGCGTAATACCGTGCCGGGCGGCTGCTTCTTCACGGTCGAATTCCGTCATCCCGATGATGCGGTACTCGACGAACTCGACGCGACGCTTCGCGCGGAACTCGCACGCGTGGCCGACGAAACGGGCCTCGGTGCGCAGATCGAGCAGATCTTCACGTATGCGCCGATCCCGTTCGCGCCGCGCTGCATCGACACGGTGCGTGACGCGGCCGAGGCGCTCGGGCTGTCGCACATGGATATCGTGTCCGGCGCCGGTCATGACGCGTGCTATGTCGCGCGCGTTGCGCCGACGGGGATGATCTTCGTGCCGTGCGTCGACGGGTTGAGCCACAACGAAGCCGAAGCGATTACGCCCGAGTGGGCGGCGGCGGGTGCAGATGTGCTGTTGCGTGCGGTGCTGCGGAGCGCGCAGGAACGCTGAGCCTGAGGGTGACGGCGGTGGCCCGGCGGAAAGGTGTTCGCCGGGCCGGGCCGGCCCGCGTTGCGTTCCGCCTGACGTTGCGCGCGCGGTTCGCGTCACCCCGGCGGCGATTGCCGATCGATATACCGCCGCATCACATGGAACGCCGTATCGGTGCGCCCAGGCATCGTGATCGTCGCGTCATCGGCGGTGAAGCCGAGCTTTTCATAGAACCGGTACGCGGTTTCGCGTGCCGTGCACCACACGAGCGCGGCCCCGCGTGCTTCCGCGTGCCGCACGCAAACCTGCACCAGCACGCGCCCCAAGCCCATGCCGCGCACGGCAGGGTGCACGGCCATCCCGCGCAGCCGCCACGCCGGCCGTGCCGGGTCGTCTTCGCGCACCTCCTCGCAAAGCGATGCAACGGCGACGATGCCCGACGCATCGCGCACGCCGACGTGCAGCGTCGTCGGTGCAAGGTCGCCGGCCAGCGCGCTCGCATCCAGATCGCCATTCAGCAGGACCATTGCGCGGAGCGGGCGCGTCTGCGCGGCATCGATCGGTGCGATGGTGAACAGCGTGCTGCCTGACGTCATCAACGTTCCTTGAGTCATTCGATTCAGCCGCGCGTTACCGAGCGGCCTTGCGCCGTGCCATATACGCGAGATACGCGACGATCTGGTCGAGTTCCCGGTCGCTCAGCTGGTCGGGCGGAAATGCCGGCATGCTGCGGCCCGGCCAGTCGCGCACCGAGGCCGGGTTGCGGATATAGCGGCGCAGCGCGGCGGGCTGGAAGTAGTCGACCGGGTTCATCGGCGTGTTCAGGTCGGGGCCGGCATGGCTGCTGCCCGCACCGTCGAGGCGATGGCAGGCGAGGCATTGCGTGACGAACAGGCGCTGGCCCGCGCGAGCCGGATCGTTCGCGGGCAGCGCGGCATCGACGGCGAGCGACGGCCAGCGCGCAAGCGGCGACGATTCGATCGTGATGCGCACGATCTGGTACGGCCACTGCTCGCCGCGCACCGACGACGCGTCCGGCCCGAGCCAGACCAGGTAGAACGGCCCGGCGCTGACCTGTTTGCCGGGCAGCTTCGGCCACGGATGCGCCGGATCCTCGATCGCAAGCCACGGAACGGCGCCGGCCGGCGTGCGGCGGCGCACGAGCTCCAGCGGCAGTTGCGCGGCGAAGCCGTCGGCGGCACGGGTTTCGAGTACACCGTCGGCCGGCAGCCCGTCGCCGAGCAGGTCGGCGAACGGCACCGCGCGGAAGGTCATGGGCTTGCCGTATGCGATGTCGCGCGGCACGTGGATGTCGGCGGCATCGGGGCGCGCGAGCAGCGTTTGCCGGGTGAGGGCGCGGGCCGTGCCGTCCGTCTCGAGTTCAAGCGCGGACTGCGCCGAAGCGCGTTGTCCGATCAGGCAGACCGTCAGCAGCAAAAGCGAAAACCACCGGCGCTTCAGCATTCTTTCTCCGGGAAGGGGCGTTCCGGCGGCGACCGGAGGAGCTGGCCGCGGCCGATGGAAGGAATCGGGCGACAGTCTATCCGGTACGCGCGGCGCTGGCGACTGCTGCGCGGGGATCGGGGCGGCGGTCATGATCGGGCCGGCCGGCGGCAGCGCGGCTGGCGGCCGGCCCGCGAGAACGATGCGGCATTGCGGGGCGAGGTTTGAGCACGAAGGAGCGGAAGGAACGGAAGGGGCGGAAGAGGCGGGAGAGGCGGAAGAGGCGGAAGAGGCGGAAGAGGCGGAAGAGGCGGAAGAGGCGGAAGAGGCGGAAAGGCCGGCAAGCCGGAACGAGAGCATGCAGGCCGGCCGCGCTCACTGCGCCCCGGCTCGTTACCCGCCCGCCTTCAATGACTCGAACAAGGCGCTTCGCGCTTCGGCAACGGCGTTTCATGCGCCGGTTCGAAATCGGCTTCCCGTGTGCCCGACGGCGTCAGCGACACGAAATGCATCGCGTTGCCGCTCCCCGGGAAGCCGGCGATACCGGTCAAGCCCCACGGAATCGGCGAACGCTGCACGCCGCTCACTGAAATGTCCGCCGGCCCGAGCGCCAGCGTCAGCAGCCGCCCGTCGCGGATCGGCACGTACGCGTGCGTGCCGGACACCCCGATGCCGGATTCGCGTACCGACGCCGGCAGGCAGTCGAGCGTCGCCGTGCGGCGGCCATCCGGCGCGATCAGCATCGCGACGCCGCGATCGTCCGCCGTCGTCGTGACGACGATGAAGCGGTCGATCTCCGGCACGTAAGCCGACGAATACACGTAGTACTGGATCGCGTCGTTCAGCGTCCCCAGCTTGTCCAGCTTTGCCGTGACCGGGTCGAACATCGCGTATTCGAGCGTCGCGTCCGTGCTGCCTTCGATGTATTTCTGCCAGACGAGCAGCGCGGTATGCGGCGAGCCCGCGACGACGGGCCACCACTCGCGGCGGTGCGGCACGACCGCGACATGGTTCAGCACGCGCCCGGCCGCGTCATAGGTTTTCACGTACACGCCGTTGCCGGTGCCGAGGTTGTCGACGCCGCCGCCGTCGATCCAGTCGGCCGAATAGAACACGACGAAGCGGTCGGCCGCCGTGGCGACGTGCCCCGAGTGGCCGCCCGATTCGACGTCGTTCGGATAGGGCTTGATCGGCTTCAGGTCGCGACGGTAGACGCCGTAGCGCTGGCTGACTTCCTGCGGCGCATTCCAGCCGTCCTCGAACGTGACGAAGATGTCGCCGCGCGCGTTCTGCGCGATCGACACGGGCTCCTGCGCCTCGGGGCGGCTGATGAACGTACGGACGTGCAGCAGGTGCGGCTTGCCGGGCAGCCATTCGCCGACGTACACGTCGTGCGGCCAGTTGCCGCTGCGCATCGCGCCGCGCGGCACGACCCCCGAGCTGCTGAAGAACACCCAGCGCTTGCCGTTGCCGGCGTCGGCCACGCCGATGCCGTGCATGAAGCTGCGCGGATCGACGGCCGGGTGAGCTGAAGGGGCGGCCTGCACGGTGACCGTATGCACGGCCGGCGCGGCGGCGCAGGCGGGCTGCATCGCCGTGACGATGCCGCATGCGCCGCACAGCGCGGCCGCGACGCACCGCGCGACCGCCTGTGCCGGGCGCGCGCGCGCCCTCATTCCACGGTCACCGATTTCGCGAGGTTACGCGGCTTGTCGACGTCGGCGCCGCGCGCGCAGCCGACGTGATAGGCGAGCAGCTGCAGCGGAATCACGTTGACGATCGGCGACAGCAGGTCACCCGATTCGCGCACGCGGATCAGGTGCGTGTCGCGGTCGGCGTCGATTCCGAGCTGGTCGCCGGCCAGCACGTAGAGCCGTCCGCCGCGCGCGCGCACCTCGGCCATGTTGGATTTCAGCTTCTGGAACAGGCGGTCGTCCGGCGCGATCGTGACGACCGGCATCGCGCTCGTGACGAGCGCGAGCGGGCCGTGCTTCAGTTCGCCGGCCGCATAGCCTTCCGCGTGGATGTACGACACCTCCTTGAGCTTCAGCGCACCTTCCATCGCGATCGGGAAATGAATGCCGCGCCCGAGGAACAGCGCGTTCTCGGTGTGTGCGAACTTCGTGGCCCAGCCCATGATCTGCGTTTCGAGCGCGAGTGCGTGGCCGATGCGCTCGGGCAGCGCATGCAGCTGCTTCAGGTGCAGCGCGACCTGCTTCGCGTCGAGCCGGCCGCGCAGCTGCGCGAGCGTCAGCGTCAGCACGAACAGCGCGACGAGCTGCGTCGTGAACGCCTTGGTCGACGCGACGCCGAGCTCGATGCCGGCCCGCGTCAGGAACCGCAGTGGCGCGGTGCGCGCGATCGTGCTCGTCGCCACGTTGCAGATCGCCATCGACAGTGTCTGGCCCATGTCGCGCGCCTGCTCGATCGCGCCGATCGTGTCTGCCGTCTCGCCCGATTGCGAAATGCCGACGACGAGCGTGCGCGGATCGGCCACCGTCTCGCGGTAGCGAAATTCGCTGGCGATCTCGACCTGCGCCGGCACGCCCGCGATGGCCTCCAGCCAGTACTTCGCAGTGAGCCCCGCGTAGTAGCTGGTGCCGCAGCCGAGCAGCAGCACGTTCCTCACGCGCGACAGCAGCGCGCGCGTGCCGTCGGCGGCGTCGAACAACGCCGGCGAAATCGTGTCGATGCCGTCGAGCGTGCTGGCGATCGCCTTCGGCTGCTCGAAGATCTCCTTTTGCATGAAGTGCTGGTACGGGCCGAGCGCGGCGTCGCCCTCGCGCGCCTTCACCTGGCACAGCGGGCGCTGGGCCTCGTGCCCGCCCGAGTCGACCACGGCGATCCGGTCCGGCGTGATCAGTGCGACGTCGCCGTCTTCCAGGTAGACGAAGCGGTCGGTCAGGTCACCGAGCGCCGCGCAATCCGACGCGAGGTAGTTCTGTTCGGCGCCGATGCCGATCACGAGCGGCGAGCCGGCGCGCGCGGCGACGAGGCGCTGCGGCTCTTTCGCGCTCAGCACCGCGATCGCGTACGCGCCGTGCAGCCGCTTGACGGCGCGCACGACCGCGTCGAACAGGTCGTCGCGATAGAGGCTGTGGATCAGGTGCGCGATCACCTCGGTGTCGGTCTGGCCGCGAAACGTATAGCCGCGCTCCCGCAACTCCACGCGCAGCGCGTCGTGGTTCTCGATGATGCCGTTGTGCACGACCGCGATCGTGTCGCCGGACATGATCGGATGCGCGTTCATTTCGGACGGTGCGCCATGGGTTGCCCAGCGCGTATGCGCGATGCAGGTCTGCGCTTCGAGGCCCAGCGTCAGCACGCGGGCCTGCAGGTCGGTCACGCGACGCAACGTGCGTTCGCTGCGCAGGCGGCCGTCGTCCTGTACGGCAATGCCGCACGAATCGTAGCCGCGATATTCGAGCCTGCTCAGCGCATTGACCAGTTGCGGCACCTGATTGTTCAGGCCGCTTGCTCCGACGATTCCGCACATGATTCACCTCGTCCACAAAAGGTTGCCGGTCTGCCGGCAAAATGCGGCAGCGCGGTATCTGGAGTGGCGCCGCGTCGCGCAAATGACGTCCCGTGCGCAGCGGCGCGTCTCCGCTGACCTACTCGCGGGGCTGCGGCCCCGCGTGGGCTACCCATTCGATGCCGGAAATCGAGCCGTTCGCGTCGTGCGACGCGACGAGAATGCGCGTCGTGCGCCGCGCGCCGCGCCGGCGGGCGCTTGCCAGCACGGTCGGCGGCACCGAGCGCACCTTCGCGCTGGCCGAGCGCCGCAGTATCTTCGATACGCGCAGCCGGTAGGCGAGCGGATGCACGACGCGCCCGGCGATCAGCCACATGACGATGGTGCCCGCGATGAGCGCGATGCTGGTCGCGTAGAACACCATCTGCTCGATCGGCATCTCGGCCGGATTGAACGGCAGCAGGTAGCGGTACGTGTAGATGCAGATCGATGCCCACACGGCGCCCACCAGCGCGGGCCGCAAGAGCCGGAACCAGACGATCAGCACGGACCCGACGACATGACCGCGTTCGGCGATCAGTTCGCGCGGTGTGCGCAGGGAAAGGTCAATAATCGGTGCGTTCTTCATGTTGAATGCCTCGGTCGGGGCTGACCCATACGGCCCGCTTGCCGCGGCCCCGCAGCACGACGGCAGGCAGGGCGACGACGGTGGTGATCATGCTGATCAGCCAGAAGGCGACGGGATACCAGATGGTGTCCAGGAAATACATCAGGAGTTTTTCGTCGTAACGACGATCGATCATGCTGCCGATGATCAGCTGCAGGATGCAGGTGGCGACCAGCAGCATGCCGTGCCAGTGCGGCACGACCGATACGTGCCAGTCTTGCGGCAGCGGGTACACGACATTGATGAGCGCGAGCAGCAGGATGAACGACATCGAGTACGCCCACGCGATACCGATCAGGTACTCGGCGAACAGCGGCCACATCATCATCTGCGTCGGCCGCGCGAGCGTGCCCGCGTACTTCATCAACACCTGGATGCCGCCCTTCGCCCAGCGCAACCGCTGCCGGTACAGGCCCTTCACCGTCTCGGGCATCAGGATCCAGCTCAGCGCGTGCGGCTCGTACACGACGCGCCAGTCGCGGCACTGCAGCTTCCAGCTGATGTCGATGTCCTCGGTCAGCATGTCCGAGCTCCAGTAGCCGACGTCGGCGAGCGCGGTCTTGCGGAACATCGTGATCACGCCGGATACCGTGAAGATGCGGCCGTACACCTGCTGCGTGCGCTTGATCAGCCCGACGATCGACGAGAATTCGCCGACCTGCATGCGGCCGAGCAGCGACGTGCGCGTGCGGATGCGCGGGTTGCCGGTCACGGCGCCGACGCCCGGATCGGTCAGGAAATGCTCGAGCATCCAGCCGATCGCGTCATGCGCGAGCAGCGCATCGCCGTCGATGCACAGCAGGTATTCCGCGTTCGACACGGCCGCCGCGGTCGTGAGCCCGACCGCCTTGCCTTCGTTGCGCGCGTGATGGATCACGAGCAACCGCGGGATTTCGACGGCCAGCTCGTTGAGGATCTCGCCGGTGCGATCCTTGCTGCCGTCGTTGACCGCGATGATGTCGTAGTTCGGATACTGCATCCGGTCCAGGTGGCGGATCACGCTGCGTGCGTTCGCGGCTTCGTTGAAGCAGGGCACGACGATCGAGATCTTCGGGATCCCGCTCGACGCGATCGTCCGCGTGGACACCTCGCGGCCTTCCTCGAGCAGGAAGTAGTGCACGACGCCGCCGATCATCCACAGGTACGACATGAAGAACGGGTAGTAGAAGACGAAATCCTGCAGGCGCTGGATGATGCTGTGGGTGGTCATGGCGTCTTCGTCCCCTGGGTTTTGTGCATCTGCATCAGCGCGTTGATCGAGGTCGGGTCGAGGCGCGACTTCAGCGACATCACGTCGCGCATCGCGTCGAGATCCGGCTGGTCGTTCAGGAAGTTGTCCGGGTAGTAGCCGAAATTCACCGCGCCCTCGCTGCGCAGCCGCCGCATCTGCGCGAGCAGCGTGCTGGCCGCCACGTCCTTGTGCGCATGCCAGTCGTACGACTGCAGTTCGAACACGGTGCGCTGCAGGCCGAGCTTCTTCGCACGGACGGCCTTCACGAGTTCGTCCATCCAGCCTTCGGGATCCTTCGCCTGCTCCATGTACGGCATCGCCATCAGCGCGACGTAGTCGTACGTGGCGAGGAAATCGTCGTAGTTCTGCGCGTACCACGCTTCCGATTCGGGCTTGAGCACCGGCATCGCGAAGATGTTGCGCGCGGTCAGCACGTCGCCCACGTTCTGGTGGGCCAGCACGACCTGCTGGAGCTGGCGGGTCAGGTCGATCAGGTAGCGCGACTTTTGCCGGGTCCAGCGTTTCAGCAGGTCGGGGTTCTCGCGGATCTTGCCGACGTCGGGCGGCAGCCCCCACTGCGAATAGATGCGCAGCGCGTGCCGGCCCGCATCCTCGTAGTCGTCGAGCACCGCGTCGTCGCTGAACAGGATGCCGCTGAACGAGGCATGTTTGCTGAGATCCTCGTAGACCTGCTGGATCATCAGCCGCGCATCCGGATCGAACGGGCTCAGCCGGAACGTGCGCGTGCCGTTCTCGCGGGCCGGCGCGCCGCCGTAGGCGCTCACGGCCTCGAGCCCGCGCAGCTTGTCGGCCGGCGGCCGGAACGCGAGCACCGGCATCCATGCATACACCTGCACGTTGGCGCGCGTGTTGAGCTGCCATGCGGCGCGCGAGAACAGGTCGGCGCGCATCGGCAGGTGCCGGTTCGGGAAATACACGGCTTCGGCCACGCCCGTGCCTTTCGGGTCCGCATACGCCTGCAGGTACACCGATTTCGGCTGCATCCGGTAGATGCGTTCGATCAGCTTGCCGAGATTCGCTTCCTGCCGCGCGGGGTCCGGATCGTAGACCTGGTCCAGGTCGACCTGCACGGTGCGCTCGGGCACGTCGACGTCGCCGCGGTTCGACGCCGGCTCGCGCATCGAGCGCTCGAACCCGCCGATGTCGACGTCGTACATCATCAGGATCCGCCGCAGCCGGTCGAGCGGCACGTCCGGCGTATTCGGGCCGGCATCGAGGCTGAACTGGATGTCCATGCCGAGCGATGTCGAGATCTGGCGCACGGGCTGGTTTTCCGCGCCGTACGGCCACACCATCGAGCGTGCGACGATGCCGGTGCGTTCGCGGATCTGCCGCACGCACGTCTGCAGGTCGTCGTGCACGCGTGCGTGGAATTCGGCGTCGGTCTCATAGCGTTTCTGGTCTTGCAGGTACAGATGCGACGTGGTCGCCGGCAACTCGTTGCCTTGCGGATTCGCGACCGCGCCGTGATGGAGGTTGTGCGTGTGGCAGCCGAGCTCGACGAATTCCGACTGCCCGAGCTTCTTCACCTCGTCCCACGACAGGAAGTAGTCGCGCGGCACCTGGACCTTGTCGCTGATGCGGATCGGCGTATCCGGCGGCGTGTCGATCCATGCGGTGACGAGGCCCATCACGGCCGGATACTTGAAGCGCTCGAGCAGCGGCAGCACCTTCGTGTAGTGGCTGCGAAAGCCGTCGTCGAACGTGAGGAGCACCGCGCGCGGCGGCAGCGGCTTGCCGCCGTGCCGCGATTCCTCGATCTGCTTGACCGTGATGGTGTGGTAGTTGTTGGTCTGCAGCCACGAGAAGATCGCGGTCAGCGTGCCGGTATCGACCGCGAACGGGTCGATCAACGCCGACGCCGACTTCGACGAAAACGACGCCATCAGGTTGTCGCGCACGTCGTGCATGCAGATCACGCGAAACGTCTTGCCGTCGGCCGGATCGGAAGGCGGCAGCAGGTCGATCATCCTGGCGTTGGTCACGCCGGGAAACAGCGAACAGGCGGCAAATGTACCGAGGCATCCGCACATGAAGGTCCGTCTGGTTTGCATTACCCGATCTCCTTGCTAGAACGGCAGGTTGACCGACATGAAGCCGGTTTCGGAGCGCTCGCGCTGGCCGTCGTAGGCGTGGCTGCTGACCTCCACGCCATAGCTCAGCGTGATGTCGTGCTTGAACGTCCATGCGTGCTCGAGGCGCGCGCTCCACAGCGCGCTGGTGCCGAAGCCGCGCTCGTTGTACATGCCGCCGGACACCGAGACGCGCTGCTGCAGCCCCATGTCACCCTTCTTCCACAGCGTCAGCTGGTGCATCACGGTCGCCGCGGCCGCATAGTCGCGGCCCGGGCTGAAGTAGGGCGCGTTCGTGCGCGTGTTGCTGTCGGTGCCGAGATCCAGCGATACGTTGACCTGCTGGGTGGCGCTCGTGTACACGCGCTGCGTGGCGGTTGCCGCGATTTCCTGGTGCACGTTCGAATCGCTGTAGCGGCTCACGCCGTAGCTCAGCTTGACCTCGCGACGGTCGTTCTGGCGATACACGACGGAGACGTTCGCCGAGCGACCCCAGATGTGGGCGGCGTACGCCTTCCACGGCAGCGAGTTGTCGTTGGAGTCGAGCGCGCCGCTGACGGTCCAGTAGTCGTTCAGCGCGTACGCGATCGATCCGCGGCCGCCCGTTCGTCCGTCCCCGCCGAGCGAGCGCGTGACTTCGCCCAGCACGGTGAGCGGCCCGTGCCGGTAGTCGCCGCCGACGCCCGTGCGCGTGCGGCTGACGCTGCCGCCGTCGGTTTGCGCATGGCCGTAGAACGTATGCGCGAAGACCCGCCAGTTGTCGCCGAACGGTTGCGAATAGATATAGCTGTCCGACGTGAAGCTGTTGTCGGCCAGTGCGCTGTTGCCGTGCTCGAAGCTCAGGTCGGTCGTGAACACGGGGCTGCGGTACGCCTTGTAGTCGCGCTTGAAGCCCCGCACGGCGCCGCTGTCGGGGAACGTGTTGTCCAGCGTCTGGTCGACGCTCTTCGCGGTCGCATAGTCGTCGGCCGTGAGCGACGCGCGGCCGAGGCCCGCGAGCATCTCGACGCTGTCGGGGTGGTCCGTCAGCGACGCGCGATACATCGCGATCGCCTGGCGCGGATGCGATTGGCCGGACACCGCGTCGGCGTGCGCGGCACGGATCTCCGCGTTGAACGGCACCTGTTTCTCGAGTTCCTCGAGCGCGGCGATCCCTTGATCGGCGTGGCCCGTGAAGATCAGGTATTGCGCGCGCAGCCGGTAGTAGCGCAGATAGTCGCTTTCTCCCGGACCGACGCTGGTCACCTCCTTGGCAGGCGGCAGCGACGCGCCCATGTCGTCGAGCGCCTTCTTCGCGTCCGCCGCGCGACCCTGGTCGACGTACGACCAGAACAGCCCTTCGCGCAATTCGATCGGACGCGTGCGCTCGCCGTACTGGAAGCCGCGGGTCGCGCGATCCGTCGGCGACGCAGTCGCCTGCTTCAGCGCGCGCTGGTACACGGCGTTCGCCTTGCCCGGTTCGCTCAGGTACAGGTACGCGTCGCCCACGGCTGCCAGCGCGTCGATCGAGATTTCCGCGTTGGACGGAATCGTCTCGAACGTCGCGACGGCCTGCTTCATGTCGCCGCGTGCCGCAAGGGCGACCGTCCGGTCGCCTGCGAGCGCAGTCCTGACCGGCGTGTACTCGGGCGTGGCCGGCGTCCGCTTGTCGAGGTCGTCTGCGGCGCGCAGCGCGTTGTCGATCCCGTCGAAGCGGTCGGCACTCGTCATCGAGCGCGACTTGTCGCGTCCGCCGCGCACCTGCTGGCGAATCGACAGTTCTTCGAGTTGCGCGATGTCGACGGCGGAGAACGCATCGGGCCGTGCCTTCGCTTCATCGAGCGCCTTGACCGCGCCGCCGCTCGCCGCAAGGCCGAACACGTCGTTGCGCACGGTCTCGACGTCGGCGGTACGCAGATTCGGCGCGTGGGCGTTCGGCGTTTCGACGTCGGGCCCCTGCGACCGCTGTGTCGGCTCGCCGGGTAGCTGGGCGCCGGGCGTCTGCGAGTTCGGCGCCGGGGAAGACGGCGGCGGCGAGCCAGGCATCTGGGGAACGGGCGCGGGCGAGTTCGGCATCGGGGTGCCGGAGACCTGCGCGGTTTGCGTCGGCGCAAGCGGCGGCGTGGCGGGTGCGGCTCGTTCGATCTTCGGCGCGGGGGCCGAAGGCGGCGCGATCGGCGCCGGCGAAGGGGATGCGGACGTGTCGTACATCGTCGAAGCGGGAGGTGTCGATGCTTCCGGCGGGCGGGCGTTCCCGGCCTGAGCAAGCAGCATCGGCGCTGTCGGTGTCTGCGCGACGGGCGCCGGCTTATTCGTCGTATTCGCCGTATCCGGCGATCGCGCACCCGGCACGGCGGCGCTCGATTGCGGCGCCTCCGGTTCCACCACGACCGTGGTCGGCAGGGTCGGCGGCTGCGGGTTCGAGGCTTGCGCGATCTGCATCGACGCATCCGAAGCCCGCGCGATCGGCGTCGGCGCATGAGGGGGCGGGGCGATCTCGGCCTGGGCAATCTGGATCGTTACGACCGTCGGCTGCACATCGCGCGGCACCGCATCCGGAGCGCCGTTGGTCCCGGCGAATTCGTCGATGCGCCGCGCTTCCGGATCGCCGTCCGCGGAGAAGCAGGGGCCGGACGCGACGAGCAGCAACACCAGCGGCGCATGCAGGAGGCGCCGTCGGCTGGACGGAGCGACGGTGGTGCATTGTTGTTTCCGATTGTTGTCCACGAGGTGGCCTCCTTTCGAAACGATCACATCGGTTGCCCGCCTGACGACGCACGTCGTCGTGCGTCGCGCGGCCGGGCCGCGCGTGCCCGGCGCTGCGGACCCGGCTTACAGCCGGTTGCGGATCGCCTGACCGAGCAATGCACGCGATTCGCTGTTCGTCGGGTCGATCGCGAGCGCCCGGCTTGCGTTCTGCTCCACACAGTTCCATTCGTCGATCACCGCGCACGAGCGCGCCTTCGCCAGCGCTCGCGCGCTTTCCAGTTCCGCGTGCGTGACGCTTGCCGTCTGCATGCGCGCCATGTCGTTGCCATACGGCCGGGGCCTGGGCGTGAAGTCCATGCGCCGGCTCGTGCCTGCCAGCGTTTCGGTGCGCTGCGCACGTTGCGCGGCACCGTGCCGCGTGGCGGCGCGGCCGTAGGCCGACGCCCCGTGCGTACCGGCCGCGAGCGTCACGGGCGGCGCATGCGGCGATTGCCGGTGTTTCGCGACGGCACGGGGGGCGGGCTGCGGCGCGGCTTGCGGTTCGACCGCGAGCGTGACGGGCGGCACGGTGGACACCTCGCGCGCAGCCGAAGTCGACGCAAGCAGAGGCGGCGGCGCGGGCGGCGAGGCCTGCGTGCGTGCCGGGGCCGGGCCGGGCTCGGCCGATGTTCCGGGCGTACCCGTTGCGGTTGCGCGCGAGGCAAACGTCATGACCGCGTTGCGGGTTTTCCCGACGGCGCTTCCGATCGCGCCGGAGATGTCGTGCGTCACGCGCGCATGGCCGACCGTCGTGTCCCGTTCGCCGTACGCGAAGATGCCGAAGATCGCGGCGAATGCGACGAAGCTGAGCGCCGCGTTCTTTCCGGGACCCCAGGAGGGTTTCGGCTGGTGGGCGGGCGAGCCGTCCTGTCGTTCTGCACGAGTCATTCATGTCTCCTCGATTCGATACGGTGTGGTGTAAGACGTGATGGGGTGCGCTCAGGTGGCGCTCACCATTTCAACTGCGTGGTCAGCGCACCCGTTTCGACGATCGCGAACTGGGTCGCGCCCTGATAGGTTCCTTCGACCCGGTAGCTCGCATCGGGCACGCTGAACAGGCAACGCGACCCCGAGGCATTGAATTCGACGAGCACGCGGCCATGCCTGCGCAGGCGCACCTGGACGTTGGAGAGCGGCTGCCCCGTCTTGGCCGAAGCAAACGACACGCCCAGGTTGTACGGCCGTCCGTCGGGCGGCAGCGGTGCGGTACCGTCGATCCGCGCGTCGCCGCAGATGTACGAAATGACGTAGCGATCCGCACCCGGGCCGGATGCGGGGGCGGACGCGGGTGGCTGGGACGCGAGCGTCTGGGCCATCGCATTCATGCAGAGCGTCGAGAGGAAGACGCTCAGGAAAGGGCGAGCCTGCTGTTGAAACGAGGAAGACATTGCAACCTCCCGTCCGGAATCAATGGCGAGCATTTATTCCGAGTCAGATTTGCCAACGTTCTTTTTGCGACACGCTATTGATACACGATGGGTTTTGAACCAACAACCGCGTGTGGCATGAATGGGACGGCGCCAAATATCCTATTTAAATAGGATAACGACGTATTCGTCTGACTCGCTTACCTATGAAGAAAGTCGATATTGCCGAATATGAAAATTGCTATTCGGTAGCGATGATCCAGCACGAATTGAATAGCGTCGGACGTATTGGCATTCGTGCCGAAAAATAACGACTGATAAAAGGAATTTTTGCGCCTGTGTTCCGGGCGAATCGATATCGATCCGGATACAGATCGCACGATATGAAACGCGGAGGAGGTGTGTTTGGTATTTTAGATTGTTACAGGTAAATCGAAACTTTTAATTTGTTCTGTAACAGGGTATTTCTGTTCAGATAATCAGACGGAAAATGCCGGTTTGCTATGTCGGCCGTAAAAACTTCTTGTTCGGAATGCAAACGATTGCGATTCGTCTGATATCGATTCCGCGTCCGGTGCGGTAATTCTTCAGGTCAAAGCGGGATCGTTGCGTGCTACCGGGAAGCGGCGCGGCGCGAATGGACGCGCACACCGGATTGCCGCAAACCGCACTTGCGTTCGCGTCGTCCGCGAGAACGACGCGAACGACGCGGACGCGACGATCAGCGGCTGCCGCCCGCGCTGCGCCGTGCGATGCGCATCGCCGGCGCGGCCGCGGGTTCGGCCGGGCCGGCTGCATCGTCGACCGCCGCGCGCGGCCGGTTCATGATGTAGGTCCACAGTTGCTCGGCCGCGAGCCCGCGCTTGCGGGCCGACCGGTACAGGCGGATTTCGAGCTCGGTGATCCAGTCGCCGGAACCCGCGCATACGAGCGTGCCGTCCGCGAGTTCCTTCGCGACGCAGCTTTCCGGCAGCCAGCCGATCCCGTGCCCGGCCACGACCATGCCCTTCAGCGCCTCCGACATGTGCGTCTCGAAGCAGCGGTGCAGCACGTACGGCTCGGTGGCATTCAGCAGCAGCATCTCGACGATGTTGCCGAGAAACGCGCCCGACGAATACGCGAGCAGCGGCAGCGGTGCATCGGGGGTGCCCGGCAGCTGGAACACGGGCTTGCCGCGCGCATCGGGAGTCGACACGGGCAGGATCCGTTCGACGCCGAGGCTGACGAACGGGAAGTGGTTCGGGTCGAGCACGATCGGCAACTGCGGATGGTGATAGCCGAGCAGCAGGTCGCATTCCCCTTCGACGAGCTGCTGCACGCCTTCCGGCACGTTCACCGCGTTGACGCGCGCGGTGACGTGGCCGACTTCGCCGTTGAGCTGCTTGAGCCACTCGGGAAACAGCGTGAAGACGAGCGTGTGGGCCACCGCGAAACGCACGACCTGGTCGCTGGCCGCGAACTGGTCGTAGCCGTTCACGAGATTGCGTGCCGCATACATGCTGCGCAGGATGTCCGCGGCGAGCCCGCGGAACATCTGGCCGGCCGGTGTCAGCGTGATCGGGTTGATGCTCCGGTCCACCAGCTTCGCGTCCATCCAGGTTTCGAGCGCAGCTATTCGTCTGCTGAATGCCGACTGCGTGAGGTGCCGGTTACGCGCGGCCCGGGAAAAGCTCTTGGTATCCGCAAGGCTCAGGAAATCTTCCAGCCACTTTGCTTCCATTTCGATCTTCGCTTTTTATAGTCGGGCGCCTGAAAGGCGGCGGCACCGTTTGCTGCACGAACTTTCTAGCGTACCGCGCCTCGCGCCGGTCGGGCCGATGTTTTTTTTCGATGGGTGTCAGTCGAAATATGCATGGGCGTTGTCGGCGGGATTACGGCTGCATAGCGTTGAGGTGCCGGACCCGGCTAACCGGACAGTTCATCGCGTCGAACTGCCGGTGCGGCCGCAGACGGTACTTCCCCCCAGGGCCGGTTGCGCCGTGCGCGTACCGGCCCGCCTTCATGGCAGCGGTCCCGTGCCCGGTCGCGCCGTTTTTTGTGCAGTGCAGATTGCACATTCGTGACACGCGGGGGAACTATGTTCGGAAGACGCGGCGCAGCATGAACCGTGCGCGCTGGCGACGCACCGTCGTCGCCCGTCGCGCCGGGCGCTGCACCGTGATGGTGCGCAATGCCGCGCGGGTGTGCCCGGCGCGGCGCAAAAACGGGGGGATATCGAGGGGTCGAGCAAGGCACGTTCCTTGCAAAGCATTCAGTACGCCGGTCCGGCATGCGCAATGCCGGGGAAAACGATCGATGGAGAAAAGATCGATGAAGCCATTCGATGAAATGCTGCAATCCGGCGACATGGTAAGGGCGCCCTACGCGCGCCTGAAGCAGTGGCTCGACACGCAGAATCCCGCGAGCCTCGCCCAGAAGGCCTACGACGCGGAAGGCGTGTTCCGCAAGACGGGCATCACGTTCGCCGTCTATGGCGACGCGGAGGCGGCCGAGCGGCTGATTCCGTTCGACATCGTCCCGCGCATCATCTCGGGCGCCGAATGGAGCCGCCTGTCGCTCGGCATCGAGCAGCGCGTGATGGCGCTCAACGCCTTCCTCGACGACATCTACCACCGGCAGGAAATCGTGCGCGCGGGCATCGTGCCGAAGCACCTGATCGCGCACAACGAAGCGTTCATCCCGGAGATGATCGACTTCCGGCCGCCCGGGAACGTTTACACGCACATCATCGGCGTCGACATCGTGCGCACCGGCGAGAACGAGTTCTACGTGCTGGAAGACAACGCGCGCACACCGTCCGGCGTGTCGTACATGCTGGAAAACCGCGAGACGATGATGCAGCTCTTTCCGGAGCTGTTCCAGCAGGTGAAGGTGCGCCCGGTCGAGACCTATCCGCAGATGCTGCGCCAGTCGCTCGCGGCCGTGTGCCCGCCGGGCGGCAACGCCGACAACCCGACCGTCGCCGTGCTCACGCCCGGCATCCACAATTCCGCGTACTACGAACATTCGTTCCTCGCCGACCAGATGGGCGTGCATCTCGTCGAGGGCAGCGACCTGCAGGTGATCGACGGCCGCGTCGCGATGCGCACGACCGAAGGCTTCCAGCCGATCGACGTGCTGTACCGCCGCGTCGACGACGCGTTCCTCGATCCGCTCACGTTCCGCCCCGATTCGGTGCTCGGCGTCGCGGGGATCATGGACGTCTACCGCGCGGGCAACATCACGATCGCGAACGCGCCCGGCACCGGCATCGCCGACGACAAGGCGATCTACTCGTACATGCCGGAGATCGTCGAGTTCTACACGGGCCGCAAGGCGCTGCTGGAGAACGTGCCGACCTGGCGCTGCGGCGAAGCCGACAGCCTGAAATACGTGCTCGACCATCTCGACGAACTGGTCGTGAAGGAAGTGCACGGCTCGGGCGGCTACGGGATGCTGGTCGGGCCGTGCGCGTCGAAGGCCGAGCTCGAAGCCTTTTCCGCGAAGCTGCGCGCGCGCCCCGCGAACTACATCGCGCAGCCGACGCTTGCGCTGTCCACGACGCCGATCCTGACCGAAGCCGGCCTCGCGCCGCGCCACGTCGACCTGCGGCCTTTCGTGCTGGTGTCGGACCGGATCCGCATCACGCCGGGCGGGCTGACGCGCGTCGCACTGAAGGAGGGATCGCTCGTCGTCAACTCGAGCCAGGGCGGCGGCACCAAGGACACCTGGGTGCTGGCCGACTGAGCCGGACGCGACCGCGCGCCCCGCGACCGGGGCGCCAACCGAACGAAGACGGAGTGGACACGAGATGCTTCTGGGACGTACTGCAAGCGGCCTCTACTGGATGTACCGCTATATCGAGCGCGCGGAGAACATCGCGCGCATCGTCGATGCCGGGCTGCGGATGGCGCTCACGCGCACGTCCGACGCGCCGGCCGAATGGTCGTCGGTGCTCGTCAGCTCGGGCACGGACGAAGGCTACCGGCAGAAATACGACGCGTACGCGGCCGATACCGTGACGGACTACCTGCTGCGCGACCGCGACAACCCGTCGAGCGTGCTGTCGTGCATCGAGGCCGCGCGCTCGAACGCGCGGATGGTGCGCACGGCGCTCACGCGCGAGGCATGGGAGAGCGTGAACGGTGCGTGGCTCGCGCTGACCCGCGCGCTCGCGCAGCCGGTGCCGGAGAGCGAACTGCCGGCCGTGCTCGACCAGGTGAAGCGCGAAACCGCGCTCATCCTCGGCAGCTTCTACAGCACGATGCTGCGCAACGAGATCTTCGATTTCGCGCAGATCGGCGCGTTCGTCGAGCGCGCCGACAACACCGCGCGGATCATCGACGTGAAATACCACCTGCTGCTGCCGTCGGTGTCGCACGTCGGCACGATCCTCGACAACTACCAGTGGGAGACGATCCTGCGCTGCGTCGCCGCGCACCGTTCGTACCGCTGGGTGTACGACGTTCAGTACAAGCCGATGAACATCGCCGACTACCTGATCCTGAACGGCCGCATGCCGCGTTCGCTGCGCTATTGCTACGGGCGCGTCGTCTCGAGCCTGAACCTGCTCGCGAAGGATTACGGCGTGACACACCCGTGTCACGACACGGCCACGAAGATCCTGCAAATGCTGTCCGACACCTCGGTCGAGCGGATCTTCAAGAGCGGCCTGCACGAGTTCCTGACCGACTTCATCGGCCGCAACAACAGCCTCGGGCTCGAAATCGCCCAGGCCTACAACTTCGACTGAGACTTGCCATGCGACTCGCCATTCGACACATCTCGCGTTATCAGTTCGACGATCAAGCCACCCATGCACTGCAACGGCTGCGGCTGCGCCCGCAGTCGGGCCCCGGGCAGACGGTGCGCGCATGGCAGGTCACGATCGACGGCGTCGAGCCGTCGCTGTCCTATGCGGACGGACTCGGCAACCGGATCGACCTCGTGCGGCACGACCGCGGCGCGAAGGCCGAGATCGTCGTGATCGCTGCCGGCGTCGTCGAGACGCAGGACCGCGCCGGCATACTCGGTCATCCCGAAGGCTATGCGCCGCCGTGGATCTTCGAGCGCGAAACGGCGCTGACGAAGGCGGGCGACACCGTGCGCGCGCTGGCGCAAGCGCTGCCGATCGAGCCGCGCAGCCTCGACGCGCTGCACTGGCTGATGACGGAAGTGCACGACCGCATCGCGTATGCGCCGAACCTGGCCGCGGACGCCCCCGTCGACGCGGAAACCGCGCTGCAAAGCGGCGAGGGCACGAGCCGCGACCATGCGCATGCGTTCATCGCGGCCGCGCGCGTGCTGAAGATTCCCGCGCGCTACATCTCGGGCTACGTGCTGGCGGACAGCGCGATGCAGCGCATCGCCGACGCGAAGCAGAACGCAGGCGACGTCGAGGAGGAAGAAGCGCTCGCGCTGCAGAGCGGCGAGGGCATGCAGCAGGTGCTCGGCGCGTCGCATGCCGCGCAGTCGCAGTCGCAGGGGATGCCGCAGCCGGCGCACGGCGCGCAGCCGCAGGCGGCCGGGCTGATGCAGCAGCCGGCCGGCCATGCGTGGGCCGAGGCCTATGTCGAAGGGCTGGGCTGGGTCGGATTCGATCCGTTCATGAATCGCTGCCCGGACGAGCGCTACGTGCGCATCGCGGTCGGCCTCGACTATCGCGACGCGCAGCCGGTGACGGGGCTCGGCGCGACGGCCGTCGGTGTCGAGATCAGCGTCGTGCAGACGCCCGAGCTCGTCTGACCTCGCGCACGCTTTCGCCGAATCCGCCAGGCCGGGGCGCCGCGTCGCATCGAGTGCGACGCGGCGCGCGGCTGGCCCAACCCGAACCGAGCTCCCATGTCCATCCACGTCGCGCTGCATCACACCACCCGCTATCGTTACGACCGGCTCGTCAACCTCGGCCCGCAGGTCGTGCGCCTGCGGCCCGCGCCGCACTGCCGGACGCCGATCCTCGCGTACTCGATGACGGTCGAGCCCGCGCAGCACTTCATCAACTGGCAGCAGGATCCGTTCTCGAACTATCTCGCGCGGCTCGTGTTTCCGGAGCGCACCGAGCACTTCGAGATCACGATCGATCTCGTCGCCGAGATGTCGGTGTACAACCCGTTCGACTTCTTCCTCGAAGCCAGCGCGGAGCAATACCCGTTCAGCTATGACGACGCGCTGAAGACCGAGCTCGCGCCGTATCTCGTGTGCGATCCGCCGACGAGCGCGTCGCCGCTGTTCCGCACGTATCTCGACGGCGTCGACCGCACGCCGGCCGGCACCGTGAACTTTCTCGTCGCGCTGAACCAGCAACTGCAGCGCGACATCGGCTATCTCGTGCGGATGGAGCCGGGCGTGCAGACGCCCGAGCAGACGCTCGAACTGGCCTCGGGCTCGTGCCGCGACAGCGCATGGCTGCTCGTGCAGCTGTGCCGCCACCTCGGCATCGCCGCGCGGTTCGTGTCGGGCTACCTGATCCAGCTGACGCCCGACGTGAAATCGCTCGACGGCCCGAGCGGCACGTCGGTCGACTTCACCGACCTGCACGCGTGGTGCGAGGTGTACCTGCCCGGCGCCGGCTGGATCGGCTTCGACCCGACCTCCGGCCTGCTCGCCGGCGAAGGCCACATTCCGCTGGCCTGCACGCCGCAGCCGACCAGCGCCGCGCCGGTCGAGGGGCTGATCGACGAGTGCGAGGTGTCGTTCGAACACGAGATGACCGTGACGCGCGTGTACGAATCGCCGCGCGTGACGAAGCCGTACACGGAATCGCAATGGGACGGCGTGCTGGCGCTCGGCACGCAGGTCGACGGTGCGCTGGCGGCCGGCGACGTGCGGCTCACGCAGGGCGGCGAGCCGACCTTCGTGTCGATCGACGATCGCGACGGCGCCGAGTGGAACACCGACGCGCTCGGCCCGACCAAGCGCGGCTATGCGACCGAACTCGTGCAGCGGCTGCGCGCCGAATACGGCGATGGCGGGTTCCTGCATTTCGGGCAGGGCAAGTGGTATCCGGGCGAGCAATTGCCGCGCTGGGCGTTGTCGATCTTCTGGCGTGCCGACGGCCAGCCGGTGTGGCACGACCCGTCGCTGTTCGCCGACGAGCGCGAGCCGTCCGCCTATACGACCGACGACGCGAAGCGCTTCATCGACGCGCTGGCCGCACGGCTGAACCTGACCGGCGAATTCATCCGGCCCGGCTACGAGGACGTCTGGTACTACCTGTGGCGCGAACGCCGGCTGCCGGTCAACGTCGATCCGTTCGACTCGAGGCTCGACGACGAGCTCGAACGCGCGCGGCTGCGCAAGGTGTTCGAGCAGCAGCTCGACAGCGTGGTCGGCTACGTGCTGCCGGTCAAGCGCACGGACGATGTGGACGGCCGTGATCGGCCGGGCCTCGACGGCCCGCGCTGGCAGACGGGCCCGTGGTTCTTCCGCGACGAGCGGATGTACCTCGTGCCCGGCGATTCGCCGATGGGCTATCGGCTGCCGCTCGATTCGCTGCCGTGGGCGAGCCGCGCCGACCATCCGTATCTGGTCGAGCGCGACCCGTTTGCGCCGCGCGACGCGCTGCCGGACGCCGCCGCGATCCGCGCACGCTACGCCGGCCCGTCCGATGCGCCGCGCTACCTGTCCGGCGTGCATCGCGAGGCAGCCGCGCAGACCGTGATGCAGTGGCGCGACGACGGCACGGCCGGCAACGGGCGGCCGGCCGCGCGCGACCCGGGTCGCGCCCCCGAGCGCTTCGAGTCGGCCGCGTGGATCACGCGCACCGCGTTGTGCGTCGAAGTGCGCAACGGCATCCTGTACCTGTTCATGCCGCCGCTTGCCGCGCTCGAGGATTATCTCGACCTGCTCGGCGCGATCGAGCTGACCGCGCACGCGCTGGGCGTGAAGCTCGTGCTCGAAGGCTATCCGCCGCCGCGCGACGCGCGGCTGAAGCTGCTGCAGGTGACGCCCGATCCCGGCGTGATCGAGGTGAACATCCATCCGGCCGGCAACTTCGACGAGCTCGTCGATCACACGGAATTCCTGTACGACGCCGCGTGGCAGTCGCGGCTGTGCAGCGAGAAGTTCATGGTCGACGGCCGCCACGTCGGCACGGGCGGCGGCAATCACTTCGTGCTGGGCGGCGCGACGCCGGCCGACAGCCCGTTCCTGCGCCGCCCGGACCTGCTCGCGAGCCTGATCGCGTACTGGCACAACCATCCGTCGCTGTCGTACCTGTTCTCCGGGCTCTTCATCGGGCCGACGAGCCAGGCGCCGCGCGTCGACGAAGCGCGTAACGACCAGCTCTACGAGCTCGACATCGCGTTCGCGGAGATCCAGCGCAACAAGCTGCTGTTCGGGCAGGACATGCCGCCGTGGCTCGTCGACCGTGTGCTGCGCAACCTGCTGATCGACGTGACCGGCAACACGCACCGCAGCGAGTTCTGTATCGACAAGCTGTATTCGCCCGACTCGTCGACCGGCCGGCTCGGCCTGCTCGAACTGCGCGCGTTCGAGATGCCGCCGCATGCGCGGATGAGCATCGTGCAGCAATTGCTGCTGCGCGCGCTGGTCGCGCGTTTCTGGGCCGCGCCGTACACGACGCCGCTCACGCGCTGGGGCACCGCGCTGCACGACCGCTTCATGCTGCCCGCGTTTCTTCAGATGGATTTCGACGACGTGCTGACCGAGCTGCGCGACGCCGGCTTTGCGTTCGATCCGGCGTGGTTCGCGCCGCACTTCGAATTCCGCTTCCCGCTGTTCGGCCAGATCGCGGTGAACGGGATGCAGCTGTCGCTGCGCGGCGCGCTGGAGCCGTGGCACGTGATGGGCGAGGAGGGCGCGCCCGGCGGCACGGTGCGCTACGTCGATTCGTCGGTCGAACGGCTCGAGGTGCGCGTGACGGGGCTGAACGACAACCGGCACGTCGTGACGGTCAACGGCCGCGCGCTGCCGCTGCAGCCGACCGGCACCGTCGGCGAATACGTCGCGGGCGTGCGCTACAAGGCGTGGTCGCCGCCGTCCGCGCTGCATCCGACCCTCGGCGTGCACGCGCCGCTCACGTTCGACATCGTCGATACGTGGCTGCAGCGCTCGCTCGGCGGCTGCCGCTATCACGTCGCGCATCCGGGCGGGCGCAACTACGCGACGTTCCCGGTCAATGCATACGAAGCCGAGAGCCGCCGGCTCGCGCGCTTCGTCGAGATGGGGCACACGCCGGGGCGGATGGATGTCGCGGCTGCCGCGCCGAGCCGCGAATTCCCGTTCACGCTCGACCTGCGGCGGCCGTGACCGGACGATGACGACGCGGATGACGATGCGCGGTTCGCGATACCCGGCGGTTCCGGTCGCTGGCGGCCCCGCCGGAATGCTAGGATGCGGGCAGATTGCGGCCGCGCGCCGCAGCCCGCTGCCCGGGTGGCGGCGCGTGTGCGCGGCTGTGCCCTGACGACGGAACGATATCGTGCCGCCCATTGACACCGATCATCTCGCCGCCCTCGACGCGATGCCCACGCTTTTCGATACCGGCGCGCAGCCGGATGCCGCGGAACTGGCCGCCGCGCTCGCGGCGCCGGCTGCCGCCGGCCGTTACGACGAACTGCGCGGCAGCGCGGCGGGCCTGAACGCGCCCGCGCTTGCGCCCGCATGGCGCAGTTTCTTCACGTCGATCGGCAGCGACGGCGTGGCCGACCTCGATCGCCGCGCCGACGCGCTGCACCGGCGCATGCGCGAGAACGGCCTGTTCTATCAACTGCACGAGCAGCGCGCCGGCGACGGCGCGGCCGGCCCGTGGTCGCTCGACCTGCTGCCGCTGATCGTCACGCCCGAGGACTGGGTCTCGATCGAGCGCGGCGTGCTGCAACGCGTGCGGCTGCTCAACGCGACGCTGGCCGACCTGTACGGGCCGCAGACGATCCTCGAGCGCGGGCTGCTGCCGCCCGCGCTCGTCACCGGGCATCCCGGCTACCTGCGCGCGATGCGCGGCGCACGCGTGCCGGGCGATACGTGGCTGCACGTCGTCGCGTTCGATCTCGCGCGCGGCCCGGACGGGCAGTGGCGGATCGTCGCGCAGCACACGCAGGGCCCGGCCGGCCTCGGCTACCTCCTCGAAAACCGGCTGATCGTGTCGCGGCTCTTTCCGCGCGGGTTTCGCGGGCTGCGCGTGCAGCGGCTCGCGTCCGCGTACCGCGCGCTGCTGCAGAGCATGCAGGCGCTCAGCCCGACTCGAAAGAATTCGCGGATCGTGCTGCTCACACCGGGGCCGCACAGCGCGACGTATTTCGAGCACGCGTATCTCGCGCGCTACCTTGGCCTTACGCTCGTCGAAGGCGGCGACCTGACCGCGCGCGACAACCGCGTGTTCCTGAAGACGCTGAGCGGGCTCGAACCGGTGCACGGCATCCTGCGGCGCGTCGATGACGCGTGGCTCGACCCGCTCGAACTGCGGCCCGATTCGATGCTCGGCGTGCCGGGGCTGCTGCAGGCGGTGCGTGCGGGCAACGTGCTGCTCGCGAACGCGCCGGGCTCGGGCTTCCTCGAATCGCCGGCGATGCTCGGCTTCATGCCGCGTCTCGCGGAAGCGCTGCTCGGCGAAACGCTGACGCTGCCGGCCGTGCATTCGTGGTGGTGCGGCGAGGCGGCTGCGTGCGACGACGCGCTGCCGCAGCTCGCACGCGGCATCGTCAAGGCATCCTATCCACCCGACGTGCAGGAAGGCGGCGCATTCGAGCCGGTGATCGGCGCGCGGCTCACGCAGGCGCAGCTGGCGGAATGGCGCGCGCGGATTCTCGCGCGGCCCGAACATTACACGGTGCAGGCCGACCTGCCGTTGTCGCAGGCGCCGACCTGGCCGCGCCACGACGCACCCGACAGCAACGGCGGTGCACGCATCGTGCCGAAGCCGGTGCTGCTGCGCGTGTTCGCGCTCGCCGACGGCGCGCAGCGCTGGCGGCTCCTGCCGGGCGGGCTGTCGCGGGTCGGCACGCGCGACACGCTGTTCAACGCGCCGATGCCGCGCGGCGGCAGCACCGTCGATACGTGGGTGATGACCGAAGGCATCGTCGATTCGACGACGCTGCTGCAGACGCACCTCGGCCCCGACGACCTCGTCGAACGCCCGCGCGCGATCGCGAGCCGCGCGGCCGAGAACCTGTTCTGGCTCGGCCGTTATACCGAACGCGCAACCAACCTGATGCGCCTCGCGCGCGCGGCGCTCGAACGGCTGCGCGGCGAGGACGACGTCGACAGCCCCGCGCACCTGGAACTGCTCGACACGCTGTGCCGCGATACGGGCCTGATCGCGGCCGACGCGCCGAACGCCGTCGATGCGCCGCGTGCATTCCAGCACACGCTCGCGACGTCGCTCACGCGCGGCGCGGATCGCACGTCGGGCATTGCGTCCTGCCTGTTCGGCATGCGTGGCGCCGCCGCCGCGATCCGCGAGCGACTGTCGAGCGACCAGTGGCGGCTGATCGACGACGCGACCCAACTGTTCGCGGACAGCGCCGGCCAGCCCGAAGCCGAAGAGCAGATCGGCAACGAGGCGCTGCAGTTGCTGGAGCGCCTCGGCCTGCTGCTCGGTGCGATCACGGGCGCGCAGACCGACAACATGACGCGCGACGACGGCTGGCGGCTGCTGTCGATCGGCCGGCAGATCGACCGGCTGGATTTCCTCTGCAGCGTGCTGAAGGCGGCCTTCGACGAGGGCGCGGTGCACCGGCAGGACGGCTTCGAGCTCGTGCTGGAGCTGTTCGACAGTACGATCACGTTCCGTTCGCGGTTCCAGCGCGGCTTCGACGTCGCGCCGCTGCTGTCGCTCGTCGTGCTCGATACCGACAATCCGCGCTCGCTCGGCTGGGTCGTGCAGGCGCTGCGCGGCCGGCTGACGAAGGTCGAGCGCAGCGAAGGCTACGCGCTGTCCGAGCTGGCCGAGACCATTCCCGACGTGCCCGCGTGGTCGCTGCACGAGCTGTGCGAGACCGCCGACGGCGGCCGGCACGACAAGCTGCTCGAGGCGCTCGACACCACGGTGAAGGCGGTCTGGGAGTTGTCGAACCGGATCGGCGAACGCTATTTCAGCCACGTGCGCGAAGCGGGCAGGACGTTATGGTGACGACGAAAGGCGCGGCGAAAGCGCCGCATGGTTCCGGCAATGCGCGGAACGCATCGACACCGGCAGCAAAGCCCGCTGTTGCGCCCGGCCGGTTGCTGCGCGTCACGCACGACACCGAATACCGTTACGCGGCGCGCGTCGAATCGGCGCAGCACCAGGCACGCCTGCAACCGCTCGTCACGCCGCGCCAGCAGGTGCTGTCGTTCGCGCTCGACATCGATCCCGCGCCGGAGTCGGTCGGGACCGAGATCGATGCGTTCGGCAATGCGCGTGCGTCGTTTGCGTTGAACCAGCCGCACGATGCGCTGCTCGTGCGCAGCCGCAGCACGGTACGCGTGACACCGCCGGTGTGGTCGCGCGGTGCGCGCGGGGAGCCGCCGCCCGCCATCGCGAGACCCGACCCGAAACAGGCGATGGCGTGGGAAGCCGTGCGCGATCGCTTGCGGTTTCGCGCGGGGCAGCCCTACGACGCGGCGAGCGAATTTGTGTTCACGTCGCCGCATGTCGCATGTGATCCCGAACTCGCCGCGTACGCGGCGTCGAGCTTCACGCCGCAACGGCCGCTCGTGCAGGCTGCGTGGGAGCTGATGCGGCGCGTGCATGCCGATTTTGCATATACGCCGAACAGCACCGACATCACGACGTCGGCGCTCGACGCGCTGCGCTTGCGCAAGGGCGTATGCCAGGATTTCGCGCACGTGATGATCGGCGCGCTGCGCTCGCTCGGACTGGCCGCGCGTTACGTGAGCGGCTACCTGCTCACGCAGCCGCCGCCCGGGCAGCCGCGCTTGATCGGCGCCGACGCGTCGCATGCATGGGTCGAGGTGTACGACCCGGCATGGCCCGAGGACAACGGCTGGCTGCAGCTCGACCCGACCAACGATCGTGCGCCGGGCGACGACTACGTGATGCTGTCGATCGGCCGCGACTATGCGGACGTGACGCCGCTGCGCGGCGTGATTCGCGGCGGTGGTGCGGATCAGGAGTTGAAGGTCGGCGTGACGGTGGAGCCGCTTGATGCCGATTGACGCGGGTTCGCCGATCGGAGCGGTCGGTTGTTGATCGCGTGTCTGCAGGCGCGTACGTTCGTGACGGCTGCGAACCGGACGGTCCATGCGCGCGGCTCGGAAGACACTTCGTACTCGACCGTGAGACATGACCGGAAAGTCACGTGTCATTCCGTTCGATTGAATCGGACGAGTTCAATTCTGTAGGAAAAGAGAAAACTGCACTTGTGCGCTGGTGCCCGGATTTCCGATGATCCGAATCTGCGTTCACGTCGCGTCAGCCTGAACGGCTGGCGGCGGAACGGCAGAAAAACACCAAATCGCGCGCAGGAGCCAGGGTGACGCAGCTTTATCCCGATCATCGATCGGCGACGGATGAACCCGTCGCACGGTCGATCGATGCCACCGAGTCGGACAGCATCGGAACGCCACGCAAGCCTCCACCGATCGTCGTCGGCCGAGGCGATGGGGTGTCGATGTGGACGAAAGACACTCGGCTGATCTGCATCAAGCAAATGCCGTTGCCCGGTATCGTCATCTTCGTCCATGGTGTGAATTCCGAAGGCGAATGGTTCGAAGCCGCCGAGCAGGGGCTGTGCGATGGCCTGAATCGCCGGCTCGGCCGCCTGGACGATCAATTGATGTATCACGGCATCGACGCCGGGCAATTGGTGCCGGCGAAGTACACGGAAAGCGTGACGCCGGACGGGTTTTTGAATCCGAAGCTGCTTGCGGACAACTACGTCAAGCCCGATCCGTCGTTTTCACCGGTCATTCATTTCCGGTGGGGCTATCGGGCGACAGCCG
>UFQX01000888.1:134467-221373 GCA_900497675.1 Arapaima gigas | reverse complement strand
CTCTCTCTCTCTCTCTCTATATATATATATATATATATATATATATATATATATATATATATGGAGAGATCGTATATTCCATGTCCATGTACACACACACACACACACACACACAATCAAAAAGTGTAGCTATGGGAAAGTAAAAGTTAATAACACATTATATATCACCAAACCATAAATGTGTTTGCGTTTAATATTCACCTGATTTATTAAATGTGTGAATATTCAAAAGTTAATATTTTTATATTTAAAACAATATAAATATTTTCTTTTTGTGGCGGACACCACAGAGAGTGATGTTTGCTGTGGTTGTAGAAAAGTGCAAAGAAAAAAAACTAAATGTATATCTCCAAACTTTACCACCCTTACATCATTGCTGCGTGCAGTGTTGTGTGTGTCAGGTGTCATTTCTTAAATTTTTATATTTTTATATTTCCTTTCCAGGAAGAAAGTACGTCAGTGTGTTTGTAGAGCGTGAGGAGGCCGTGCTCGTGTGTTTGTGAGAAAGCGTATGTGTTTGACTATTCAAAAACGGAACCTGGGGTGAGAAGTACCTGTGTGCCAAATCTCAAGTCTGTGGGTTGAAAAACAGACAGACAGACAGACAGAAACACAGCGATTCGGCTTCATAGATATAGAGATAAATGTTAGGCTTTTAGGATTATAATCATGAATAGTTTCCTCACTGAAATGAAGCTGATGACCAACAGATGGTAGAACTGCAGCCTTGTGCTCACAAAGGTTCAACGTTCAAGTCCCAGTGGGGTCCTGCTGTTTTGCTCTCAAGCAAGGTAGTTCATTAAGCTGTATTATTTCAGTATATTCCGTGTCCAGGGTAAAACACCCCCAGTTCACATCATTAAACTGTTTATTTTTTTGAACTATGAATCACAAAGTGAATTATTACTTATTGGATGAATTTTACACTAAAAAACTGAAATAAGTATGCAGTCCAACAGTTCTATGGCTTAACAGTTGCTTCTGACTCATTTTAAATTAAACACTTTTTGTTACTAATTTTATTTTTATGAATATGAAATTTTGCTAGTGAAGTAAGAACCTTAATCAAATAGTCATCGTTTTGTCCGTTTGTCGATGAGACATCAAGCATCTTTAAGCAATAAAGAAAAATCAGTGCACAAATGATCACTGTCAGATCTCCACAGATCTTTCCAGAACTTTTGGATATGTGAACAGTTCCAAAACAGGGAACTTAATCATAAGAGCAGTTTGCCTCCATTTTTCCAGTTTCATCAGAGAGCCTTTAGTTGTGTAAAACCTGCAACCGACTTTAGAAATAGTTCCCTCATTCACAATAAAATATTTAAATTGCATTCGGTAAACTTTGTTCCACTGAATATTCTCCAGAAAAGCATCCCAATCGGTAAGCCATAACATAAGGAACTGTGAGAAATTATTCATTCAAATTGTTTCCTCCATCCCATTACAACACATCACACATTAAGGCTGTTTTGGAGGAAAACAAATCAAATTTACATAAACATTTGCTATATAAACCATTATTATTAGGCTTTATGTGCCATTAAGAATGGAGATATAAATTGGTAACTACAGGTAAATGGCAGTTTATGGGATTTTACTATTATTGCATAAATCAGTAATGAGGGTAGCAAAGCAGTTTTTTAACAAGCATAATATTCAAGGCTGGGACAAAAAAAAATGGAAAATGTGTACGGAAAAATGTTCAGAAGGAAAAGCAAAGTACATAAAAGTTTCAGTTTCAAGGAGTGACTCCAGAACACATTCATCTGCTGTGTTGAGCTGAGCTTTAGAGCGATCATCAAACATGATCTGAAGGGAAAATATGACCATCCATCCATCCATCACGACTGAATCCAGAGCAGGGCCACCATGATCCATTTCCATCCATCCATCCATCCATCACGACTGAATCCAGAGCAGGGCCACCATGACCCATTTCCATCCATCCATCCATCCATCACAACTGAATCCAGAGCAGGGCCACCATGATCCATTTCCATCCATCCATCCATCCATCCATCACGACTGAATCCAGAGCAGGGCCACCATGATCCATTTCCATCCATCCATCCATCCATCAGCTGCTGAAATACATCCCAGGCAGGGTTGCTGTGGTCCAGACCGTATCCTGGACCAACTAAGCGGTAGGCTGTGAAAGTACACCCTGGATGCGACGCTAGTCCATCCGAGGGGGAAAATACAGTACTGTGCTGTAAAATAGGAAGAATAAAGAAAGCAGTTCCAGATAGTTTACAATTATAGTTCAAAAGCTTCAGCTTCCTTTGTTTAAGGGGACTTAGAGCAGCACTTATTGCACTTTAAAATGACTTAACCCTTTTTACAGCACAGTATTTTACTGTATAAATTGAAAACAAGTGCACTAACAGCAGAGGGGGGACTTAAACTGGGATCCTCTCCTCTGGGAAAAGGTCGAACCCACAACCTCCCCGTCGGGGAATCGAACCCCGGTCTCCCGCGTGACAGGCGGGGATACTCACCACTATACTAACGAGGAGCTGCTCGAACCCGCGTCCTCCGTCACTCCTGTTGAACTTCTTTTCCTGAGCGCTACGAAAGAGAAAACCGGTGTAAATGTGTTTGTACGGTAAACTGCAGGTTTCTCATCTTCACCTCGAAATGGGCTTTTTTTCTGGCATCTGGGTGTCACGTGCAGTCGCAGCCGATGTCGTCACAGCCTCGACAAGCCGGGTTTAGTTTGGTTAAGAGTTCAGATGTTTAAAACGAACAACTTTTACTGTTGCCCCCCACCCCCGTTTTGCACAACCGTTCGTTTCATGAGGCAGAAACCGAAGAAAAATCATTAGCTGATGAAATTCTGGCTCCGCGATGGAAGGAAATGTGAAAATACGAGCGACAACATTATTTTAGAGGGGCTGATTTAATTTTCATTTTCCTTTAAATATTTATAGGCACACCACACGAAAAAAGGTGAAGGAAGTGAAACGGCAATGCAGGCTGTTCACTCTGACACACTTAGAAAATGAATGTATTTCAAAGCTCCGGTCCACAGCTTGACATCCTTCTGTAAATAAGTGGATGTCTGTTTAACTTCCTCCCGCTTGAAAGATTAACATTTGACCTACACAATAATTCAAAACAATGTTGGAGCATCTGGACACCGTTCTGGAAGTTATTAGACAGTGTTTTATGATCATACCTGTGACCCTCAGCCTTCACTGTAAGTAGATGGAGCTGCAACGTATCGGTGTCTCTGCCTGTACATATTGTTGCGACCAGTAAAAACGGTAACGTTGAATAAAGTACAGAATAACGATAGGGGGGAAGAAGTGTCAGTTTCATGCTACGCCGCACTTATAACAGCGAGCGACACGCGCAAATCTGACGATTTTTACCCAAATATTACCTCGTCCCCTAAAGCGCGCGAGTTTACGGATGATTTGTTGCGCAGCGGCTGCTCGTAATCGCAGCGGTTTACGCAGGAAAACGAACGCGTCGGCGTTCTGTGAATCGCAGCGCAGTGCAACATGCGCACAGTGCGTAAGGAACGGATCCCCGGGCGCCGGGTCGTACCAACGGCTGCGGAGGTTTGCATCAACGTTTCCCGCACACCGCCGAGCGTGCGGGGACCAAACACAGACGCGTCCCCTCCTCTTTTAGCAGAATATACAGCACATTTCTAGACGGCAGTACCATTTCGTGGCATATAGTCAAGCTATAGGGTGGATTAGACCAAGTTCTAGCGCCCCCCGCAGCTCCTTCAGAGGATGAGAGAGCGTACGGTGTGTAATAGGTAGCAAAGCTCATAGTAAGATATCGCAATAAAGAATAAGTGTTTGCGTGTAGACAGGTGCGCAACAAAAGATGTCTGTGGCGTTCGCGGCGGCTCGGTCGAGGGGGAAAGGCGAGGTGACCCAGCAGACCATACAGAAGGTAGCCCTTGTCGCCGTCTCTCTTTTTTTGTCACCGTTTGTTTTTGCACTGCGCGTGTTTGTATGTGATGAACGAGATGTGTCCACGGAGAAGAAGAGCAGCCCTACAACCATCTCCAAAATACGTGATGCAGCCGCAAGCCGAACAAAGAATGCGCGTGGTGTTCATACTGACACTGGGGCTGCAGGTTGTCAAGTGTCTGGTGGGTCATCGGTGGTTTTTTTATTTTAGTGTCACAAAGATCGAAGCGGAACCGCACGATTTCCTCAAATACGTGTTCATATTATGAGATTCCTGCGAAACCTTAAATCTCTAACGTACACGTGTTTATTAAGGGGCGTTTCTTTGTTTGTCAGAGAAACTCAATTATTTGCTTTCTGTCGGGGTGGAATGAGCAGTATTGTACTTTTCTTTTTTCCTGTGTTCTTTTATTCTTTCATAAGGAATGCCAAGCAGATGCGGACGGCTGCTCTGCGCTCGTCCACCTGATCGTTCCCTTGCCGAGGTGTGAAACGGGAACGCGCTCGAAAAAACCAGTTTAAGTCGCTGGACGTAGAATGAAAACTACTTACTAACTATGTTTACGTGTCCTTTTATGTTCCACTTTAAACAGGGTTGCTGGGAGTATATTGAACAGTGCGCTGTTTTCCAACAAGACTCGGCACTTTCACGTGCGGCGTGTTTGTATCTCTCTTTACCCCGCAGATACGTCGTGCGAGATGCGAAACTTACAAAGAAAGCTGTGATTTTGAAGAAATACTGTGTGAGTCGTTCACAATGGAGTGGGCTTTTTTTTTTTTACATAAATAGGACGACGATTTTTGCCTTCTGCTGTTACTGCTTTTCATTCGTTACTTTAACGTGCGCATTCGAACAAACAAGCAAAAAAAAAAGCAGATTGTTACTTTTATTGCAAGAGTAAGATGCCTGAGAATGAAAAGTTATCCAACACTCCACAGGAACGGTTAGATAAGATGGGTTTGGTGAATAAGAGTCGTTTCCAAGTCGTCCGCCTCCACGCAGCGTCGGTTTGTTCGCGGTCTGACTTCGTGCGCTTTTTACTACAACTGTGGATTCATACCGTGCGATTCTCTCCTGTATCCATGCCAGTAATTTTTAATAGCGCTTTAAAAGCTACTCTAGGTCCCCCATGATGACGTTTTGCTGTATTCCTAATGAAACATTAAAGTTTTTAAAATATATCACACATTTAACATGTCTTGCGTACTACTACTTAAATTTAGCCTCATCCTTCACTACCCCAGGAGTGCATAGTATCCTCTATTTTTCCTTGTTCCCATACAGTGATTTTTTTTTCATTTTCTCTCTTTACTTTACACTCAGCCCAGACTGACTTGTTTCTGGGGTTATTCTGCAGTAGGACTTTTGGAAATGCAGCCCGAGGGAACGGGGTCCAGCTGTTTTCACACTTCTTTTCCTTTATTGCTAGAAATTAAAAAGTCAGTTTGACATAAATTGTATAAAGTAGTCTGATTCTTCTTTCCCAAGATGCTGGATGAAAATCATCACCTGATTCAGTGCATAATGGACTATCAGAGTAAGGGGAAAACTGCGGAGTGCACACAGTATGTATCTTCATGAAATGAGGGGATTTATTTACCCGGATGGTTGACAGTACACGATTGCTGTTAAACACTGTTATAATATAGCAACGGGGGGGTGCATATTTTCAGAATCCTCTGTAATACCTGTGTGGGATTAAAACTTATTTTTGTGTGTGTTTTTCCACAGATATCAGCAAATATTGCACAGAAACCTGGTCTACCTTGCTACAATAGCTGACTCCAATCAAAACATGCAGTCACTGTTACCTGCAGTAAGTTTTCCATGTACAATGTTCTCTTTTCATCGCGCTGGTGCCACCCGAATGCTACCTGCCGTCAGTAATACAGAAGCGTATTTGGTTTTCTCCCGGCGTGACTTTTAAACTTGCGATAAAACCGACACTGACGTAAAAATCTGGACTGAGGGCCTACAACAGTCGCCAACTCCGCATTTGTCCGAGACAAGCAAATAGAGCTGAAAAGTCTTTGTCCTCTCGGGTACTGATGTTAGCCTGGGCTTTGAGCAACACGATCCCAGGAGGCTCAGTTTTTGGACTGGTTGTTTACACTTGATGCCCAATTCAGCTTTGCTCCCACCTTCGTGTTTTTCAGCCACCCACTCAGAACATGAATATGACCCCTGGGGGGATGGGCCAGACCAGTGGAAACCAATCCATACACTCTCAGAGCAATCTGAACGACAACATGGCTACAGGTCTCCCACCTATCTCCCTCATGCAGGGGCAGATGAGTAATGGTGAGGTTTCCTCTGGTGGTTTGCCCATGTATGCTTCAGCAATTCCCTAACTTTTCTTTTCTGCACGTTCGTCTACCCTTTAGTGCAAGTGTAGTTGAGTGTGTATCTGATTCTCTGTACTGCCAGGCCCCGGTCACGCTCAAATACAGTCATCAGGCCAGACGTCCATTGCCTCTACCTCCATGAGCATGGCAGTCAGCAGCCATAGCTCGGCCGCAGGGTACAGCCACCCAGTGTCGGCCTCACAGGGCACACAGATGCAGAACCAAGTCCCCTCTGCGGCCAGCTACACCTCCCGCAGCAATCTCAACATGCCGCCCAACCAAGGTGAGACGGGCCAAGAGTCATGGGATCAAGCGGTCCAGGGTTGTCAGTAGCTGTGTGCCCAGAGTTAACCAGCACTGTAACCCGTGAGTCCTAAATGGTTTTCACGCTGGCAGAACGGTGATTTGTGATTGTGATTTGCTGCTCCTGAAACTGCAGACACACTCCTTTTCAAGTAATCCACTCAACTTCCTTTAAAAAGAATGGTTGAATCCTTTGACAGACTTCCTGCTGTCGGTATGTATTTTGACATGTCTGCACAAACATCCTTTTTTCTTATCCTACGCTTTTGCGCCGGTACTCCACCACCCGGCCTTTTCGGTTTTCGATCGTCTCTTTTAATGTGCGCAATTTCCCACTATCTCTGCAGTTACAATGATGCACCAGCAAGCAGCAACATCTCATTACTCTTCAGCTCAAGCCGGGAATCAGCACTACCAAGGACAGCAGTCGGTTGGAATGATGGGACAGAGTAACCAAGGGAATATGATGGCACAGAGGCCAATGGGAACCTATCGTCCATCACAACAAGGTAGCAGGTTAATCTTGAAAGTCAAAGCTAAAACTTAAGAGTACCTTAAATACCTACTTTTTAAATGATCGTAACACAGATCTCACCATTTGAGTAGTTTCGCTCTTCGTGAAAATAAAAGACCAAGTTTTTACAGTGTTTTTCAACCAGTTTTGTAACTTGGTATATCGGACAGCCTTCATTTAAGTTAGATGCTTGTCAGATGTCCACATACAGCAGATTGAATCCAAGTTCGGCAGTATTTCCAGGTGGATTTTAGACGTTTGGATAGAAGCTTCTTTAAGAGCAATCTTCTGCCTTTGTGTGCCTTGGTTTGCCTGTGGCTTTAAGAAGCAATTTTAGATTTATTGTACCTGTCATTTCTGTTCTCCTTCTGTGTAAATCATAGTCCGGCACTTTGTCAGCGTGCTCCTAAAAATAGTCTCCTGTGAGTTCTGTGCCTGCTGAGGGTAAGACACACCACTCGGAGTGTAGCATCGTCTCCCGAGCTCTGCGGACACGCTGCAAGTTGCAGGGTTTACAGCAATACTTTAAACTTTCATCAGGTCTGATCATACACATTCAGCAGTACAGTTATGCCATGTTGAGGGAGCTTTGTCATTGATTTAGTCAAGTTCTACTCTGGAGGCTAAATAATAACACTTCCTCTATAATAAGATCACCTTGTTCATCTATCAAACTCAGAGTGTGGAGGGACACTGTGGGCATGGTGGGTTTTTTTTTCTTCCATCCAGCTAGTCCATTATTTTGCAGGATTTATATTCACTCGTAATTATATCTGTACAACTGAAATTTTCCCACAGTATCGTCTGTGTTTTCATGTCATTTGAGAAAAATTAAAAATATACTGAGGTTGCAGTTGAGGAAGCTGTTCTTTTCTATAGAAGTGTTCGTTTTCACTTAAAAATCCCTCATTGGTTTCTTTGCAGAAGCTGCACTGGTTGTTTGACCGGGTGTCATTGGCGGTTTTTCACCATCGCCGATTATTAGTAGCCTTGGTCATAACGGAGCGTAACTGAAATAGCGGCAGGGGACAAACTGATATTTTATGCTATTTTATGTCTGAATAGCCTGAGATTGAATGCTCTGTTCAATCACTATGTAAAAATCAACAAAATTGAGGTCCTATTCAAGCAAAAGCGGGTATGATAGACCAGCCTTTCAGAAATGGATCTTTCAAAACCAACTTTTTCCTCCATCAGTATATTTAATAGATCTTTTTTTTTGTTTTAATGAAGCAATTACAATATTTGTTTATAATGAACATGTAAGTATTTTTATGTCCAAATAATATTTTACATATCAGGCTTTCCAGTGCACAAAGACCAGTGTCCTTCTTTCTTTTTAGCTCTTTCCAATTTTTTTATTCTCCTCATATTTTTCCAAAATCTGCTGCATGCTGTTACTCATAAGTCAACTCATTTTACAACAATTTTAACTATTTTAATCATTTACTTATGGATATGGGATGAAAAGCATAACTCTATTAAAGAGAATGTTGGCCAAAAAACTTCAAATTCACATTTATTAAATGATACCTGACTGGAGTGGAAGAACACAGAAAAAAAATGACACAAATTGAAAAAACAAAAAATAAAAAATATTTTGGTCACTTTTTCGGCAGTGAAGACTTGAATCCCAGTATCTCCCTCGGCCCTGAACTGTCAGCACAATGACATACTGGTTACATCAGCCTATTAATGGATCCTGGCGTTGCCTGTCTTGCAGGAACAGCACCGCAGTACATGGGACAGGACGAATTCTATGGGGAGCAGTATGGGCACAGTCAAAGCTCCAGCGAGCCCATTAACCAGCCGTATTACCCTGATGGTAACAGTTTTCCCCTCCAGCATGATTTACCCCTTGGAATTTTATCACATGTTCACTAGGATTATGGTGATCAGCAGCACATCAGTTTTTTTTAACCGCACAAGCAGGAGTTTGTGTAGATCCAGTCTTTATTTAGATTTTTTTTTTGTGTGGAATCTGTACTGTAAATGAGACCGTGTCTTCGTCGGTGTGCTGACATTTCCAGCGTTTTCTTCGGTAATGTTTTCGAGGAGGAGGGTGTCACGCATATTTGTGTCTGAACGTTGAGGCTGCATTGAACCCTGGCAGAGGATTTGCACGTGCTTGTTTGTGTCGCCTGCAGGTCACGGGGACTACGGGTATCAACAGTCCTCTTACAGCGAGCAGGGTTACGAAAGGTCCTTTGATGAATCTTCACAGCACTACTATGAAGGAGGTACATAAGGCAGGCGCTCTGTGCTCAGCTTATCTGTGGCAGGTCTTCAATGTAAATTCGGCAACTCACTCGCTTCTCAGTTAACAACTTTTCCCTCGTGTTTAGTTGCATATTTTCTTAGCTGTTCTCTGAAACATGACCTAGGTTTATATTCGAAACTGATAGGTGGCAGTAAAGCACCTTCTAACAATCAGTTTTTGCACCATGTTAGTTTAACGTTCACAGCTTGCTTGCGGTGTTCAAGAGCGTTGGTGATTCTGATTTTGAAAATGAGAAAAGAAATTTGGTTACTACGGGGACCAAAGCGGAGATAATAAGTAAAATTGAAACTGGCAAGAAGATTTCACATTGCATATGCATGTAGGGAGAATCAGTCAACAGCCATTACTGAATAGTTTTCAGTAATTTTGAGTTGATTTAAATTGTAGTTTATCTAGTACTTCTGAAAAATAAATATTTTATATTAATATAATAAACATTTTTGCAGAGTAATTTAGTGTTATCCGGAAATTTACAAAATCTCACCAATCAGTAGGTTTTTAGGCTTTTTTTGTTGTGATTTAAGGGATAAAAATCATTTTAGAATAAGTAAAAGACTTCTGGCCCGGATTAGGAGACTCTTGAATTCTAGTTCTTCTAGGCGTGTGAAACATTTTTGAATTCCAACCTGTTCGTGTCAGAAGCATTTCTGTATTATATAGTAGTATTATATAGTAAACACAAGGAAGAAGGTGTCCACTGAGCAGCCGTATGTCGCCTGTCTGTAGGGAATTCACAGTACAGTCAGCAGCAGACCTCCTACCAGCAGGGTTCTAACCAGCAGCAACCCTTCAGCCAGCAGCAGTACCCCAGCCAGCAGGGCTACGGCGGGCAGCAGCAGGCCTACGGTAGGTACTCGACTGCAGATCCTCGGAGGCGAGGACTCGGCCTCCTGTAGTTATCAGTCGCTTCAGCATCAAATCTGGGCCCTACTAGTCACTTCCTAGTTTTTTTTGTTTTTTTTTTTTTTTTTTTTAACAAGCAGATTGTTTACGATTTTTCGGAACTGAACACTTTTGGTTCGCGCAACCCATTAAAATGATTTATTTCCAGAAAACACTGAACTAACCAGAATCCAATTTCTCATTTCCCAGTGATGGACAGTTAAGTGTTTAAGTTCAGGAAGGACTGAATGAGTGTTACTCTCTCCGTCTCAGGTTCCTCGCAGGCTGGATCTTCCCAGTATTCTGGCTACCAGCAGGGCCAGCAGTACGGCTCCTACCGCTCATCACAAGCTGCCCCTAGTACCCCGGCTCAGAGACCTTACGGATACGAGCAGGTATTTCCCCACAATGGTTTCACGTTACATCCCGATGAATGGTCAAAATGCAGAAAACTCACACAAACTGTGCTCTTGCAAACCTAAATAAACGCAAGAGTTAATTACCCAATATTTAGTTTTGCGCATAATATTTATGATTCAGGAACCGTTACTGAAATAAACGTGTACCTTGTGCTAGAAACATCCAAACTATGCTTTTTTTGAACATTCAAACTTCATGTACTTATGTTCTATTTTATAAAATTTCCCCATTGCAGAGGAAAAACTGCCTGCATTTTGACTTGGCAGCAGAACATGTTCAGAAAGAATAGATGCTCAGACGGCACAGGGGGGTGTAGGGGCACGACAGGCAGTTCCACAGACCAGTTTGTCAGCATATTGTATAATTTCTTAAAACTATATCCAAGACTTTTTCAGAACCTACCCAGTGTTTAAATGGAAGCAAATTTCTATTGTGATTTTCTTGATAGAAAACAGAAAATGATTATATGCTGACCAACATGTTTATATGATGGATTTGTCTCTTCCTTACATCCACTATTGTGGAAGTTCACTGTGAGTTAAAGTATGTTGCCTATGAATTCATTAAAGGATTAAGCTGTCTTAATAAGCTTTTTTTGGGTGGACTTTCAAACTGACTTCTGAGCTTCATTATGTCATAACTTGAAGTACAAGTGTATTATTATTTTTGTTGCGGTTCATACCGTAGTTTACATTTAAAAGCTGTGTGACCATTTCTTCTTACTTATAGGGACAGTATGGGAACTACCAGCAATAAGACGCCAAGACTTCAGCAGCAGCTTGGTAAATCGACAGAGAACTTTTTTTTTTTTTTTTTTTTATTAATATGCTCGATTTTGTACCGGGGTTGCCGAAATTGGCTTAACTGCTCTTTTGTTGGACTAAGTTAGACTAATTGATTCAAAAGACATGAATTTCAAAAATGCAAATATTTTTTCTTATAACTATTTGTAGGACAAATTTACATGCTGTCACACTTTCAAAATATGAACTGTAATCCTGTGACATCTATAAAGATCTCTTACACTTTCGGTGTCAGTTTTCCGATGAAAATTGTTTTTAGTCGAGGTCTAGTGTTAAATGTTGTGTTGAAAGCCAGTTCATATGTAGCTTTCCTCTGTCCGCATTCAAGGTGTGGGAAAAATGAACCATGAAAAATCCTACAGAATGATGTTTTGTACACCAAACACAATGTGTTTGGGTGTTTGGTATTTTTGCCACTGCTGCCTTTTCAGAACACGAGCCCCTATCGGCATGAATACAACCTTGTATGGTAAAGTTGCTGATTCAGATTCCTTTTCAAATCAGTTTGTTAAAATTGCTGAAACTTTAACATTCTTTCGCTTTCTCTCGTCGTCTTTTCCCTAAGCAATATTCTGACACTCGTACACAGCAACAGATGATGGAGTATCTGTGTCCTAAACTTTAACCTTTACTGCATGATAAAGGGTTCACTGAATGAGGGAGATATTTTTTTATATGTTTGTTTGAAGAAGCTATATTTTGTTTGTGTTCAATATATTTTTTATTTATAGCAAATTTTGTAAATGTTTTTTTTCTGTTGAAATTTAAATTGGCTAAAAAAACCTGAATGTTGAAACCTACCTAATATTTGATTTTATAATGCGAATGAATTGTGATCCGTTACAGAACTACCAAAGGGTTATATGGTGTGATAACTACACATGACCGTGTACTTTGACAAGGATATTGAAGTATGTTTGTTGTTACCCATCTCTGAACAGATGGCATCTTTCCTTCTGTACTGGAATATAACTCATTTTAAATGGCAGTATTGAAATATGTGGAACAAATACTTCCATGCATTATGTACTGCTAAAGCCACGTGGACAGTGCAAAAGCAGCAAGAAGAGCACTTAACTTAAAGCACGTAACTGTAAGGAAAACACTTCATCTAAATCCAAATAATCATATTTATGGTTAAAAGTGATTGTTTAAAATGACAGTTGGAACTATTTTGAATTGTTTTGAATTAGTACAATGTCGTACTTCTGTGATAAAAAGAAATGACAAATGTTTGTGTCCGGGTGATCAGTGGATTTAAATATATTACTATTTTTCAATTTGTATTTTATAAAAAAAAAAAGTTAGATTAGATTTGGTCTGTAAATATATGGGAATGTGTATTTTTTGTTTACACTAAGTGTCTTGCTTCGGTATGTTTTTCTTCATGTGATATACAGTACTTGACTGACAGGCACTGTAGTAAAACAATTTGCAAAATGCTAAGTATTGATTTTTGCCTGTGTCCTCACACAGAGGTTTTTTTTTTTTTTTTTTCCCCAAGTGTCACAGACGTGACAGAGTACTTGGTAGTGCAGTAGAAGCTAAGACTTGTTTTAAACATTCTGCAAAGACATTTGCTGTATAGTTTCTATGATTCTGTACACCTTACATGTATTTTGCCTTTGTTTTGTGAGCAGTCCAAGTTTTGTCCAGCGGTACATCAAGTATAGGTTTACTTTGTATAAATTTTACAAACTAATCATTGTGCCAATGTTGCAGATACAAATAGGTGCTGAAATCTGTTTACCTGTAAATAGGCGGCACAACTTATCATCATTTTGGTGTTACAAATGGTGTTTTGAAATGGCTATACAATGTATGGCTGTCAGACAGCTCAACTACGTCACACAACCGTTCCGGGACAATCGTAGGCTTCTTTGCATTGTATTTTAATTTATTTGGCTCCTGTGAATGGCACATTACTCGTGTTCCCTACAAGAATTGTGTATCATGTAACAAATGCTACTACTTTCCTTGTTGGTGTATGAGAGACTGAGATTATAAGTGACCAAAAATGAATGTTCTGCAAGAAAATTGTACGTTTGCTTCTTATATATGCCTTTATTTGTTACTGTTTTAATATGGAAAAAATAAAACATGTCTAATTTGAGTCTGTGTATGGTATTGTCTGTTACGGTTGTCTGTCTTTCCACCAGAAAATGTAGGAGTGTAGTGCAGCCATTGCTGGGCATCAGTGCAGGACACATAAAGTCAAAAATGTCATATAACTACCTTAAGATGCAAATCTTATGGCATATAGTACCCTAATGCACAAAACGGTAAATGTGAATTTTTGCTTTTTTTTTTAGAAAAAACGTTGTAAGCACATACTCACAAGAAGTGCCAGTACAGTTATTCCTCTGTATCTGAAATGGGAAACGTCCCTGAAAACGTGGATACCGAGCATCTATTTCCCATTATTTTAAATGGGGAAAATAAATAATGAGTTCCCAGCCCGTCGGAAAAAATCTCCAAACTACCAACTGAGGCCTTCGATGCGCAAATTCGGATATAGAGAGTTCGGATACCGAGGGATTGCTGTATATTCTTCCTCCTCCTTATGAAGTCAATGTGTTCCTAACAAACCTTCTGTAACACGAACTATCGTCACTCCAAGAGCGAGCTGCTGTCACATGGTTTCAACTGTAAAAGTTCTTTTAATGCACCTTGTGTAAAATATCACCAAAGAGCACAATTACTTCCATTGTTGAGAAAAATTACAACACAACAAAGATTTCCTTCGTTAAATACTATATACACGTATGATCGTGTACCTGTGCTCCTTAAGCTCCTGCATTTTAAAAGGTGCACTTTCTCCAGATGCTCAGGTTCTATTGTACAGCAGATTTGTTTTACTAAAAAGAATAGTTAAAGGTATCTTGTATCATTTCGGCGAGCATAACTTGAATCGTTTTTTTTTTCTTTCAGTTAACTTTCAGAAGAGTACTTTCTTGTAAGGAATAGTTGATATTGTTGATCCAGCGCGTGAGGTGGGATTTGCGAACGCGTTTTCCGCGCGGGAGTTTGGTCCTCTGCACTTGCCGTATTTTCGCTTCGCCCGGTGGCCGTTCAGCGTGCAGCACGTTTGACGTGAAAACATCTGATGTACAAATGTAAAGTTCCACGTTCGCTTTTTTTTCCCTTTTAACCTTAAACAGCAATGTTCATTGGCGTGTGGATGGTCCCTCCCTGCACATTTGAAGTTTAGCAGGTTTGTCGATTGTTACTTACGTCTGTCTTTGCTTTACAGGTCCACTGAAACAATGCTGAGAACGTATTTTTTTTTAATATAATGTGCGGAACGTGGATGTATGATGCTAACGTGCGACGGCGTTGTGTATTTTGAGTGTAGATATGCTGGCTGTGTTGTCATATTGGATAGTTTGTTGGTAACGGCTTTGGGGAATGAGAGTTATGAGAATTCGATCGTGTGGTGTTGGTTAGTTTAGGCCACCAACAGTAGTGTGAGAAAAGACTTCTGTTCTGGCCATCTTCTCTAGTTGGTTGCACATGTAGCTTTATTTGATTCTGTAAGTTTTGAGGTCCGTCTACTTGGTGTTCTTTGGCCTCCCCCTTTCCCCTCTTGACCCTAAGGTTTCCCTGCCAGTGTCTGCCGGGTGGTGTCACTGAAGGGAGCCCCAGTTTTCCCTCATCTGTTCTTCTACAGAAAGAATCGATAGGATTATGACTTCACGGTGAGTTTCCATTTAATAGCCACACACCGCCTTACGAGGCGCTTCGCGTTCGGTTGGCTGAATCTGGACTTCGATCCCCTTCCTACAGCTGAACACGAGACAAGAGTCACCACTTCTTCGCAGATGTAAGGTTTATGTGCGTTGCACTAAGTTCTCCCCTCCAAATACTTGTGCTTTGTTAGTTTATAACATTTTGTAACAACCTGCGTTGGCGGTGTTACTGACAAAGGGCTCGGAAAATAGAGCTGTGGGAACAAGAACTTTATTGGTACACGGCATGTTGACCAACACGCCCACCCAGAGAACTTTTGTACAGCCAACACGTTGCTGAGCCCTGGGCTTCCTCCCATGGTTGGACAAACCAACTACACAGCACTGGATGATGGGAAGCCACAATTCCACCAGACGTTACAATATATTCTTGTGCGTAATGCCTCCTGAAATGAAGAAAGTGAGGTGAAATGAAGAAAGTAGTGACATACAAAAGACAGAAGGGTTTATCATTGTATGCTGTGTGTACTAGATACATGCAAAAAAGGGAAAATATTGAAGGCTGCTTTCAGAGCAGTGGGCGTCACGTTGTGGATAAAGTTCAAAAACTTTTGTTGCGGTGGATAGAAGAGCCGATGATATGCTGCGTGACTCTTAGGTTTCTTCTCCTAAAAGACCCTATCATTGGAATGATTGAAGGGCCGTGCAGTTGAGGAAGGCGATGAAGCGGCCAAAGGTTTGAACCCTATGAGGAAGTCAAGTGAGGTTTGTCTGCGTCAGGAAGAGGAGACTCTTTCATAACTGGTACTTTTCCTGAAGATTTCCTGTTGTCCTGAACAGCTGACAAACCTTATTCAGTTAGGCGGCCGCACTAAATAGAAGATTTTAATATGTATGAGACGAGGCCGGTTTGTTTTGGAAGAGAATGATGTCTTGTACCTACATCACCAAACATGAAAAGCAAGCCAAAGGAGTTAAACCCAGGCTGATGTTTGCTACTTGGTGGTGACACTGAGGGTGACCTGAAGCTGGAACCTTTGCTCCTGTACTGTTCACGAAATCCACCAGGCTTGAAGGGCATCCATAAGATAAGCCCTTCAGCGATGCGGTGTTCAAATGGAAGTGCATAGGTGCCTGATGGGTGCAGAGTCACTTTGGTTCTTTTCTTAAAGAAATACTGCGAAGAAAATGACCTAGACAACAAAATACTTGTAACCATCAACAATGCCTGGTTGTTGTTTACAGCAGCAGTCGGGTTTTTGGCTCCGGACACAGCTGAGTTGCTACCACCTCTGCCTATATCAACTTGTTGAGTGAGTGTGATGCTGTTCGCTTTTATTTTCTCTGATTTCTTTTGTCTTTACTGTTCTGTTTTGTATTAAAGGTTGAATTAGTATCGGATCATTGAGTATTATAAGTATGTGTGCGTGTTTAGTTTGTGAGCATTTGTTAAGTGTGCAATGCAATGAGCGCAGCTAGACGGCCGTAGTTTTGCAGAGTAAATAATAAAGAAATACTGCCTTGTTGTATTTGTGTCCATTTAATGGTATTTTGTGATGTTTTAACAAAAATGGGTGTGAAATTTGCTGCTCGGGAATGCATTCGCGTTTTTTCTGTTGAAACTAATGGCTGTTAGGTGTCTCCATTTCTATAGCAATGAAGACCGCATATGCCAAATAATATATAATAATGTATAAGGTCAATTATACAGACCAGTTAAATTGACCTGTTTCTGAACAAGTCAAATGTGTCATATTTTTGTTTTACGAAGGTCCTTACTCTGCCGAGCTTGGTAGCAGATGAAATCCAGACATCCCTCTGTGAATTTACACAGGTTCGCTTCAGAATGACAGTCCCACCAGGGCTTGTGCGAAGATGCCTGGTGCAAGAACTCCTCAGGCTGTCCAGAAGAGTGCCCAAACCGAGCAGAGTGTCCGGGTGCGGAGGCGGAGGAGTGCACGCGCCGGGGCAATTTTCCACCAGCTGTTTGGTTGCCACCAAGGCAAAGGAGTTTAGTAAGAAGAAAGAGCTGTCAGAGAAGAAACTGGTTAGTGGTTACCTAAAACTACTTGCTGCGTGTGGCAGGCCACGTATGTGCTAAATGTAAAAAAAAAAAAAAAAAAACACGTCTCCAACCTTAATTTAGCATAATCTTTGTTAAAGGCAAATTATAGTGTTGTATAACCAACTTTACAATGTTTTACCCATTTATGTAGCAGGACATTTCCTGTATAGATTTAGTGCAAGAATATTGACCACTGACACTACAGCTTTAGGAGGGGTTTGAACCGATAACCTTTCATCGCAGTGTGCAGGGCTTCTGCCTGCAATCTGCTGGTCCTTTTGTCATAATTCCACTTTATATGGCAGGAGTTGAATGATGCCCTGTTCAGCAGAAATATGTGCAGTGATTCCCCCCCCCCCCTCCCCCAAAGTAAAAAGGTACAAATGATACCTCTCTGTCTTTCTACAAGACTCGGCACTTTGTTGATCATCGCAGAGTGAGGCTGATCGCTGGGTCAGGCGGCAAGGGGGCCTGCTCTTTCCTCAGTGAACCCAGGAAGGAGTGGGGTGGCCCAGATGGGGGCAATGGTGGAGATGGTGGAAGTATAGTTCTGAAAGGTATGAGCTACCGTCCGCTTTTGCGTGCGTAGTTCCATTGACAGAAAATCCCGCAAATATGACTTTAGACTTCCATTAGTTTGTTCTTTGATTTCACTAACAAAAGTTTTTGTTGGTTTGATTTCTTATTGCCTGGCAAAATGAGGACAAAATGTTCTGTTTTTTTTGTGTGTGTGTGTTTTAGTTGACCAGCAGGTAAAATCGCTTTCGCTCATTGCTCCAGTTTACCGGGGGGAGAATGGAGTACCTGGCGGCAGCAAAAACTGCTATGGCCGCAGTGCCAGCGCCACCTATATCCGGGTAAGTTTCAAAAAACTCTATGCACCGGCGTCTCGACTTATGAACACACTTGTGCCCCGAAGTTTGTCCGTCACTTAGTTTAACTCCAAAGTCACTTTGCCACTAAATCACAATCTCTTAAAGCTGCATAATACAGACATCCCTCCATTGTTTCATGGGCTAGGTTCTGTACAAACTTCAGATGAAGCTTTAATAAATAAAAATATTCCCGAAACACAGAGTGTGTTCCCTTAGGAATCACTTATTCTGGAAGAGTTAAGTTCTGAGGCAGGGATTACCCCTATGCAGGAGGCTAGTCCATTATAGTTGAACATTTTTTTTTTTTAAGTTGCCAAAACATAAGTAAAAATAAACTAAAAATAGTAAAGTGCATTAAAATTAAAACTAATTTATAAGTAATGAAAATAAGTGCTCTCCTCAACCTCCCGTTTAATCCCAGTCGCATGATTTGTCACATAAACTCCGGTGCTTGTCAGCCTCTTGCCGCTTTTCACATTATCCGTACTGCCAGCAAGAGCTAAATACAGGTGATCCTCTATTAATGATGTAGATTTTGTGAAATAAAAAGTTTACAATTTACATTTTAATGTTATCATTACCTTTGAGCAACACTAAAATTAGGTAATTCAGAATGACCGAAAATAAAAATACTTTGTCTCCTGTTCATTTTGATTCATCCCATAAACATGAGCAATATTTCTCACCTTGCTGTTAATCGCTGACCCTCAGGAACACAAGACACAAGCTGTAAACATTGCAGATGTGAGTTGAGCTAACAGACCAGTCCTAACACTTATAACTGTAACGTAACTCAATTGAAAATGATAAATTTTTGTCGCACGGGGCCCTAGTGAACCTGGTGATCAGTACCAGGGTAAGAATTGTCTCATGTCTCTATTGTGCTGCGTGACCCAGGTGCCTGTGGGAACTATAGTGAAGGAAAATGGGAAGACGGTGGCAGACCTCTCCGGCCATGGCGAGGAGTACGTGGCAGTGTTTGGTGGAGCCGGTGGGAAGGGGAACCGCTTCTTCCTGTCCAACGAAAACCGCGCCCCACTTACAACCACCCCGGGGGAGAAAGGCCAAGAGCGTGTTCTGCAGCTGGAGCTGCTCACCATGGCACATGCAGGGCTGGTAAGCAAGGAAGGCGTTGCACATAACTGTGAATGGGGTAGATGCAGTATGTGAAATCATCTTTCGGCTAACACAGGCTCCTATGATAGTGGCGATGAACCTCAAACACGAGAACCGCAGAGTTTTACTCTACCTCACCTCTTAAATGCTTCAGTGAAGGAGTATCTAGATGAATTCCTCTTCATTTCTCATTGCGTTGTGGTGTTTCTTGCTCTTTGACAAATGAGACTGCAGACCAGGTGGGAACGTTAACACTGTTAGGTTGGTAGTACTGTCAAGTACGACGTATTAATTCATTAAAAAAATTACTTCCAAAATTTAGTCAGACTAGCTATTATGTGCAGAGGCATTTAATTTTGAGTAATGTTATTTTCCGCAGGTTGGATTTCCGAATGCAGGAAAGTCCTCTCTTTTGCGTGCCATCTCCAATGCAAAGCCAGCTGTGGCTGCGTATCCCTTCACGACACTCAACCCTCACGTGGGCATCGTGAAGTATCGTGACCACGAGCAGGTGGCAGGTGCGCCAATCGATGTCTCTTTCACAGTGTTTTTACTGCGATTCTCTGTGTGAGACTTGTACTCTTCACCATATAAAAATGACCTCCTCTGTGTATTCGTGGTGGTTAGTGGCAGACATCCCAGGGATCATCAGAGGGGCACACGTGAACCGCGGCCTGGGAATCTCCTTCCTGCGGCACATCGAGAGGTGCCGCTTCTTGCTGTTCGTATTAGACCTTTCAGCAGCGGAACCGTGGAGCCAGCTTCAAGACCTGCGGTTCGAACTGGAGCAGTACGAGCCCGGCTTATCCCAGCGCCCGCAAGCTATTGTGGCTAATAAGATGGACCTGCCTGAGGCCCAGGAGAAACTGGCTGAGCTGCGTGGTCGAGAGAAACAGAGGGTGATCCCTGTGTCTGCGCTAACAGGCTATAACACGGAGGAGCTGATAATGCATCTCCGGCAACTTTACGATGGGTACCTGGAGGCGGAGGAGCGTGTCGGGGCTAAGCCTATGAAGTGGTAAGGATGGAACGTTGGCAAAACTCAGGCTGGACCTCTGATATTATAAGGAAGTAAATTTAACCTGTTCTGCAAAATCATGATTTTTCACGCATGTGATGCACCCTTTGTCTTTGTTTCAATAAATTATTCTTTAGTGTGTTTTCGCTACTGTTTTGTGCTGTGATCCTTATTAATGTTTGAAATGGAAAATCGAATGCAAAGGACAAAGTAAGTGGTAAATTTATGAGCCTGACATTAGGGTCTGCATTTAGAAGGGAGACATGGAGAGGACAAAGGATTGAAAATTTGGCTTTTTAAAAGTTGCTAGAGACACCGGACCACAGCACAATATTCAGCATAATATCTCCTGACTGCAGTCTTGAATAGGATTTCTCTTTTACGTTTTCTCAGTTATATTATTATAGCCAGGGGGCACGAGTAAAACAGAGTTAAGGTGGCACAAATATTTCAGGTTCAAGAAAAGGTTCAACTATGGCACGGTGCTTACGTATTTAAATATGTTTAAATTTACTCGTTCAAGCTTAGTGAAAAGTCGTTTTGAAAGCGGTGAGGCAGTACACGTCACACGATGAATACATACATGAATCTATTTCACATACATGAATGTACGAATGTATTAATTTCGGTGTAATTGAAATGAAACATCATGATTCAATATTTCAGTCTAGGTAAGGTCTGCCATTTAAAGCTATTGCTGCTCTGCAAGCAAAAAATAACTGAATGAATGTAAACAGGTACTTTATATTTTCAGTGGGCACAAAAATCGGCATAATCCTAATTTTTTGTGGACCCTTCCTATGCTTCCGTCTGTCAGCAGTGGCATTAGGGAGTGTCCTCGCTATTAAAGATGCTGCTCACAGACAGATTTGTCTTTGTTCTGTTGGTTTTGTTTAATCAAAACCACGGGCGCGAGAACAAGTGATCGCCGAGCTGTCTGCCACGGATGTGTTTACGTCAGCTTCTCTCTGACCGGACCGCTGCACCTTAAGTTCACTGAGACGGGCTGAGAGCTGCAATCCATCTTCTGTTATTACCCTGACCCAGGTCAGATGATACCCTGTGTGTGTGAGAGATGCCAAACAAAAAGGAAGCGCAAGGCTAGCACTGACTGCAGAAACACTCACACTGCTGTCGGTCACATGACCTCTCTGACAGGCGGCTTCCAGCCTGTGCTCCCGCACACAGCAGATCTGCTGCTCTCAGCACCGCTGTAGCCACTGAGCGTAAGTGGTAAGTAGGGATGCTAGAGGACTTTGTGCCTGGCGAAGTCGTCGCCGATGTCAGGACGCGCTGCAATATCCAGTGGCTAATGGGCTGTAATTCTCTTTTCAATTTAGCAGGTAAAAGCTTCTTCTGGACATCAGCAATAACACTAGACTAAATATGTCTGTGTAGCATTTTCATTTTGTGCTGTTAAGGAGGAGAAGATAGGTTTCACCAACCGCTGCAGTGGACACGTTCTTTTTGGAAATGTTTATTGGTGAAATTAAGCTAGCTGACCGTTTGCTGTATCTGCTGTAGCAAAACAGTCATCTTAGTCCCAACATGTTTAACTTCTACAGAACATTTTTAATTTTTGTTAACCTAAATAGTGGCTGTATGCTTATGTCTGCTTTGGGTTCTTATGTGTAAAATGTCATCCTTATTCACCCGGGATTAAATATTGAAAAAGTCTAGCAGTTTGCTTCTAGGGGGCATGAGTGGGGCACCCTGGTCCAGGCAGAGATGTTTCTCTCACCACCGTGTCTTCTGTCAGTTTAATGGCTGTCTGTCCCACCTTCCATGTGAAGGGACTGGATGATGAGTGTGAGAAATGGGCTCGCATTCTGTGGAACTACCTGTGTCTTTGCCAGCCTCTGGAAAAGGTGAAGCATGTAATGCTCTTACATTGCAGGCCTTTCATTTTTAAAATTCCTTTGTTTATTTGTGATACCTCCTTTGGTGAAATGGAGGTTCCTTTCTTACACCCAACCTCTTTGTCTTAGAGTGACGTCATAATTGGCCTCGGCTGTCACGACCTGCGGGTAGCAGAGAGGTCAGCCACATTGTTCCAAGAAGGATGGGCCCCTTGGCTGCTCTTTACAGGTTACCTTGGTAACCAGACTGCAGGTAAGACCTGGCATTCCTCAGCTGAACACACATCACTACCCCCCAGTGTTCTCTACTGCTTGGTGGTGTCGCTCAGTGGCCCGCTTTGGCTCAGGTGTCTGGCAGTGTCCGGAGGCCGAGGTCTTCATGGATGTCGCCCTGAAGATGGGTGTACCCAGGGAGAAGATCCTTCTGGAGACAGAGGCCACCAACACGGGCGAGAATATTAAATTCTCCTACAATGTCCTGAAGAAGAACAACATGCCAGGTGGGAGGTGTCTGTCTAATGGAGCTGGTGTTTTCTCAGCATTACCGGTCTCTCGCCCTCCGCCCGATAGCACAGCTAAAACATGGCAGCTACGGAAAAGTGTCATGTTTTTCCACTTGTAACAAATACATTTGACGTGGAAAAATAAGGCACAATGTGCAATTACAAAACTGTATAATGTAGTTGTTGAGCTATTATAGATGCTAAATAATGAGGTTATGGTAAAACTGGGGAGACGGCAATGTGAACGTAGTAACAAATAACTGGAAACCTAAATGACAGCAGTGTCTGGCTCCCTGTCCTCGTTGAGGAGCCACTCCTCCTGTCGTATACGGACCGGGACACCGAAGTGTCATTCTCAACGGTGGCACAGCAACTGGACAGCAGCACACTGTAACACACAAGAAGTCAAAGTCGAGATGAACGCAAAGGCACTTTGCCACCGTAATATTGTGAAATAAGCCACTTGGCACCTGAGGAAATGAAAACAAAATTTTCCCCAGGCCAGGGAACAGGGAGACAAATGTACCAAAGGCTGCCCATCCATCCTGGGCGTTCCAGCGTGAAACAGTGGGTGGGTGTGAGATGCTTCTACTGCTACGTTTGGTTGGGAGTTAACTTGTGTGATTGCCTATGAAATAAGGACCCCCCCCATGTACTGCTGCTGTTCCAACTGAGACTTGGTACAGTATGCAGGGGAACAGCTGCAATACTGTTAGGAGAAATGAGCTGGTGTCTTTGACCCCCTGCGTGCCCCCTCAGCCAGCAGGGTGATCCTGGTGCAGCAGCCCTTCATGGAGCGCCGGGTATTGGCCACCTTCCTGTGCCAGTGGCCTGGGAAGGAGAACACACGCGCCGTCGTCACGTCCCCATCCGCCGAGTTGGCCCAGTACCCGCACCCCTCCGTGGGCACAGCGCACGATCTCGTCGAATACATGCTAGGTATTCCGCCACCCCTTCCGTCACGTGGGCTGGAATTGATATCCGGGACCGGCGGTGGGCTACAACCTGCATATCCGTGTCAAATGGTTCTCAAACCTATTTGAGTGCCATTCAGCATCTCTATCTCTAAGATAATTCTCCAAAGTCAGTCGTGAAGCACGAGTACCAGATCTGCGCTGAAATTTTCATTGTTGTAGCTTTCTAAAGGTGCAGCATATGATCCTGTTATTTTCAACAAATACCATAGTTTGGCACGTAAGACCAGTTGAAAGGTGTCGTGATCCCAGTTGCTCTGCTCCAGTGATGCTCTGTGGTTTAACTTTTAGGTGCCTTTGAGAGAATCCGTGACTATCCACTGAAGGGCTTCCAGGTGGAGCAGGAAATTTCACCTGATGCGCTCGCTGCTTACAAGTGGCTTTTGAATGCAGGGTACTGCCCTCAATAAAAACTCGGAGAGGAAGCTTTGTGTCCATTGATACTTGAACAAACATTTTGCTGATGAAACGGGATGGAGTGGCTTTGTAACTCTCGATTATATTTCTTTTGCGTCGGCAGGATACCCAAGACCATTTTAAACATGCTGTACATCCTTTTGTGCTTCTGTAAGAGAAATTTGGGAAAAAAAGAGTTTTTTTTTTTTTATTTTTTGAAAAATTGCTACCAAGCACTGCTTTTGTTGTTACACAAAAGAAAAACTGCACAGTCCATTTCAGCTTGTAAGAACATTTTTCTCAGATCTTTTAAAGCAATGACTTTGTGATTTTAGCTGCTTTCGTGGCCGAGCTCTTAAGTACTGTGCGAATGGCATCATTTTCTGTCATTTAAGGTTTATGCTCTGCTTTCACATCACTAACAACTGTGTCAGTTTTGGCACATAAACTTCAATGCTAGTTGTCTTAAATGAGGTATGTAAATGGAGAACTTGTGTTCCGCCTGCGACTCAGCTTTTAAAGGAATCTGCCTGCTTTTTTTTTTCCAGGGAACACAACAGATAACCTGTTCTGGACTGAGGTACAGAAGGTCCAGCTTTTTTTTTTTTAGCTGCTTCAACACAGGGGTGGCAGGATGAAGGTGTTTGATCTGAAATAGAGGCCCAACAACTGGTCTTAATCGTGCTTCATTGTTGAGACCTCATTGCACCTTCTGCAGCCACAGCCAGCAGGCCCACCACATGGCTGATACCACACTCCATCTTTCACCTTCACCACAGTTATGATTCGAACCTAAAAGACGTGCACAGACACGTAAATGTACAGTTAATGCACAATTTAACGCCTTTATTTGCATTTATGTTCAGTAATTGTTTAGCTCAAACATGCCAGTGATGCTCAAGCCCAAGTTAAATGTTTCTAAACATGCATTATGCTTACGTGAAGTAACCATTAAATCCAGAAAACTTTGTTTTACACACCTAACCATTTCAGAAATTCACAAATCACAGGAACCTCCCGCAGACTCTGCTCTTTATCTGCGTCTTGCAGTGATGGTTTCGGCTGTGTGCGGGGTTGACTGGCACTTCACCCTGGGGTCAACACCATAGTGTAACATTGACATGGTTCAGTTGCTTTAGTTTCAACAAAAGTTGAAAAGTTTTTTTTTTTGTTGTGGATATTCAGTTTCTCAGCTTTAACCACATTTTACAGACTCTCACTGTTTGGATTTACTGCAAAGTTTGAGTTAAAGTAGAACTCCTTTTGAGGGAGCCATAAAGGTTGGTAATCATTAACACTTTCCAACTGAGATGAGGTTGAACCTTCCAGTCTGCTTCCCTCAAAGTGACCACCACAGATGCAAAAATGCTCATTTAGGCGTTACAGCAGCCCAGCACCACCTTTGTGGGGGGAAAGAGATGTGCTAGTGACCACCAGCTGGCATATGACTATTGCTGTCCATTTATAGTTATCTGTGGTTATTCAACCCCAGTCAGATCTGGCCTGTGTGGAAACGGCTGTCCTTCTGGAACCCCTCTGTCACGCTGGCATCAATGATCAGTCTGATATAACTGAGTCTACAGTAAACTTCAGTGTAGGAAGTCAAATCAAACAAATCACTTTTCACCCAGTGAAAAGCCCTCAATTTTTTGTGGATTTGAACAGTTTTGCATGGCCCCAGCCATCCTTCACCCTGCAGAAAGGGCCCCACCAGGGCACAGTGCCCACAGTCAAAGGCATTCAAAATAACCCAGAGGTGGGAGTACTTGAGGGACCCCCATCTCTCTCAGCTAGAGAAAGGCTCTTGCTGTGCCCGGCTGACAAACTTAAACCAGAGAAAGCAGAGTCCATGCTGGAAAGAAAGCGAAATGAGGCAAACAGTGCTTCTCTCAGTAGCAACTGGTTACATAAACATCAGGCAAGACTCTTCAGCTACAGAATCCCAAGCAGAAGTGAGCAGTTTGCTCCCTGCAGACCAGATCAACCCCCCCCCCCCCCCCTCTACACGCACAGCAGCCTCATGCCCACAGCTTGCTGGGTCTCCATCCATCTGCTAGTACTTGGACAGTTGGCTAGTCCTGCGGTGGCCTGGTGATGGCAGCCAGGTTAGAAAACCTGGGTCCAGCAGCTTGTCTGAAGTTGCTTTCAGGAATGGAGATGCTGTCCAGCTGGAAGTCAGTCTCAAGGTCCACCTCTTCTATGTATGGTCATATGTAGTCATTTGACAAAATTTCAACATCATCCATAGCGGCCATCTTCTGTAAGTGGATGGAAGCACACAAGCAAATGGACAAGGTCACGGGGGACATTTCATAGCTTTCATACCATCCAAATAACAAAACCTTCACAAACCACTGTGATTGTAGTCCTCAGGATTTCACAGCTCCTTGAATAGTAGCCACCTGTAGCAGTTGAACGTGATGAGGTTTTCTGCTCTGTCCCCTGAACCACGGAAAAGGGGAAAACGGTCGTTGACGTACGATCAGTTTGTCGATACCAAGTGGGACAAAAGTATAAACTGTCTGTACCTTACATGCACACTCGTGACTAGAAGCATATTCTAAACTCGATTTGTCACTTTTCTACCAAGTCAGTCAAAAAAACTGCATGATGCTGCATAAATTCTGTAGAAACTGCAGATAAAGCTACAGTAGATATTAGATATACTTGGTAACTTTTTTAATTAAACTGAACCCATCATTTCAATCATTTCTGAAATTTATATTCACTATATTCTAATATTTTCATTCAGTGCTGGTTCATCACTTAGGTCTGAATGAATCTTCACTCAATACCTCATAATATCAAAATGAGGATGGGTGTTTAGAATGTTTTCACCCCTCTCCACGCAGGATCTCTGGAGATCAGCCCAAGTGATCGTCGGGTTCTGGGTCACCACTCTTACCAAGACCCTTCTCCCCGATTGCTCAGTTTAGCCAGGTGTTTTGTTCCAAACTTCTTTCATTCAAGAATTATGGAGGCTACTGTGCTCTTGAAAACTCTCAAAACAGCAGTTTTTTTTTTAAAATCATCTTCCCCAGTGCTGCACCTTGAACCAATCCCATCTGAGTTCTCCAGGCAGTTCCTCACATTGTCAGCTGTGCAACCTTATATAGACGGGTGGGTTCCTTTCCAAATCAAGTCCAGTCAGTTGAATTTACCACAGGTGGACTCCAATCACGGTGTAGAAACATCTCAAAGTTGATCAAGAGAAACGGAATGCACCTCAGCTAAATCTCATAGCAGAGGGCCTGAATACTTATGTCGATGTGCTATTTTGTTTTTTTGTTTTCAATAAATTTGCAAAACATGTTTTTGCTTTGATATTACGGGGTATTGAGTGTAGATTGATGGGTGAAAAATGAATTCAAATAAATCACACAGTTAAGCAGCTAGCAGCCAACCAACCAGATACAGCAGCAACAAGGAGGAGAAAACAGCAGCCATAACTGATGTGGAGATTCTGAGTGATGGAAACATCAGGAAAAAGGAATGTGAGATGCTGGAGAAACAGCAGGGATTGAGGGAAGAACTGGAGAGAACGTGGAAGGTGACAACCAAGGCGGTCCAGCTAGTGACAGGAGTTGTAGCCCCTAACCTGGAGGAAACGGCTCTGCAACAGACAGAAATTTTCAAAAACAGACAAGGGAAGTAAGTGGAGCAAATGTTAAAGTAGGAGATGTTCGGAAAGTTCATACCTCAAGAATACGGAGGTCCACTACTCACCTGAAATAAAACCTTTTGCTCATGCTCTGCAACAGAGAGAACAAATATTGTACGGCAGTTGTACACGTGTCACGTGTTTACGTACATAACCCTGCGCACGGAAGCTTGGCTACTTGACTCTGTTCGGCAGATGCTTAGGTTTTTGCTCTGTGAACAGATCAGCACATTTCACTTCCACAACAGTCAGCCGTGGAAATCGGTGCAGGTCCCCAGCAGTTTACCTGACCCAGCCGAACCTGTGGCAAAGCATTAATATTACTGGCCAAGCCTTTGTCCACCTGGTCTTTACTGCGTATTTCTTGAGGAACCTGTATTAATGAATTGAAGACGAAAAGAAAATGTGAGTATAATGTACCATGTAAAATAAATTGCTGCCACAAAACATAGTTTTCTTTTTAAAAGGCAGTTTTGTGTCAGTGTAATATAGGTGGGTGAAGTCAAACATTTACAAAATGCCGGTTAGTTACCTCGCAGTCAGTTCCCAGTTACCTCAGTATAGGATGGAAGCAAGTACTCAACTCCTTGCTCGGTTGGGGTAAAGGATTTCTCGTTCCCACACGACACAAACAAGGCCAGGAGAATTACACTTTCAAACAAAGTGAGCCCACTGTATTCCACGTGCAATTTTTGCAGCTTTAAGGACATACAGTTCTGTGCAAAAGTGTTAGGCACCTGTGGGAAAAATGCTATAAAGCGAGGATGGTTCCAAAAATAATGCCACGAATACTTATTAACCAATAAACCTTCTAAAAAGTGCAGTAGATAAAAAAACCTCAATCAGATCAATNAGGATGGTTCCAAAAATAATGCCATGAATACTTATTAATCAATAAACCTTCTAAAAAGTGCAGTAGATAAAAAAACCTCAATCAGATCAATATTTGGTGGGACCACCCTTTGCCTTTAAAACACCATCAATTCTCTTATGCAAACTTGCATGCAGTTTAAGATAGAGGTTGGTAGGTTCTTCCAAACGTTTTGAGCAACTGGCCACAGTTCTTCTGCAGACTGACTGTCTCTGCATGTCCTCCCAGACTGACTGGATCATGTTGAGATGAGGGCTCTGTGGGGACCAGACCATCTGTTGCTGAAGATAGTTGTGTATGACTGAGATTGGGTGTTTGAGGTCATTCTCAGGCTGCACAATGAATTTGGGACCAACCAGAAACCCCCCTGATGGTGGATAAGAATCTACCTGTACTTCTCAACACACATTCAAGTTGCACGTCTAAGACTTTTGCACAGTACTGTAACTTGAAGAACCGGGGAGAATGCGGAAGGTGAAAACCAAGGCGGTCCCGCTGGTGACAGGAGCCGGAACTCCTAAGCTGGACGAAGGGGCCTCTCACGATTTGCTCGAGTTATTTCCTTAAGGACATCGAAGCGACACTGCGTGCAACTCCGGTCATTCTGCCAAACAGCTCCGAAAAGGTAAGCGACAAACCCAACAGAAAATGGGAAAACGGTTCTGACGTGAGGCACAGCTGCCACTAGATGGCAGTTAGAAACTAAAGAAAAGAGAAGCGACTGCAGTGGCGCCGATATAAACTTCATGTCGTCTGAAAATCATTGCACCTCGTTTTTGCCAAGAATCTCCCGTAGTGAAATCCTGTGTATCTGAGTTTCGCCACAAAAGCTGTCCCTTAATATTTGCTGCAGCTGAAGGTGAGCAAAGCAGACTTCCATTAGGGAGGCTGAAATGCCGCCGGTCCATTTAGATGTGAATCTAGGAGTGGAAAGTGATCATGGAGAAAGAAGGACGCGGTTGACTTATGTGGTTTTCTAGTGTGGCCCTAATCCTGCAAAAAAAGGAGGACCGTCAAGCAGAACGGCACCGTTGGATGCGTGTTTGGTGTTTACCCGTCCAGATACGCGCCACTTACCCAGTAGCAGGAACAGCGTGGCTAAAATGACCCCCACGGTGGTGGTGAGCACCTTGGACCCCCCGGGGAGCCAGCAGTACGACGTGTGAGAGCAGGTGCAGACGGTGACCGAAAGGTTCCGCTGGGTGAGTTGGCCCTGGGCGTTGGAGATCCTCAGCTGCAGCTGGTGCGTCCCACACTGAACTGTGGGCTCATTCACGAGGGTGAGTGTGGTCCCTGCCAAAGGCCAAGGACTCTTAGAAACTGGCGAAGGAATCGCGGCCGTCATTCCTCCTCAATTGCGCCAATGATAAGTCAAAACTCTGTGGCAGGACAGGGGTAAGACATCTAGCACAGAGCTGACGTGAGAGACGAGGTTCAAAATTCAGCGTAATTTGTTACAGTACATACAGTATTTTTTACCGCAGTACCTGCTACGGTGTTTATCTATAGAGGTTTAAATTTATTTAGATTTTATTTGCATTTTGTTTTTTCTTTTATAGATAAACTTTCCACGTAACCAAGTTTCCATTAGGCCACCAACATATACCTAAAGAGGGTACGGAGAGTTTGGAGAGGATACCGAGGAATTGCTGTTTACTGTTTAGAAGGTCACTCAGTTTTGCCTGTGTCAAAAATGAACACAGCTGAGCGTCAAAGCCCGCATTAGCTTGTACTGCAGGCGAGAACATTTTAAATCGTCGACGTTGTAGAAACGCAATGCAAATGTATAATATCCATGGTAACTGACATTGAAAAATTGCAGAAATCAAGTTCTACTTAATAAACTATTGACTTCTTTCCATCAAGGAAACAAAAGGTTTAAAGAACAAATCTACTGTTCTTTGAGACAAATCGGCGATCGACTTTGCGTCATAAGAAGTAGCGTAAGAGCAGGACGTTGTATTCCACTACATTTAAAAGGAAGTGAATCGTTAATAATGAGTATTATTTTCCTCTTTTAGGATTTTTTTAAATGTCTCCATACTTTCTTAAAATCCTTCTTACAGAATTGCGTTGGAGTAGCTTTTGTCCGGATCAGTCGCGGTGAAAGTGGCAAGCGGGTGTCCTGCTGGCATGTTTTCTTCCACCCAAACACTCCTCTCGGGGGGGGTCGCCGACGTCGTCCACAAACACAGTGACCTGCTCGGTGGACAGAACTGGGTCCTTGAAAGTAACTACGTCCCACAGGCCTCTGCTGTACTTCACCACACAGGGGGAGAAGACCTCCTCGTCCACCACACTGGCCGACAGGTTTACGCTGGAAACCACTTCATAGTCGAGGGGCTGCAAAAAAGAAGCAGAATCCAAGGTGACTGCGTTGCCAACGTGGTAAAAATGAAAGCAGAAAAACATCAGGTGCCACCTAGCTTGGATCCCGACCCAGACTGATTTTCAAGACCTCACCTGGGACACTTGGACATTTTTGTTGGACTGGAATTAAAATACTAATAAAATAACGGAACCACAGAACTGGTATCTCAGGATTTATTTTCCAATTTCTTTGATAAAACTTTATTTCGTCATTAATCCCTACAGACAGGTTTTATACTTAATGTAGGGTTATTAATGGGTCCAAAAGGGTGTCAACTTACCTTTACAACAGTTGATAATCCATCATTGGTTTGTGGGTCGGGTCTGCACAGCTGCAAAGTGGTTTCTCGTGTCTCCATGGAGGGTGTTACCCGCGTTCCACACCGCAGTTCCCCTCTGGTCCTTGTCTTCTACGTGCAGCTGCAGGACGGATGTTCCTGACTCCCTCTCTAACTCTGCTCGCTCCCTGAAGAAAGCAACCAACACCTGGCTGAGGTGGCAGGTAAACAGAGACGTCGACTTTGCGATCATTTTGGTTGGGTTGCTTTCGGGGCCCCTCGAAAGCCCAAAACAGTGGTTTTCCTCAACTGTTGGCAAATGCATACGGTTTGAATAAGTGTATTTCCAGCAGCTGGTATTTGATACAGAGAGGAGTAAAAGAAGAGTAGTAAAGCGTGGAAATGGGCATGACAGACAAAAGCAAGGAACATGTCCCAGCCGCTGTTCTACAGGGAGATGTTCTGACTGGAGATGAGACTTAAGATGAGAAAAAATGAGACTAAGATAACAAACTCCAGTCTTTTGTGTCAGTATTTGGCTAGATAATAACCCGCCTTGCGTCTTGCCCCCCAGCGTAACGTAGACGTTATTCCCACCGATGGACGAGATTCCTGTTTCATCTAGAAGAACTGTTTTTGATGCAATTCCACCGTTTGTTTGTTTAAATCAATCAAACCAGAGGGAGAACAGCGAGAATCGTGCAAGCAAACAGACAGCCACAACCAGGCAAATCCCTTCCAGCGTGCAGTGTGTCATCTCAGAAGACACTACATATCAGAATTTGTCTCGAATGGGCTGCAAAAGCCAAGGACCATTATGGGTTTTGATGTGAACAATAAGAAAGCGAGTCTCCGGTGGGCACAGAAGCATCAAAACTAGGCCACTGAGGAGTGGAAAAAACTTGCCTGGTTGGATGATTCCAGGTTCCTTTTGTATCATACTGATGGAAGGATCAGAATTTGGCACAAGCAATGTGAGTCCATGGTGTCATTCTGTTTGGTGTCAACAGTAGTGGCTGGTGGTGGCAGTGTCATGGTGTGGGGATGCTCTCCTGGAACACATTAGGGTCCCTGATTCCCACTGAAGAACATCTGAATGGCAGGATGTATCTGAACATGGTTGCTGACCAAGTTCACACCTTCCCGGCTACACTTCCGGCATAACGCAAAAGATGTATCGTCACCGAACGGTTTTTGGAACGTGACTGCGAGTTTTCATAGCTTCAGTGGACTGCACACTCCCTGGATCTCAAACCTATTGAACATCTCTAGGATGAGGTAGAAAGGGCTGTTTGCAGGAAGACTGTGGATGTGCAACACTCTACTATATAGGTGTCCCTAATAAACTGGCAACTCAGTGTAGAATGGCACGGGCACTGAAATGGAGGTCGTTTGCTTGTTTGCTTGTTTGTTTAGAATAAAAAGCCAGAAGGGAAAAATGGTTTTGTACAGCAACTTCACTCTTGCTTTGCTTATGTACCTGAAGATGTTTTAACCAGTTTGTGCTAAAAACATTAATGAGTCATTTTCAATTTGCCATTTTTCATTTCTTCGGTAGTTTAACTGCTGTGAAATAAAACTGCATAGCATCACTTGAAGCTGAAGGACGGTTGAGAAAGAGAGAAATGTGTGATGCAACATGCTGCTTGGTGGCTTCTGCAGAACTGGAGCTGCTGTATAATTTTGCGGTCATTTAAGTTTCCTCACTGTGTAATGAAGTGGTTGTGATATCCATTCTTCCAATGTCCGCCTTTCGTTTCGTACATGACGCACGCTGTGCCAGTAAGCGCCTGTCGTGTGGGCAGATCTGAAGGCCAAACTCATCTCTCTCGGTCTCCAGATAGAGAGTCCAGGTTGGCTGTGCGATTGTGTTCAAAAGGTCTTTTCACAAAGGTGTGACACAGAAGAAGGTGACGCAGGTGATCTTTAAACCTGCTGTACGTCAGTTGATTCTAAAAACCACACGGCCACGCTACGTAGGGCAGAAGGTTTTAGGACTCGTATATTCGGTAAGAAAGTAGGAGGACCACTGTGTATCTGTGTTTTCCCTTGTTCCCAAAGAGCCCAGAAACATCAGAAGATTCTGTTTTTGCAATACTTGAGGTTGTAAGGTAAATATCTCCAAAACCCTCGCAATGCATCTGAAATGCTGTTATTTTAAGGAGCGCAGCTGCTTCAGCTGCCAAACTCTGTTTTCAGGTTTCTTGGATTTTTTTCTCCCGACTGATTTTAATCACCAGCTACACACTTCTCATCAGAAAGAGGATCTGGTTGGAGAATTAATGGAAAAATAAATATGTTACTCAGATAACTGTTTTATCTCACTTGCTATATACCAGAACTTGGCTCATTATGTGCCTGCTGAGTTCTTCAAATACATGTTTGATTTCCAGATGTGTCTAGAACAAAAAAAGTTGCAGAGTTAAGCTTTCCAAGCATAAACCGCTCTAAGAGTTGGGTAAATTTTGAATTATGACTTTTATGCCCCATTTTCAATTTTCTCTGCATTTGGGACATTTTGACTTGAAAATTGACAAGATCTTTTGGTAAATTCTAGTATATAAATAGATCCTTAGAGAGAAAATGTGGCACCAGGATTGTTTTGTGTCAGTTCCTTGATGTAGAAGATAATGAAAAGTGTAACCAAAGTTGTGAAAAAAACCTTGAAAGATAATAAGACTGAATGCCCCCTGGGTCTCTCTTGTATGAATAACCGCTTGTAGGTTTTTGAACATAAACGACTTTTATTTTCAGAAGTCAGACATCTATTGGGAATTTTCAAATGGGAACTGCACAGCCTCTGTCCAGGCAGGTCTGTAAATGCCACCCAATCCATCACCAGGACTTCACTATCCACCATCCAGACCACCTTCAACCAGCGGCGTGTCAGGGAAGCCCCGCAGACCTGTCTCTCTGTCTCCACCGTGCGTTTTCCCTGCCACCATCCGGAAGACGCTTCCGCACCAGCCTGAGGAACAGCTTTCACCCAGCAGACTGTAGTACTGCAGAGAGAACAGGGGTAGATCACGCCCCCCCCGTTCCATAACACCGATCCTTTCATTAGCTCATTTTTCAAAAAATTTCATTCTTTTTATCTATTTATCCATTGGTCTTCTAGCCTATCCAATTTGTCACTGTAGTCTTGGGTCATCATGCTGTCTGTTTAGTGTCTCCTAGGAGAAATTACACTTTTATGTCATTTCGTGAACCTTTATTTTTCACCTTAATTATTCCCAATACACCTCAGTGCAAATTCATTTTTTTTAAATAAAAAAATTAAAAGTAGGTTGATTATTCTTAGACGTCTAGAAAGGAATTGTATTTCACCGCTATGGTTCACATCACATCTTCAGTTGCTCCTCAGCTGCCGGCAGGTTTACGGTATTGCACTTTTGCGTCGTATAGTTGCTCTTGTTAACACATAACCTCCATCTGCAGCATCACTGTGCACCTGTCACACCTTCTGCTGCCTTAATCCGCAGTTCAAGCCCTGAGTCACTGTGGCCTCTAGAAGCCTTTAGAAAAATAAGTTGAATTGAACTGAACTGAATCGATATCTACGAAAATGTGGTGAACTGAAAAGTGTAACTTTCTTCTGCAGCTGCATGACAGCTTGGCTGAATTTCGGGAAAGATTCACTCGGCCTTTCGGATCCTTTCCGTAAAACCTTTCGAGACCTCCGATCCTAAATGACGCGGTCTTCTTATGTTGTTTTATGTGTGTGTAGGTTTCTGGCAGGTTTGTCACTCCCTTCTCTTCTGGATTAACAGAAGAAGATGCCATGGAAACATACCAAAGTCAAGGCAAGTCAGGAGGCAGCTCAGCCTTTGAAATGAATGTTTCATTTGTGTCTTTGTTGAGGCCTTTCCAACAGCAGGGAGCCCATAAGAAAGGTATGCACTCCACGCAGCCCCCCGGTGTGCGACTACCCTGCATCTTTATCGCAGTCTTACGGCGAACATCCTACAAAACTGGTGGCGTAATGTGGGCGTTGTCCGATGCTGACGTTTCCGCAGAAATGAATTCCTGCGAACACCACATGAGCCATATTCATCACAGAGGTGGAGGTGCAGTGCCAGCAACCGCATCTCCTCTCAGCCGTGCAACAGACTCCTGCCCTCCATCCTCCATTTAGAAGCTGCTACTGCGCCCGACTCTGGGCTTCACGCGATTGTGCAGGAGCCGGGTGAAGCGGCGCTCCTCGGCGTCCCGCCCGTTCACAGCGGTCTGGTTTTACCGGCCCGAAACCCGGTCTGCTAGCACAGTAGTTCTAATCGTGTGTTTTTGATAGAAGAAAATGCTTTTCATTCAATTCAGCATCTTTTCATAAAACGCACTTGTCACAGGGACACGGAGCTCTGGGCAAAAGATCAAGAGACACGGCTGATATAACAGGTATGCAGTAAACCTGAACTTACAGTTTGCTGCATGTTTAATAACTAGAAGGACCAGAAAAACTGACTCAGCTATATAGTAAACCAGCTGGAGAGGAAGTTGTAAAACTCCCAACCAAAAGGAAAAGGAGAAAAACAAACCTCTGGGGGTCCAAGTGGAACCTTCCACCCCCCCACCGGGCCAGTATAAGTAGAAGCACAGAGAGAAGTAAGACTATAAAGCTGAACTGACGTCCAGGTGCAGGAATGTTTGTTTCGTGTATCGTGGCACGAAAAGCCTCAGTGTTCACGGTGATCAGTTTTGAAATGGATCAATTCGTGCCGGTCAGGATCCTTCCCGGAACCCGCCGGAGCCCCCCGATGCCGGTCCAGGGAGGTTCGTTTCACTCAGGTTAGTTTTCTCCTTGACTCACCAGGAATGGTCAATGATATCCCCTGTAACAATTTTACAGGCGATCCATCTGTACCTGAATCTAATTCGTCCCCGAAAATGCGTCTGATAGAGAATTTTCCGGATACCAAGCCCCTATTTCCCATTATTTTAAATGGGGGAAAATAAAAATATAGATAGATCGATAGATAGATCAAAACGGATGGATGGAAAAATGAGGGGACAGAAACTCTCTGTCCTTTTTGCTCTTCTCCCTACAGCATCTTACTGACCTTCTCAGTGGATAACATATGAAAAACTGACCTTTTTCTCCGGTGTCTTAATCATTTTCTGACAGACAGGCAGACAGACGTTTTCTGACAGGGAAGATGTATAGAGGAAATATAACCATACAGGTGCTGGTCACTTCACATTTATTATTTTAAGATGAACTCCAATGAGATGAGATCACGAGCGACATGTTATTTTCTTTTATTGTAAAGCTGCACGTTTCCATCTGCATTCGCTAATAATCCATCTTGAGTCGGAACTGAAATTTTTACCTGCAGGGTTTATATCGGCGGATAAGATGCAGGGAGCTGTCCTCGTGTGACTTTTCGCTTCCCGGCTGACAGCTCATTTATTACTGTTTTTTCAACAACACAGAAAAAATAGTTCTATTCTGTCCAAGGTGACTTTGTCTGTTAAACGTGAAGCAATGATAGTTTAATGAGGTTTAAAACAGGACAAGTGAGAACCCCCCATGAGGGTGAAGGGTAAAAACTCCAGGTGTCCAGAGGCAATAAATGATATAAAGTCTTAAAATGGAAACCAAAAAAATATTGACCAGAGCAAACCTTTAAATGTGTGTAGTGACACAGGGCGGAGGGAGTATTTTTACCCCAAAGAGGCAAAAAATGGACATTCGAGAGGTAAATTGTTCCGGTGTTTGATTTTCTTCATGGGACACGTTGCTGAGGTGTAGGGAGAGGGTGATGTCGGTTCTCCTGGGTCCCAATGGTGACACGGTGGGTAAGTGGTCAGTGGTGGTGCTGATAGTGACACGGTGGGCGAGTGTTTTCTAAAGCAGTACTTCGCAGTCTGTAGTTGGACAGCTGGTGTCGCATTTCTTTCTGTCTCCAGCCTGGTATTGCCACACGGGCCTGCGGAGGTGTGCACTGGTGCCCTCTGAAGGGAACGTTTGAACTGGGTAGAAAAACAACTTACGAAAGCTGACAAATGATATTTTATCCCATCCTTGACCGTTGTCTTCCGCTCGTGCTGCGAAGGAGGCGAAGATGTGTGAGAAACGACACTGGCAACACCCACTTACTCGCAGTGCGAACGTTGTTTTTTGCTGCCCGTTCGCGTGTTTATTTCGGGTAGCAAGGTCCTCAAAAGCCTGTCAAATGTCATGACAATCGCCTGAGGCCATGACTGAACTGTACCTCCCCCAGAGGAAAATGCAGCAACAAGTTCTAGAGGTGCTGGCCTGAATACCAGGCCCAATTTCCAGGTAGCTGTTAATTTTGTGAACTTTTTATGCAAATCACTGGCAGCAGAAAGTGCCAGATACATACGGTCGAGCTGGGAGTGTACGGCTGCGTGCGATTCCGGGATGCCTTCCTCTTAAACCTGACGGCAAAATGAATAAATTAAAAACAGGAGATGTAGGCGATGGTCCCGAAACCGTAACGTGGCGAATTCCTAATAGACACCATATCTGTCTTTTGCTGTTGTGTCCCGTCCTTTTTCAACATATTTGTTTATTATTTACCTACACTGCTGCACATATGCACATTTTTACCCACCGGGGCCTGCGAATCTCCATTTCGTGCCACCTTGTACACCTGCTGCATGAGGGGATTTGACACTAAATGGTTCCTGGGTCTTGAATATCGGCGAGTTGCTGCAGGACAGGAGTCCGTCGTCTGCAAGCTGAAGCTCCCGATATTTAACAACCTTCACAAGTCCAGCTGTGGGATGGACTGTTGTCTGCAGTAAGTCCCTCAGACACAGGAGAACTTGCAAACCGTCCACAGAGCGAGTGGGTTTCAAACCTACGTCCCATTTCCGCAGGCGCTGAGGCAACAGCAGTTCCCAGTACAGCAGCGTGGTGCCAGCGTGGCCCTGTGGCTCCAACTACACTCTTTAACAAATCACCGCGTTTATTATGCAGTTGTTTAGGGTATATTTGTTTTGCTGTAAGAGGGTTTATTAATCGGTGCGGGTGACACCGAAACCGCCGCTCGTCTCCTATCGCCGTCAGCTCCTTGTCCGTCTCCACCAAAAGGCTGCCCTCCCCGACACGTCGAAAGTATTTCTGGAGGGTGTAGTGAGGGACGTTATTATAGCAGTTATGACATAAACACATTCTGGCATTCATTTATATGTGTGTCACTGAGGACTGATTTTCTGGCAAAGGGTTCCTGTCTTTAGGCATCTGATTGTGAAAGTAAATGAAATTTTTCTCAGCTGGGTTTCCCCAACATTCCGGACACACCCTTGTGAGACCAGTGTGCGGAGAAAGCATTTCCACCACTGCAGGAGCCTCAAAGTACCACTGGCTTCATATCTAATACCTTAAGGAACTACACAGAATTCTATCTATCTATCTATCTATCTATCTATCTATCTATCTACCTACCTACCCGTCTGTCTGTCTATCTACCTACCTACCCGTCTGTCTGTCTACCTACCTACCTACCCGTCTGTCTGTCTATCTACCTACCTACCCGTCTGTCTGTCTGTCTGTCTGTCTATCTATCTATCTATCAACGTAATGTCCTTCAGTACAGCCTGTACATTATTTTCGTAGCTTCGGCAGAGAATGGCGAGATCAGTCATGTTCCCATCACTGGTTCTCCCAACACGCAGCACCTCCTGACCTTCTGTGACCTTCTGCACAGGCTCTGCGAGTTTGTGTGACAGTTTGGGACCATGTCAGCTTACAAGATGGCTATACAAGCCATCCAGGAAGGGATGGGTGTCGACCAAGGGGTGCAGAAGGAGATCTTCCCACCCCGTCCTCCACCCCTGCGCCCTACTGAGGAGTTCTGAGGAGCACGGCGGTGGAAAGTGCACGATCGTCAACCTCACGACCAGCTGTCCTTCCCCCCCGTTGTATTTCAAGGATGGATGAAGAGCTGTGACAGACATGAGGAGGAGTGATAACACCTCACAGCGCTGTGAGGTCTCTCTACCAGGTTTCCTCATATTCGCCTTTTGGTTCCCATCGTACACGATTTTGTTCTTCGTTGCTCTCATGAAACCCTGGGAATGGCAATTTGTACGTGTGGGTGGTTTCTCTCGCCGGTGGTCTTTAAATCCCGCAGTGAGGAACCTCGCAGGGTTCAATCTGGTGCCTGTGACAGGAATAGTACCCAGTTGGTGGAGAAGACGCTAATTCACAACTTTGGGGAGAGGAAGGTTTCAGGAAATGCGCCGCAGCAACTGTGAAAATCCTAAAAGTGGAAATTATGAAGGGTCTCGCCATTCTTTCTTTACCCTTCCTAACGGTAGAAAAAATATTCACACCATACAAACAAATTAGCAGATGTTAACATGTATTTTTATTAAAAGACATGTTTAAAATTCATAACCCAAGGATCCTCTAGTGCTACACAAATGGTCGTGGGGGTTAAAAACAGTGGTCTTTTGCTTCAGTTCTATGATAAAGGTTAAAAATAAGATTAAAGGCTGTCGTGAAGATAAAGAAATCTAGTCACAGCCACGTGTGCAAAACACCAGCAGCAAATCTGAAATATCCGTTGTTCATACTGCACATGTTAGGGCACATTTCATTTTTAAAGGAGGGAAGTTTATACGCAGTGAATATACTGAAAAGGAGAGTGAACCGTATTTAAAATCTACAAGTAAAAAAAACCAAAATTAATGGAAGAAAAAAATGAAGCCCTTCACCCCAAAGGTCCTGCTTTACTACCCTTTAGTCAACACCGCACCTTAAATACAAAAGTGACAAATTCCGATTCCACCATGAGCGCCACTTCCCATCTTACCCTCGACACACTTTATACGTTATAAAAAACACGAAAGTCGACACGCAAAGACAACGGGAAAAAAAACCACCGTTTTTAGTTTCAAAACCGTTTCCCTGAGTCACGATTTCACTTTAGGCTCCATCTCGACAGTTAAAATGAACAGAAAGCAAACAGGACTTCCGAACAGCCATAAAGATCCTGCAAAAGTTTCGCTACGCCAAAGATGGAACGGACAGTTTGAGTATTACAGCCAATCTCATTTTTATAATGCGATATTGTGTTTACGTCTCCTACGCTAAAATGCGTGACAAACGCGATTTTTAAAAGTACATTCTACTTTCATTGTGCATCATTGAAATGTAAAAAAAAACTATGCTGATACACGTAATGTGTGGTTAAGGATTTTGGCCTGGATACCTGTGGCTTCTCGTTCCAGGAGGTGCAGTTGTTGGGAAAAGAGACGATCCCAAAAAAAATTTTATGACAAAAATATAAAAACTATGAAACTGGGAAGGATTTGCGCTTCTTCTTCACTAAGGGCTCCACGGCAGATAAACTGTACATCATATTATGGCTAAAAATATAACGGAGCCTGGACTCCGCAGGTCTGTGTTGACAGGACGGGTTCAGAGACGACTTTACAACCGCAGCTCCTTTGAAGTGTCATCCCGAGTGAGGAAGTCTGAGATGTTTAAACTATTTCGTACTACAGAAGAAGTCCATTTTTACACCATTAGCTCCCCCGCAGTTCAGTCCTACGATATAAGGATGCGTTACTTTAGGTCGCCGAAGGGAGCGCGATGAAGAAACCGCCTATTCATCTCAGCTTCTTGAAGCGAGAAACCAGGCACTGAAGAACTGCTCTCTCGCGAGGGTCTCCCAGGAACGTGAGTTCAAACTGTCGAGGATCTTTCAAACCACGGAAGTCGGTGTTTGCTATGAGCGTAAAAAGAAATCACATGGCTTCCTTCGCTTTAAGCGACATTGCTTTGCGGCATATTCCTCCCAGCGTGCTAAACTTGGGGTCCAGGTCCTGAAGGAAGTCCAGGTTGTCTCCGAAGTTCTCGAAGGAGAGCTGCTCCAGAGATCTGCAGGAACTGCCTTTGCCTTCGTAGGCGTATTTATACGGATTGTACTCCCGGTCTTGCAGCTGCCTCTCATCCACTTCATACAACCTCTGCAAGTAGGTGCAAAAGCTGTGTGAGATACAGCCCCCCCCCTAAATACATACACCACACGCTTAAGACTTTCTGTGCCTTATTTTTCAAACAGTTTTCTCGGTTATGTTTAATTTTGAACATTGAAACAAACGCAGCATCACTATCGGTTGTGCGTTTCCAGAGGGACAGTGGATGGAGCTAGAAGATCAGACTTGCTCCAGCCAGGGCTGCTTTGCCAGTTAGGCTTTTAGGCCAAATCCCTTTTTTTTTTTTTTTTTAAATTCTTCCTTTTACTCTGTGAGTGAAATATTTGTGCACGTGATTTTCCTTGTTCAGGTGTTCACAATTGCTTATATGCAAAACACCCAAGTAGCTGCCTGCACAAGTGAGCGACCTGAATTCCAAGCAAAACACGAGCGACACCCGCTAATGGAATGAGATCAAACTGGTGGCAGATTGACAGTTTGTGTGGATTTTTTTTTTCCTGTTGTACAAATGCAAATGTTTACGAGCGCCAGTGGAATGTATGAGTACACCTGGGTAACACGGGCAGCGTCAAACCAGAAGAGCGAAAGCAAAGCAGCCAACAGCGTCCTACATCCTACGTCGGTGGGAATGGCTGCAGGAGAGCTGGGAGACACGGCGGCTGGTTCCCTGGTCAAGCTTGTCAACCGAACGCCTCGTGGAAAAACCAGTCTCCAGCAAGTATAGTTAAACATTCGCCAAGTGACGCACGGACACACTAAACTGCCGTTTCCCGGGGTACGCCGTTGCTTTGGCGTGCGTCTTACCTTCTCGAGGTGACCGAGCACGTTCCTTTCCAAACCGAGGCTCAGCTCCTTAGAGATCCTCATGGTTTCGTTCTGAAAATAAGCAGACTGCTTTACTACCGTCCAAAGTTTCCGCAACACTCACACGACCAGTTCGGCCAAAACAAGGTACAGTACTGTGCAAAAGTCTTAGACGTGCAGCTTGAATGTCTGCTGAGAAGTACAGGTAGATTCTTATCTACCATCAGGGGAGTTTCTGGTTGGTCCCAAATTCATTGTGCAGCCTGAGAATGACCTCAAACACCCAATCTCAGTCATACACAACTATCTTCAGCAACAGATGGTCTGGTCCCCACAGACCCCTGATCTCAACACGATCCAGTCAGTCTGGGAGGACATGCAGAGACAGTCAAAGTCAGCAGAAGAACTGTGGCCAGTTTGGAAGAACCTACCAACCTCTACCTTAAACTGCATGCAAGTTTGCATAAGAGAATTGATGGTGTTTTAAAGGCAAAGGGTGGTCCCACCAAATATTGATCTGACTGAGGTTTTTTTTGAAGGTTTATTGATTAATAAGTATTCATGGCATTATTTCTGGAACCATCCTCGCTTTATAGCATTTTTCCCACAGGTGCCTAACACTTTTGCACAGTCCTGTAGATGTGAGCTGCTAACACACAAAAGTCAATGCCGTTACTTGCTGTCATGATGATCACATTCAATTCTGTTTTTTTGCTTGATATATTATTTCTTTTGCTTCCAAGCTGCTTTTAAAAAAAACTGTAAATAAAAAAGAATTCATTTTATATTCTTTGATGCCTTGTACCATTTAAACTAAACATCAGTTAATATTTATGTTGTAGAAGCTATGCCCTGTTTTGCCCCCCACCCCACCCATCACAGTGCTCACTCTGCTGGACACGGTCCTCGTCTTTTGCGTGCAGCAATAAGACATTTCACTTGAAGCCCCCCACGGCAGCAATCCCTTTAAAATGAAAAAAAGAGAAGATGTAAAGAGCCGTCAAAGATCAGTAAGGTAGATGAGATGCAAAATTCGCCCCCTTGGAAAGATGAGCCCAGGAGATGTCAGCTCCTGCCAGATGTTTAACCAGACCATTTAACACGCTGTCTATGCTGAACAAGTGAAACTTCCCTCCTGAACTCATCCCGGTACAAAGAGCTGGAAAACTGCTGGACTTGGTCCTCCCGGTTAAATTGCACCGGACCTCTAATTCGAAGCACTAAAACCATCGTTTTGTCCACGACAACCACTTATCAGGCAGCTGTGGATCAGAAGAACCACCAGAATCGGAGCGCCTGTCCACCCTACGGCAGCAGGTTTGACGCGCGTCACTCACCGTGCCCTTCCCTTGGCTTCTCCACGTCTCATAACCCTGGCTGACCCTGGCGACAGGCCCCAGAGGCACCTGGGGGAGTTGACAAGAGTGAAGAGAAAGATAAGACCCCAGACAGCCCCTTTTGCGTGTAGAGCTCAGTAACCGACTGCAGCAAAGCAGTTTCCAGCGATGCTGTCGTTGCCAACCGTATCTGCATTATTATCCAAGGACACACGAGAGAAACCCACAAACAGATTTCTTTCTAGCGTTCACCCCACCTTTCAAAGGTCCTGCATCTATAAAAACATATTTGCATCAGCTGTCATCTGAGAGCTACACAAGTTAAGAGGCCGTGACGTGGGTGGAGGCGGCCGACCCTTGAGTCGGGTTTCGAGCTCATTCCGGCATGATGTTCCGGAACCAGTTCTGCTGGTGGAGGTGCCGCATTCAAAACAAAGGCTCCCCTTGAAACCAACAAGCGGGTTCTCTATGGAGAAAATCTCTTCTTTTTGTACGTTTGCACAAAAGAGGCGGCTTTTCCGGGTTGTGGCCGAACCCAAGCGGCAACAGCAGGCGCTTGCTGAACGGTGGGGGGGACCAGTTTGACGGTGGTCCAGGAGTGTTTCCTCAGAGGAGCCTGGGACAAGACTGAGGGTATAAAGAGAGATCCTGAAGGGCGTTTGAGGAGGCCGTGGGAATGAAAGGAGTGAAAGAAAACAGGAGCGGGATTAGTGTGCGGACGGCGAGGGAAGCAGAGTCTATGCGCCGGTGCCAAGCTGCCATGGCACCGTTTGCTTCTCATTTGCATGTTGACGTCACCGCGTGTCCCGTGTGGGCCCGGGTGCCAAACCGCACCAGAAAACCGGCCAGCAGCTGCGCCAAGCACCTAAAATAGACTTCGCTGAACACCAGGCACAGTCAGCACACTTAGTCTCACTCTTATTGTTCACAGTGTCACATGCCGACTCCCGTGTTCCTGCTAAACACACTCTGCTGAAATAACAGGGCATTAGTCACCCTGCGGTAATAATCCACACACAGCCGCCGCCGGCAAGCTGCCTCTGAACACAGCCGGGCGTGTCGCTTCCCTCACCTTTGCTCCTGCGCCGGCGTGGTTCTTGGTGCCGTCTTCCGTCACCCGGCTGCTGTTGGGAGTCAAGAAGAGCGCCGGATGGGCCTGCAGAGAGGAGAACCTGCTGATTCTGGTGGCATTTGGAACAATACGCCGACGCACCGCGCCTTGTAACCGCTAAACGCTAAACACTGTTTAGGTCATTGTTATTTGACGTTACCCACCCAGTACAGGATCAGGCAAATACTAAGAGGACTGTTAAATCCTGTACGACGACAGGACTTCTGCCTCACCTTACAATCCGAGCCCCCGCCCTCCTGGTTGTATTTGATCAGCGTCTGGTTCCGTTCATCATCATACAGGAACTTTTGCTGCTTATTCCCTTCGCACTCACAAAACAGGCAGAATAAGAGCGGAACTAAAAGGGAACACATTTATTATTATTATTATTATTATTATACATCAACTCATTACTTGCTGTACAAAAACAAGAACGGCAACAGTGAAAGGACCAGAGGTACAAAACGAATTCCTCCAAAAGTGTCTCTGATGCAGTCGTGTCCGTGTTTCCGTGTTTGCGGTTCTCAACTTACGCAGCAGCAGCAGGAGGCCAGCGACCAGGGCGAGGATCCCTCCTGCCCCCAGCGCAGAGGACTGTGACGCCAGGCGCCGGCACACAGCGCCGTCGCCGCAGTCGCACATGACCACTTCGAGGTCATGATCCCTGCGCTGGCCCTGCTGGTCTTGGATGGTCAGAGGCACCATATAGTTCCCGTAGGCCAGGGTCTTCAAGCTGTGCAGCATGGCGCTCTCCCCTGGTTGGAGCGTGGGGAAGGTTAGTGCAGAAGGGGACCTGTGATGGTGACGTGCAGGCCATCCTGTCACAAACTGTCTCCCCCTTCTCCGTCACTTGGAACTTTTTCTCCGTTTTTGCGCAGACATTTTGAGAAAGGCTTTTAACCGAAAAACCCGTCCGGTTTCGAAAGCTCGCCCCGCCGCCGCTTTTCGCCTAACCTCCGGACCCCTTGCTCTGCACGGACTCGCGTTTCGTTTTTTAAACGTTTGTTAGCTGTGTGGTGAATCGCGGGCGAAAGTGACCGACGGACCAAAAGAAGGAGGGAAAACCGTGGTTTCCACAGAACAGACACTTGAGGAGGTAAAAACGGATGCAGCGTTTCCTGCCAGAATATTTGGAAAAGCGCAACTTGCTGGTTCCCCCCGTTGGCCTCATTCACCTGTTTCAGGGTCTAACTTCCATCGGTTCTTCAGCTGTGTGTCCTCTCCTCGCAGCGAGAAGAAGAAAGGCGCCGCGAAGGGCTGTTTGTCCTTATCACGGGCTTTGACTTCCACGCTTTTCTCCTTGTTCCCACACAACACCACGGAATTGTTTGCCAGGAAGGGTAGGTTGTCGTTGATGTCGTCAAGGTGAACGTACACAGTGCCGGTGCTGGTGGCCGGGGGCTTCCCTGGAGAGCGTAGACAAACATGGGAAATCGTGGGCTTGTGCGGCCACACACAAGACAGTTTGCACCTTTATGGGCCTTTTCCTCTCATCGAATTATCACAGTCAAAGTATCTGCGGGTCCTGGTCACTCCCTAAAGCCCGGCGAAAGGGCTATGCTCCTCCACCTCTGTCCGGTTACTTGGAGAGGTCCCAAATCGAAAGTTTATTGGTACCAGGTCTTGAATCTGATATGCTGAAATGGGCTCCCTCTGTGCCTCAGAGCTGCCGAATCCCTTTGAACACCCGAGCGTCTCAAAATATATCTTTCAAATCCTCTTCCACATAAGCTTACATCACATTATCGGTCACCTCTGTATTTCCTCTCAATTCTATAGGCAGAACTGATGGAAAAACAGGTCTAGAAGAAACCACTTTTCCTCTGAGAACCACCTGCCTGCACAAGTTTACTCTGGGTTGAGAAAATGTCCAGAAGCTGAACAAACGTAAATCTCGGTAAAGCTCGGTCTTTTGTTTGCACGCTTCTTCTTTATGCGCGGCCTTGTTATTCGAACCACAGGCTCGAAATTTGGCACAGAGGTACTTTGCGGCCACAGCGAGGTTACTGTGCTCACGTCTGTTAAACTCCAAAAATGAAGCTTGTTGTTTTCGAAAATTCGGTCTCGGGCGAGGCTGATGCGGGAGCAGTGACGGCGCAAACAGCGCAAGGTCAACGCCACTCGTGGAACGCAAAGACGCCGATGGGTTTTCTCACTGAGGGCACACACACACACACACACACACACACACACACACGCAGATGCACTTTCTCACACATATAGAAGTATGACTAACCAACAAAAGCTGACATAGTTTCTCGCTGGTGATATATAATTTATTACATTCTGGTAGGTTCTCCGCACCGACGTGCTGACTCACATTCACTCTCTCTCACACGTACACATGTACTAAATTTGACAAGTTTAAGGGGTAACAAAAGGCGGTATAATTTCTTACTGCGGGCACGTCGCTGCGGCCGGCTCGCGAATTCCCCTGCGTGTTCGATCAAAGCAGCACGCTTACAAGCAAATTGAAAGGTAAAAATTTCCAAGACACCCACACGTGGCACTGCGCGGGTTAGTGATATAAAGGTTAATAAAGTTTTACAACAATGTGTTTTTTCCTGTCCGCTTGACTTCCACCATGTGTCCAACAGCACTATATGTTACTTTTCCCCGTTCCACCAGTACTACTTTTTCACCTGGGCAGTCCCGGCTAGTTCGGCCCACCCGTGAATTAAATGTTAGCTCTTCCAGTCACGTGCCCACGAGCGCAGCTGTACTGCTTACCGTTGTCAATAGCATGGATCAAGATGGTGTAGATGCTGTTGTTGACGTACGGAGACTCACGGTCCATCCTCTGTATGGTTGTAACCGCTCCAGTCTTTTCGTCAATTTTAACCCAGTGTGCCGGATCCTCGGCCAAAACGTACCTTGTTAAAAGATCCCAAAAAGCGACTTAACCATGCTGCCGTTCCAGTCATTCCGCAGCTCATTCAAACACGATAATGATGATATTAGACGAAACTTTTCTGGATCAGCGTCTGAAATAATATCACGCACCTGATGCTGTCTCCTTCTGCATCTGTCACCTCGGGGGTAAAGAGCAAGACACCCGGGTTGCTCTCCTCTGCTTGGTACACGTCATTTGCAGACTTTTTAAACTCTGGCGCATCATTAACGTCTATCACGTGGACGAAGACGTCGACGGCGTTTGGGGGTGGGACCTCGTTCAGTCCGGTGGGGTCCGCCGGTGAACATACAACCAGGGGGTCCACGTTCTTCACCTCAATCCGCAGTTTCATCACGGTCGTCCTCTCGTAGTCTTTTCCCTGAGAGGGAGAACAGCTTTCAGGAACGCACTGTTTGAACTTTGCAGCATTTTTCATAATCAGCTTTCTTCTGTACTGCATGCAGGTATACAAAATAATAAATAGGTGAAAAAATAAGTAAACACAGTCGTCCCTCAAGTTACACTCGATATACGGCGTTTTCACGACAACGCGATTTGACTTTTGGTACCATTGCTGGATGCATGTGCCGATCTGCCCCGCGCCCCCCAGCCAACAACCTTGATCAAAAAATCCCAAAAATTCCATCACGGTTTCATCCCGATGTGTAAAAATGTGTAAAAAAATGTCAATTACAGAAAAGTTACCCGAGTGCTGTGTGTGTGTGTGTGTGTGTGTGTGTGTGAGGGGGGTGATCCTGTGAGCTGCGTGTGCATCACAGGAGTTTTGGTGTTTTAGTGATGTTTGAGAACGTTGACTCGGGGGGCCGAAATATTTTTCCTGCACCAAACAACGGACAGAACGTCTCGATTTACGCGCTTCGATTTCCAGGAACGAAACCGATGCACAAATCGGGGGGCGACTGCAGTGTCTCTGTTGAGATCTATACGTATCATATTGCATGCAGATTTTACTTTAGTCACAGTAAAATATAATTAAAATAGTATTATTCTGCCACATGCAAATTTTAATCTGAAATCGAACTGACTGTGAAAGGAATCACAATAAAAAAAATTTTAAAAAACCACCCGTCCCTTATCCTCACCCACGTCACGGTTTCAGGGGTCCCGACCCTATCTTGGAATCACTGGGCACTACACAAGTCCGTCGCAGACAAAAAAACATATTATTAAGCAATATTATGTGTATTTAATTTATTTATCCAGTTTATATGCCAAACTGTAAACGAAAATTGGATCTCAGTCTCATTGTCTTGTGTTTTTTGAACTATACGTCACCAGACAGAAGCTCCCACCTTGACCACGGTGAGAACGCCCTCGTTGGTCTTTGGATCTGTCTTGATCTCGTAGTGGCCGTCCTCGTTGCCTTCCACAATGTCGAACACAGCCTGGGAGGCCGTGGTGTTGGGCAGGTCCTTGTCTTCCACTTTGAGCCGGAGAATGTCCTGGTTGATGGCCATCTCCATCACTTCGGTCTTGTACTATAAATGAACGGTTATAGTGTCGGCAGCTGCCACCCGACGCCGAGGCGCCACTACCAATGCACGGTTCACGTGCCAAAGCGTGAAGTAGCTCAGCCTTTCTGCACACGGCCTTTACGGAGCAGTTTCAAACATTGTTTGGGGTCACAGGCCACCTCCACTGCTTTCTCCGTCAAAGCTGTACTTCAAATTCCAGCTTCTAGAGCGTTAAAAGTTAAGGAAAAATTCGAAAGTTTTGATGTGTGCCTGAAAATACTTTTGTCTTTCCTTAAACCTAAATCAAATTCCAGGCCTTTGTTTAAACATCACTTGGAATCAGTTTATAAATGACATGGAGTCCATCAGTTGATCCAGGTCCTTCAGCTGTACTGTCTCTGGTTCTTAGTCTCACACACACACACACACACACACACACACACACACACCCTGTACTTGTGCATTTGTCTCCGTTTCGGGCAGCGCTGGGCCGGCGAAAGGTGGAGAAGAGGTGGTGTTAGGGTGGTTAGGGTTCAGGTTAGGGTTAGGAGCAACATAAGAGCAAGTGTGAAGACTCGCGAGGTGTTTATATCTACATTTGTGGAAGCAGGCAGGGGTTGGGACTCATATATCTCCTTTAGACCTTCGTTTGGTGCCAGTTTAGGGCAAGACCCACCTGTTTTTTGGTAAACACGGGGGCGTGATTGTTACCATCCAGAATATTTATCAAGACTGTGGAGGTCGATGAGAGCGGCGGAGATCCGTGGTCTTTCGCTTCAACGAGGACTTTATATTGCTTTGTTTTCTGGAAGACATTGATAGAGAACATAGAAACATATGCTGTGAATGATAAACCAGACACTTTGCAAATAGTCCGTGTGCTGCACACAGACCTGGTCTGCTGCTCCTTCCCCCTGGTCCAGCGCTTCTATTTTCAAGTTCATCTTCTTTCTCGACACCCCAGACTGCGCTTTGGGGCGTAACATTCGTGTGGCCATTTAAATTTTAGAAAAATAAGGTATTTGATTGATAAGCGTGTGGAAAAAATGAACTGAACTTGTTGCAGTCCTGTCAGCTGTACATCACCGCGGAGCGATTCTCCTATCCTGCCGAGTGTTCCGGTTACAAGCCTGTCTTCACCTTGCTGTTGTCTTGAATGAGACCATCATTTGCTCAGGCACGTCAGATCAAATTTTTTAGACACTTCGAATGTGAAAATGAATTGAGGTTTAATTCCGATTCACAGGAACAGTAACCGTAGATCTTGCAGTCCGTCGCTGGGGGTGAGAGAGAGGGGTGTCACATAGCAAGGTTAATCTGAGGACTTTGGTGAACATCTGCTAGGGTTTTCCACAAAGAGTCTTTGTACAGTGTTTTTCCCGTCACGCAACTCTGACATTCAGATGGTTAAGTAACCAGACGGTTATCCAGCCTAAGAGGAATAAAAGAGGAGTCATTACATGTTTTTCTCATCACGCAACCCTGACATTTGTCAGCTTTCTTCTGAAGTTCTCTAGATAGTTACGTAACCTCAGTTTGTGAAACCCCCCCCCCCAGCCCCAGGGCCGATTGCTGGTTTTAGTTCCATGTGACCGTGGCTCCAAAAATACCCTGAATCTGGACCTTTTTTAGTTACTAAAAACGTTTAACTCTGCACTCAGTACAGGCGACTGAAAAAGTGCACAAACTGAATGAACGAATAAATGGATGGATGGATGGATGGATGGATGGATGGATGGATGGATGGATGGATGGATGGAACAAAATTTTATTAACCCCAAAGAATCAAGGAATCTTTAGGAACTGTAAATTATTTGCAGTGCCAGTACCAGTACCTACCAGTACTGTTCTGAACATACGAAACTATTCAGTTTCAACATTTAGCTCCATATTTACACCACGTCAAATCCCTGGGAATCGTGTAGAGTTCTGAAGCATTACATACGAGTTCAATGATAACCATTACCTTCATTTTAGGTAAGCCTGGACATGCTTTGCTTTTTGTTTATTTTTCTCCTGGTACGGCAGCACTTTCCTGTTAAATACCTGACAGCTTTACAGAAACTGCACCTGAGGTCTCTGACCTGTTCCTACTTGTGTCTCCCATGTAAGCCGTACCATTACTTTGAGAGCTACAACAGGTCGGGCGGTTACAAGAAGAGCGAACCGAGAAACTGGGTTTAAAGAGGTTGGAGTCTGACTGAAAAGGGGGACGTACGTTTCTCCTCTCCCTGACCTGGCTGAACACCTACACTGATCCCCAAACCAAAGTGTGTTTCACCCAAGCCAGCCTGTCTCACTTTTCCAAATCAAACATGGTCCGTCCCTTCATTTCTGTGTAGAACAACCACCTGCGTGTCACCTGAGTTATTATGGCCTCACAATACCGTTGTTGTGTTACATTGTTACCCCCCCCCCCACCACTGACCAGGCCAGATGGTGAGACCAGCAATCCGTGTTGCGAGGACCCGAGGACCCCCTGCCTCGATCATGTATCAGCTCACCTGCTCCTCAGCATCACTCGATTCAGCTTCACCGTCCTACACACTGCTGTCCTCAGTAGTATAACCTTTGTTAGCTGCTACTACTGGCACCACTTTCTTTGTGTAGAAGCCCAGGAGGGCGGGCGGCCGCTGGCACTCGGACCCCCCAGAGGTTCATTTTCCTCGCTCGCCTCCTGGTTGGGAGTTTTTTGTTTTCCTCTCCTCTGTGTCTGGCAGGTTTACCGTATTACACTTATACCCGGTATAGTTGCTCTCATTAACATTCAGCCCTTATGTAGAGCTTCACTATGTACTTGTTCCCTGTTCTGTTATTCTAATCTGCTGTCCAGCACAGTCACTGTGTGAGGAGAAGCCTCTAGAGAAATGAATTATTAAAAATAACACTAAACGTAAAAATCGTCATTTTATTTCAGCATAAATGTACCGAATTGGTCACACGCACAGCCCTGTTGGAGGTTTTTTTTCCACAGTTGTACCTGCGGGCTGCGCATCGCTGTGACAAAACTGGGAGCATCGTGGCACTGAGTGACACACTGAACAGAGTGACATGGGGGACAACTAGTGGTGAGAACAGATGAAATAGTAGTCGTACACGGCACCTTTCCCCGGTTTCCCAGCTGCGCTCGCAGTGACTTTAAATATTTTTTTCTCTCCGAGTTCTTTGATTTGGAGGAAAGCGTCCGATAAATGAATAAACGTGAATGTGGTTTAAATTTTTATTCTTATTACTCACGTCGTAGTTGAAGCAGCCTGTGGAAGTCAGCTGGGACACATATGGGTCCAAAACCTTGATGCCAAACTGGGGGTATTCCGGGTCTTGGGAAACTAGTCTCATCGTGAACTTTGAGTTCGCTGTCGCCTGATCGTCGGCGTCGAACGCCAACAGCCGGACGGGCAGATCACCTGCAGAAAGTCAGGCACAGGGAAGAAGGTGCTGAGACGTCAGCGTAGGCGCGAGTTACGCCGGAAAACCAGCAGCTACTGAGGCTGCCTGTGAGAAAAAATAATGTTCAAAATATCTCCGCAGCATTAGCGTGCACCTGCAGCAGACGTTCGTACCTGCCGTGGTCATCTCTTTCACGTTCACACTCAGGACAGAATACTGGAAGATGGGTGGGTTATCGTTTATGTCCTTTACAGCTACGTCGAAAGCCAGGGTTTTGTCCAGAATTTTGTTGGTTTCCCTGTCTACAACGTCGAACTTAATCTATCGAAAAACCAGAAGTCAAAGTGAGCAACTGTAGTTCTTCTTTAAATATTTAACACAAACACAAAACACGCAACGGAACAAGCAATTTTTTTTTAAATGCCTGAAACATTAAATCTCTTTCGTCTCCAGAACGAGGCACAAGCTCCTTTATCGGACTCTGTATGCAGCGACTCCTTTTGCTCAAATGTCCTTCTCGTCTTCAGCTTTGGACTGTGCCACATGCACATGAGCTTAGACGTTTTCAGAAGGCATACACAGGTTTAAAAGGTGAAGCCGTATGCGCTCAGCACACCTGCTTGAAGCCGACGGCGGTGGAATTCTGAGCAGAGACAGACCGTACGAGTGGCGGGTTTACAAAATCCACTTTGTTCGGATTGTGTAGACAGAACCTCAGCTTGTAAGGTGCTCACGTGAAATGTGGGGTTTTTCTCCCGATCGATGGCTTTGTGCACAAACACCACGCCGGACGTATCATTAATGGAGAACACTCCCTTTGGATTTTCCGTCACTCCCTCTCCGCTGATGAAGTATTTGAGCATGTGGTCAGTTCCTTTATCGTTGAAAAGCTGTCGAGAAGAAACACGAGGGTGTGTTGGGGGGATTCATCTGAACGTTCTTGGTGACCCTCAGACAAGGAGGAGTGCAGATGCGGGCCTTACTCTGGTGGCCTCTTTTGGGAAAGGGCCTTTGTCCTCCTCCACCAGCTCAATGGTTGACAGGACCCATCTTCTCTTTGTCCTCCTTAGCAATTCCTAGGAACCCAGCAGAGAAATCAGGAAGGAGACCCGTGTAACACGAGGCTCCTGTAAAGACTGTGCATGAGATGGAGAACATTGCTGGTTAAAACTGGAAAAGTACAAACCCTCTTCTCCCTCTCGTGTGCAAGATGAGGCTCCACAGCCACCTGATGAGAAACAAGACACAAAAAGTGACCTACGGCTAAAAACGCTCAGGCCGTGCGTATCATACTGTGTGTGTGTGTCGCAAACTTTTCTTGGTACGGAAGGATTTGATGCCCACACTTCCCGTCGCAATTCTGATGAAAATTCATAACTGGAATTACTTTTCTAGTCAAAAATTAGTCATTTTCCACCCGTTTTTCCCTATCAAACACTAGCAAGAAAAAAACCGGTTTACTTTAGTTATTTCATGAGCTCGAGCTCATGGCCATACCGGGGGGGCTCATTCGTGGTTTTGTGCATCTCGCCGCTTTGACGCTTGGTGGTGTATGAACCCCAGCAGAGCCCAGGGGGAAAAAAAACATTAAACGACAACTTATTAGTATAAACGTTCAAGGTTTTTCCGGGAAAGTAACCCCGCTTTCCCTTTGAGGATTAAACCTTCGCTCACATTAAGAATTCAAAGGCAGGAGAAGAGTGTCTTCTAGTCCGACTTAAGTCTCACGACAGTTTAAACAAATACGTGCGGCGCTGGCGAGAAACACTCGGCGACGTCAGCCTCCCTTGTACTCGAACAGAAGGTTCTGAACAACATGAAGAAGGCTGACGAACCACAGCGAAATGACCCTCTTCGAGGTGGGACGCGTTCAGCGGAGAAATGGCGGGAAGGTGAAGGTCAGATAAGGTTCGGGCCGGTTTGCCGGGGGACACTTTCGGGACAGAAGAAACCAGCTGAAACGTATGGGAACAATGGTCTTTAATGAATGGAAGGTAAAGACCTGATCTACCTGGAAAATTCTCGGAAATACCGGTCAAAGGTGTCGAGAAAGAAGTTACCCTGACAAACCTTCTTGTAGCGAGAAAAAAGAGGCTCTGAAGAGCTTCTACAAGCCTAGTTCCCCCTTATGGCTGAGCAAACAAACTGAAGAACAGCGTCTGCAGTCTTTTCATTGTCACCGCACCTTTTTTGTAAACCACTTAGGTATTGAACGGTCACAGCAAACATTGCGAAAGCCAAACCAAAAGGAAATACTCGGCAAACGCGATAAAGGTTTCATTTTTCCACCAGCTAGAGATATAAAACACTGGCTTTTTTAGTGCCCTTAAAAACACAGGTAGTAGGAGGCATCTCAGGGAAGACGAATAAGATGGTTTCATACAAACACGGCCCAAGCAGGAGAAGAGGTTCATAACGCAGAAGAAGCACCGCTGCGGTGTTTGAATAAGCCATGGAGGTTCAGTCGCTTTGGGGAACTTTTTTTTTCTTTTCATTCAACTTCCATCCAGAAAAGATTATGTGCTTTTATAAATTTCACCCCGATGCAATTATTCCGGCGAATTTCACCACGACGATTTGTGGTCGACGCCACCCAAAGGCCCTGAAAGCGAGTTGAGGTGTGGAAAGAGCCTTCAGGCCCATCTTGACATCCATCCGCCAAAAGTTTGGGAAATTATACATTTGTGAGCGAATCGGCATCTGCTAAGGCTGTCAAACACCATCTTCACGTGGGCTTCAGAGAAGCTGTCTTACGTGTCTGACGTTAAAATTGTTTTTTTTAAATCTCCCAGAGTGTCGAGATCAGCTGTTCTTTCTCTTCAGAACATTCCGGTCCCCTCTCGTGTTCCGCCCTTTTCAACAGACGACGCTCTCGATTCGATCTGTCGGCTGTTTGGACTTCTGTTGCTTTTAGTGTGGATTAAAAGTCGGTGGCACAATATGTCACTGTCGCTCATACAGTGCAAACAACGGTGAGGTGAAACGGTTTGAACGTTGAGCGACTGCAAAGAGCACGTCTGTCGAGTTAAAGAAAGATTTCTTGCGAAACCCAGCCGTGAACTCCTGACCCCCTGCTCCTTCTCCCGTGTGTTGAAGACCTGCACTGAACTTCCAACAGACTATCTTCCGATTCTGTCGTCCGATGATGCGGATCGACCGCTGCGGCTGTGTCGACAAATGAAACGGGGAACTCGCGATGTTGATGCCTGGTTTAAAGCCAAGGGTCTCAAAGCTTCGCAAAGTTCCAGTACTCTTTTTCAACCGAGGAACAAGCGCTTTGAGAAATATGAAAAATATCCCTCTCCCCGCTGTGCAGAGTATCTTCGGCTAAGTTTAACTTATCCGGGAAACACACCTCTCCCATACAGCCAAAAAATGTGCAAAATCGTGGTATCATCAGCAGAGCTACAAATCTGTCTTCTCCAGCTGACTTTCCGAGCCTTTAGATCTTAAATTTTCCAGGTAGATCAAAGCGAGTCTTTATTTTCCATTCATAAAGGAACATTTTTATCACATTTCAGCTGGTTTTTCTGTCCCCCCGGCAAACCGGCCGAACCTCATCTCGCCTTCGTCCTCCCGCTTTCGAAACCACCCGAGGCCGACACCTGAGTTCATGTTCACGCTGCTTCATTGTTCGAGAAATTAGTCGGTTGCATGTGTAACATGTGGAAATGTGTTTTCACCTGTTGTTCCCCGTCAGTCAAGCGGGCTTCATTTCTGAAGTTTTATCGAACTTGAAGCCCACCTGCGACTCGGCAGCGCTGCGTCCCGAGGTACCGCTCCACACCTGTGCTTTTTCTGAGATGTATTGTTCACGCAGCAGACGGGCAGACAGGTAACTAGAACATAATTCCGGCTGTTGGAGCGTTTTAAACAGTTATTCCCTCAATGGCGGGGAATTTACGTTACACGCAGGCGACCCGGTGACTGGTGCCGAAGCGGATTTTACACGCGTGTGAAAACACAGGTTTGCGACGCCTGAAACCTGGCATTTAAATCCCTGCTTCTCACTACGGGCTGCTGTTCGCAAATATCTCACCTTGAAAGAAGTAATCGTGTGTACAAATAAAACAAACTTTTGTGTTACTTTCGGCAAAAACTGGCAAAAGCTGAGTGGTAACAGAAAATGGCCGTTTGCTGCAAAGTGTTGCAACACTAATCGTATCGTAATGTAACACTAACACTGTAACACTGTAACACTGTAACACTGTAATACTGTAATAGTGTAATACTGTAACACTGTAACACTGTAACACTGTAATAGTGTAATACTGTAAGACTGTAACACGGTAACACTGTAACACTGTAATAGTGTAACACTGTAACACTGAAATACTGTAATACTTTAACACTGTAACACTGTAACACTGTAACACGGTAACACTGTAACACTGTAATAGTGTAACACTGTAACACTGATATACTGTAATACTGTAACACTGTAATAGTGTAACACTGTAATACTGTAACACTGTAATAGTGTAACACTGTAACACTGTAATACTGTAACACTGTAATACTGTAATAGTGTAATACTGTAACACTGTAATAGTGTAACACTGTAACACTGTAATACTGTAACACTGTAACACTGTAATACTGTAATAGTGTAATACTGTAATACTTTAACACTGTAACACTGTAACAGTGTAACACTGTAACACTGTAACACGGTAACACTGTAATAGTGTAACACTGTAACACTGATATACTGTAATACTGTAACACTGTAATAGTGTAACACTGTAACACTGTAATAGTGTAACACTGTAATATTGTAATACTGTAACACTGTAACACTGTAATACTGTAATACTGTAATAGTGTAATACTGTAATACTGTAACACTGTAATAGTGTAACACTGTAACACTGCAATACTGTAACACTGTAACACTGTAATACTGTAATAGTGTAATACTGTAATGCTGTAACACTGTAATAGTGTAATACTGTAACACTGTAATACTGTAATACTGTAACACGGTAACACTGTAACACTGTAATAGTGTAACACTGTAACACTGAAATACTGTAATACTTTAACACTGTAACACTGTAACAGTGTAACACTGTAACACGGTAACACTGTAACACTGTAATAGTGTAATACTGTAACACGGTAACACTGTAACACTGTAATAGTGTAACACTGTAACACTGAAATACTGTAATACTTTAACACTGTAACACTGTAACAGTGTAACACTGTAACACTGTAATTCTATAATACTTTAACACTGTAATACTGTAATAATGTAATACTTTAACACTGTAATTTTATAACACTGTAACACTGTAATACTGTAATAGTGTAATAGTGTAATAGTGTAATGCTTTAATACTGTAATGCTGTAATAGTGTAATAAGGTAATAGTATAATAGTGCAATATTTTTACTGTAATACTGTAATGCTTTAATACTGTAATACTGCAATAGTGTAATAGTGTAATACTGTACTACCGTAATACTTTAATACTGTAATATCGTAATACTGTAATACTGTAATAGTATAATAGTGTAATGTTTTATTACTGTAATAGTGTAATACTTTAATACTGTAATGCTGTAATAGTATAATAGTGGAATTTTTTTACTGTAATACTGTAATAGTGTAATACTGTTATACTTTAATACTAAAATGCTGTAATGCTATAATACTGTAATACTGTAAGATTCTAATGTTATAAAACTGTAATACTTTAATACTGTAATACTAAAATGCTGTAATACTTTAATACTTTAATATTCTGTTATAAAACTGTAATACTTTAATACTGTAATACTATAATAATATAATTCTTTAATATGTTAATGTTGTAATACTGTATTAATATAATTTAATACTGTACTACTGCAATATTGTAATATTGAAATACTACAATATTGTAATGCTATAATAATATACTTTAATACCTGAAATATTGTAATACTGTAATAATGTAATAATTTAATACTGTACTACTGTAATACTATAATGATATAATACTGTACTACTGTAATATTGTAATACTACAACACTGTAATGCTATAATAATATACTTTAATCCCTGCAATATTATAATAGTGTAATAATTTAATACTGTACTACTGTAATACTATAATAATATAATACTGTAATACTTTGATGTTGTAATACTGTAATAATATAATAGTTTAATTCTCTACTACGGCAATATTGTAATATTGTGATATTATAATACTTTAATGCGATAATAATGTAATATTATAATACTTTAATACTATAATACTGTAATAATGTAATACTTTAATACTTTAATACTGTGCTATCGAGCTAAAAGTTCCCCCAAAGTCTGGCTGCACTGCAAGCAAACAGACTGAAATATCCAGCAAAGAACTTTTCAGCCCAACTGTGGGCAAACATGCAGATGTGAGCTGTTGTCTGTCTAAAAGAACGAGGTGGTGAAGGTTTCCGAAATGGCCGTGACCCCCAGTTAGCGACGTGCACGCGAACCCGTGTTATAACAGCTCATTTCACCATAGTGTGTTGCAGGTGTGGAGCTTGAAAACTGTGTTTCCAACATCATTCGGCGTAGTTACACCTTTAATAAAGGTGACCGACGCTGAAAAAAGTCTCTTTTTATGGATAAAACGTGACATTTGGAGGGGAAAAAAAAAATGGCCTTTTTTTTAAATGTCGAAAAATTGTTCTAGTAAAATAGGTGTAACTCAAAACCGTGCTGCAGGACACAGGAGTGCAGAGTGACGTATTACTGTCCCATCAATTTTTTACCCCATCGGGTTTGTTTTGCTGGAAACTTGGCGTTTGCTTTGCTCAAACCTGCGTGCCGATGAAGTGTCTAAGCAGCACGATAGCGCCGGCGGTAAAGTTGCGGGTGGCACTTACAGCGAGGAGAAGGAGGACTAAGCAGCTCCCCTGCATGTCGAAAGGACCGGGAGACGAGCAGATGTTCGCGCGACACACGGAGGGATCCGGAAAGAACGCAGGAAGTCGTCTCTCCAGCCGCTCCACCTCGTCTGCGACGCCTGCAGTCAACAGCCTGCAGGTAACTGACAGCAGGGGGGGAGGTCCAACCGGGGATCTCAAGTACAAAACAAGTCCCACCCCATGACATCAAACATCTATTATTTATTCACACTCCCTGGAGCAGGATCAGCTCAGCCCTTCACTTCAAATCACCTGTTTTAATGGCAGATGTTAGCGTGCCAGGTGAGCAGCATCTTAGGTACCTACTTTTCCTCTTGTCCCCACACTGGCACCGCCAGTTTACCACGAGTTGCCGCCGCACGTAGGGCACGTCTTCGGCGTTTGTCAACGTCCTCCGGTGTCGCTGCCGTGACGTCATCCGTTCGGCCGGCACAGTGTGAAGTACAGAGGACCGCCGGGGGCCTGTGGGGGGCACGCTGGGAATGGCGTCGCCAGTTGTGTCGCAGGGACAGCCCTTGGATGGCGACGAGCCGGGCTCAAATTCAACGATGACAAGAGTGAAAAGAATCCCCGCTGTCGGTGAAGGTTACCAGGGCGTGTAGTTATAAGGAGAAGTTCCGTGCAAACGTGCAAGGACATTCCAGAGATGAAAGAGGGATGAAGTGAGATGTTTTCCTGCTGTAGAGAGCAAAGAGTGGCGGAAGACGCCATAGCTGAGCCTCCTGCTGCCCCGTCGCACTTTCTTTCTTAATAAAGGTAAGAAGAGGGCTTAGGATACAACCTGCGTGCGCGGTACCTGTCGGGTGTGTAGGGGTTCGTAACCTGAACTCTGTTGGGCCCACGACCTGCTGTCGTTCGGCGCTCGCCTCGCGTAGGGAACGAATTCTGTCTCCGTTGTCAGGTTTACGGCGTTTAGCTCAGCGTAGACGGCACACGCGAGCGTGTCGGGGGTTTAAACAAAGCCCGCGGCCCTCCGTTAACGTTTTAAATATTCATATCGAAGGGTTTACGTTCAAAACGTTTCTAACTGTGAAAAAACGCCCCAAATGTGGGGACGATCCATCCGTTGGTCCTGTTTACCTTTTTAATCAAAAAAACTCGGCGAATCCATTATTTTAACCAATTCTCAAATGTGGAATTTTTTTGAAATTCTCTAAGGAGGACAGTAAGGGCAGAAACAGGTAACCTTTGTTGGACCGCAGCTTTGTTGGAGAACAGGTGTAAAGTGAGGTAAAAACTAAGTGAACGGCAGTGCGACTCGTGTCACTGTGAAACCCGGGTCGGTTATGACACCAGAATATCACTACCCGCTCGATAAGGACTTGACTCGTCGGCTATGTTCATTCCCACTATAAATAACAGGCGAAATATCGGTATTACTAGTTCGCGTGGGCGACCCGGGTAGTACATTATCAGCCTGCAGCCTTCCGAGTGGTTTCAGGGTGAATTCTTACCTTCGCCACTTTAAGCGTGTCTACCGTGTTATTTGTTAACGTTCCCCAGGGCCCTGTGGTCTGCTCAAAGAGCCCCGGGCATCTGCACCTAGAGATTCTCGGCCTCTCAGGCGTCCTCCATCGCTGCCGCCAACCCCGCGTGTCTCACAATGCGGTGAAACCGGCCCGGGCAGGTTTCTGATATCGCGGTTCTTATTAGTCATCTTTGAAAGCATCTGTTANGATGCTCCAGCCCCGGCGCAGCACGTAACTGGGTGTCATGACGATGATGAGCCGCTTACTCTGGTCCACGCAGCGCGCCACGTCTTCAATGTAGGCTGCGGGGGGGGGGGGGGGGGGGGGGGGGGGGGAAGGGGGTAAGCTGGCACCGTGCGACAGGGTGAAGAGCCAAGAGGAGGAGCGGCGATACCCCCCGCAGGTGTCGGCTGAATGCGTGGGGCAGTTAACAGTCACATCTCTGCTGATTTACCACCTTCTCTTGAAGGAACAGAGGAGATGTGTTCCGCTTCTGCCAGTTCCCATCGGACCTGGGGTCTGCGTTCAAACCGGCACGTACCTGTGGGCGCTCAGCAGCTCCTGCACCCAGGTTCGAATCCCTCGTCCTGCTGTCGCCCCCCTGAATAACGTACTTACCCCACCGGAAAAATCACTGCAAGTCACTGTGGAGAAACATCCTTAGCTACTGTGTGTAAATATAAACTCCTTTTTATTTGTTTGTTTGTTTTTTTATTTCACCTCTATTCATTTTCACAGCAGTTGGTGCAGCATCACTATGAACTGGCGCCTGCTTTTCCTCCGTCTCCTTTCCTGTTCCCGAGGAGGGGGAGCGAAACGCAGCAAATGATCCCACACGAAACGCGCGCTGGGTTCTCGTGAGGTTTTATTGCTCAAATTACATCCGCCACCGACTGAATACGGAGGTGAAGCGAGGAGAGCGAGAAACAAAAACACGTTTCGGCTGTTCACCCACCGCGTGGGCCAGACCCAACGGCAGACCCACGCGCAGGATGCGCAGGACCAGCCTAGGATCACAGTTGATGTCTCATATTTCGTAACTAAACAAGTGGTGCGTTTTAACAGCCCCACCTGTAAATATAGTCAGAAGTGTGTCGTAAACAGCAGGATGCAGTGTTTGCATGTGTACCCATCACAGCAGTTTTCTACAAACACTTTAGAGCGTTCTTCTAAAAACGGTTTAGATGTAATTGTCGTTTGGTTAAGTTACAATACAATTGTTTATGGGAAACGGTTATGCAAAACTCAGAAACAAGTTCACTCACATATTAGTGGCTATTTTATGGTGAGAAGTGACTGGAGTACAAAGGTGCTGTGCAAGGAAATGCAAGAAACACACATGCACTTCATGTCAGTGCATGTGTGTTTCTTGCATTTCCTTGCACAGCACCTTTGTACTCCAGTCACTGGGTTAAATAAGGACCAGTGTTACCGTACTATTATACACACTCAGTTTACCTTCTCGCCACAGGTAAGTACCATTTTACAGGAAAATGAAGGTAGAACTGTAATCCTTGTGAGTTTTTTTGGAATCCGGAACCGGACCGCCGAGGCCGTTCGGTTTCCTTGGCCGACTGCGTAAACTCGATAAGAGCAAACCGGTGCGTGAGCTCGCAGCATCCGGTCTCCGTGTCGCGCCAGGTAAGAAGCCGCGGCAGATCTACCCGAGGTGGAAGCCAGGTCGTTCGCAACGTCTGACGTCGAGGAATCCCCGGGAACACTGCCACTCGCCACTGGCCAAGTGAACTCGAACAGGAATTTTGCTACTGGTGGAAAGGAGAAGTCAAGACCTCGGTCTACCGTCTAGTGCAGCAGAGGAACTCAAGAAAAGGCCTGGGCTTGTATGGTTTGGAAAGAGAGAAAGGATTATGTACAGTGATGTTAAGGAAGGAATATCATGTCCATGAGCTGGGTTTGCTGGGGTTTCCCATCAGGATCTGCAGGGGGACATCTACGCACGTGAGCATCCTACCCTGGTGCCACTCGCAAAACTGCCGCTCCCTTCCTCCTGGCGATGGCCGGAGAGGAAGCAGTGTCTGCGTCTGCATCACTGCAACAAACGGGCATTGTTGTTCTCCTCCTCGGCACCACTGGCCACAAGAGGCAGGGCGTCTGCCGGCGTCTCCTCGTCGTCCGACTGGATGACGGGGGTTTCCGTCCCCTCCTCACTGGTGTCCAGGCTGTAAGGGTCGCTGGAGGCCGAGGAGGTGGACAACACGCGGGACTTGGTTTCCCGCCGGCCGCGTGGCACCTCAAGCAAGATTTCGTTCTTGTATATATCTTCCTCGCTCTCGTCATCGTCGCCACCGTTCTCCTCATCATCGTAACTGTCTGAAACAGCGATTTCCGAAATGAGATGTGACCTCGTGCTACGCTCAGATGTAATGTTACTTCTGAACAACATTCTGGCATGAAGGCACAGTGATCCCTCGGTGTCCGAATTAAATTCGTCCCTGAATAGATCCTGAGTTTTCCAGACTCTATTTCCAAGTATATTAAATGGGGAGAATAAATAAATAATGAGCTCCCAGCCCGTCGGAAAACAGCTACATAACTACCGACCCACGACTTCAGCGTGGTAAAACACAGTAAACCCCAGTCACCTCGCTGGAAAACTTAATGTTGATGACTTAATGTTGTCATTAATGGGGAGGTTTATACCGCGGTGCAATGTGCACAGTACAGCACATTTCACGTTAGCCACTGCGTTACACACGGGAGAGAGTTTCGCAGCCCCACTTCTGTCTTATGACGTGTAGAACAAAGGGAATAAAGACATGTTTCGCAGCGGCCCTCCGTCCGCCTCCCTTTCGTGCAAGAACCTGCATTTAACTAAATAGGTTTATCTTTAAAAAATTAAATGAGCAATAAACGTGGTGACACAACACAACCGTATTCAGACAAAGTGAAATAGTTGGAAACAGCTGATAATACATCTGGCTTCAGACAAATTCGTGACAGAACACAGTAGAGTTTGTTGCAATACGTACAGTATTTTTTACTACAGTGCACTGTACACTACTGTGCGATACTTTATTCGTAGATGCAAATAATTTTAGATTTTTTTCACATTCTGATTTTTCTATTATTTTTAAGCATCAGATAAAAATTCGATACAGCAAAAGTTTCCATTCAGATACTGATGCGTAGCTATTCGCTTTCAAGAGCAGTTATGAAAAAAATTTGGATATAGAGAGTTCGGTTACAGAAGGATTACTCTATTCAGCCGACTCATAGAGAACAAGATGAGGTTGAATTTGCGAATGTTAGAAAAACGAAAAAAAAAATGCAGCACAGCAGTTTTCACGGTTGTGTTTGGCCTGATGTCTTTCAACATGGAGGTTAACTGGAGAACTGTATCTTAAACAATTTTTAAGGTGTTTTACTCTTTCGGACCCCAAAAGGCGATTCTCACACGGACCAGTGTTATACTGATGTTTTGCTGTTTCTCAGTTGAACACCTCAACCTTAAGGTGCTGACTGACATGGCCCATTTTTTCATCTTCTGCCTTTGTGTTGGGAAAAACAAAGTGAGTTTGGAGCAGAAGTACCTGGCAGTGGGGAGTCCAGAGCACTGTCGTCCCCACTGGAGTTGAGGAACACATCAAGGGCCTCCTGGTCAGACATGTCTAACAGTTCCATCTGCTCCAGCATGTCTATGTTGACCTCCATGGAAGAGATGCTGCCAACTGGAGCTGTAAATGACACCCAGGGGCAGGAGGACATGGTCACGTCTCTGTATCACCCTCTTCTTGCTTATCACAATATTTATATGCTGTGACAAACACCCATAAATCATAATATTTTTCTTTTAATCCTAACTTGCATGCGGAAATCCGCTTTTTTAGACGTGGGAACAAGCTTTGGGTGCAACTGTTAGATGTGGCAAAAGGTAAAGAAACGTGGATTCCCTGGTTGGCAAACATACCCTGTTTTCAAATCATTTATGTGCCACTGTGAGCTAATGACAGCATGACATGTCACGTGTGTGTGTGTGTGTGTGTGTGTGTGTGTGTGTGTGTGTGTGTGTGTGCGTGTTATCCATGCGATCTACGGCACTGACGTCTCCTGTGCTCAATCTGCAGGTGGGTGGAGGACAGGTAGACATCCACGTCTTGCTGGAGAACCTCCTCGAAGAAGCGCTGCCTCTCACGCCGCTTGATCTGCTGAGGCGCGTCCGTGCCGGGGACCCTCTGGGTGTGCTCTGTCTCCGCTGCCAAGGACAGCCACAAGGGGGCAGAAGAGTCAGCTAGGAGGTGTCGACGCGCCGCTTCTCGCTTAACACACAAGCGAAATCCTTACGAACAAATGATATGTTTCAGTGTTGCTCCGTGACACCCTGGGGTTCTCTTGTGAGAATCTCACGTAGGGGCTATAAATTCATAACTGTAGACTTATGTTTCAAAATGAAAACTGCGATCGCTGCTTATTGTCACCGTCACCGGCCTTTTCGCCAGCTATGATGAACATGAGTGTGAACTGAGGAACATGCAATATTGATACCTTCCAGTCAGCATTATGGGAAGTGGACAGACTGGTCTGCACTGCTTTCCAGAAGAGACATGTGAGCTCAAAGGGGGTGAGTAAAGAAATAAAACAGAGAAAAAGAAAAGTCTGGGTTATGCGAAGCATGGTTTCTGTCAGAGATGTTGTTCAGCACCCCGTCTCATCACACACACCCCTTCAAACTACGGGCTGAACGGAGATGTTTCAGAGATATTCACCCCCCCCCCCATAATGTAAATGATGATTACTTCTGGGGAAACCAGTCCGGCTATTTTTCATCGGACACCGTGGTGTGACCGGACTTTGTGTGACAACAGTAGCACCAGTGAAGCGGCCGGGAGGAAAAGAGTGAGGACTTGGGGACAGAGAGCCGCAGTCGGTTTGCTGTGGCTTTTTGAGGGCGGAGCTACTGACCTTTCTCTTTACAAAATGCTTCACTTCCTCTGAGCACCGGACCACCTCTGTGGCCTCCCCAGAAAGCGTGCGCCACAGCCCACCGTCGTCGGCAAGTGTACCTGATCGGTAGATCGAAACGTCCGCCCATCCATCCATCCACCTGTTTTTGTCAACCGCTTACCCCGAGGAGGGTCAGCACCTATCCCACAGTCACCGAGCAATGACGCGAGTCTGCCACATCGTGACCGCACGCACACCCAGTCACGCTATGGGCAATTTAGAGTGAACAATTGAACTGAACACACGTGTTTAGACTGTGGGAGGAAACCGGTGAACGTGCAGATTACACACACGCGGAGCCAGATTGAACCTCACGCCCACCTCGCCTTCCCCTCCCCTACACTGGTAATAATTCATCCGTGTTTGAATTTAATAACACAATAAGCAGTGATGAGGGTTTTAACAGACTTATGACACAAAAGAACGTCTGTCAGTTTAAAGAGGCATCAGAAGCGACGAACGTGTAACCGCATGAAAACCGCCAAAGCAGCCAAACCAGTGCGAACCTTAGGCTGAGTTCCGACTACTGATCCGTGTCGAGTTTGACAAAGACGAAGAAAGAAGCAAGTCTGAAAACCCTTACTAAACCGTAAATATTCTTTGTTTTCGTCCTTAAGTGCCGGCAGGAATCTGTTAGTTTGCCTCTGTATATTTATATTATCCCTACTACTCTGAGACTCGGCGATGCTTTTCTAGACGTTAGTATCACAGATACTCTCCCAGCTCGCGGAACACAAACCATCGCCGGACCGTTTGATGGCCAGCTAAGATGGAGCGTATTACGTGTATTATGTTGTTATTATGGGGTGAGTGCAGGAGAGGACCGCCCACGCCGTGGCGGCGGACGAGAGAGGAGACGCGGGAGCCCGTCGAGCTGCCGGGGTTGCGTAACCGTGTCGGCCCTCATTTAGCGACTGCCTGTCGGACCGCCGAGGGGGCGCACGTGGATCGGTGAGCGTCGTTACCCAGCGTGCTCTCTGCTCGCCGCCTCTTCCGCAGGTTCCCGACCGCTGGCCGCCTGCAGCCCTCGACGTCACGGCGGCCGCTCATCACCCCAACGCCGTGTCTTTGAGCTTCTCTGGGAAATCCGACACAAACTACTTGGTTCTGCAGACTTTCCTTCCTTCCTTCCTTCCTCACATCCAGAGACTTTAATGGTTCTCCAAGTCCATTTCAGTACAACCGAGCCGGACAAGACGGAGATCGCCCGATAGCAAAGCGAATATTTCGTTTGGTTGAAAAACGTGGGCGGTGGTCACTGTGACAGCATCTAAAAGCACGTGAAATTGACAGGTTCAGTGCAGTAATGTGTTTTTCCACCTCCGCTTGTCAATATATCGAGCTGCGTGTTAAGCCACGTGTTGAAGCGGAGGAAAGATGTCCGCACACGTGATCTGCCGGATGGGACACGTTATAGTTTAAACCCAATTTTAATGCGATTCCTTAATGGTTACATTAGGAGGGGCTTTTGATAAAAATGGATCGGAGCTGATGGACCTGGTAATGGGGTCAGGTTGGAGGGGCCGTTCGTCCGTTTCACACCCTTTCGAACCCAACTGCAGCTTTTGAGAGATTTTACTTCTCGGATGTCATCCTGGTGCTTAATAGGTTAAAGGTCTTGGGTGGGCAGCCCTGCACTCTCCTTAGCGGCAGCGAAATCCGCAGTTGTTTTCTCGCCACGTTTCATTTTATCAGAAGGCGCGGTGAGAAGTTACCGTTCGTATTTTACGTTTGCATCATTGTTGCCTCCTTATTTTTGGGAGAGAGTAAAGAAGTACCCATGGGAAGGAAATGGGGAGACCGTCTCCAGCAAGTCTGGAGGAGGTGGGTCTGTCACTTGTCCCGCCAGATCGAGGCCCTGTCAGGACAGTTTAAACTCCGGATGGAATGCGTGCGCCGGGAGAAGCGGGAGAGCAGACCTCGGGGCCTGGGAGGAGGGTCGACACGCGGGGGCCTCTGATGGTAACGCGTTGTCACAGCTTACGTAACTCTCGACGTCCTCAGGTCCCGAACCCACGGCTCTGTCTCTTCCTTTAGAGTACGTCTTGTGTTACGTCCCGTCCCCGTTCCATCCCGCTCGGCGGAGAAGCTGGCTCCACGCCGGACCGTTTTAGTGTCTCGCCCCTCTTTTTCGTCCTTCTACTCTCCTCCAACGTGCAGGTAGGCGGCGTGCGTCAGAGCCGAGACCGACAACCGACCTGCCCGGATCCCCACAAAGGCCCCGTGTTCTCGCTCCCAGGATGCACCACCTGATGAAGATGCCCTTCGCAAGGCGACCGGAAAAAAAAGCCACCTGGGTGTGTGTCCACGACATGTCTTAACACTGTGTACACACCTTGTAAATAAAATAAAATTGCAGTTGGCGACTTGTAAAGACCAGCCGACTTTCCGAACGGGAAACGAAACCCGTGCGGCCCAGAGAAGTAAAACGTAAAACGTTTGTTTGACGGATTCGTTTAACCAGAATCCAGGAGGTCTTTTGTTATCGGCGGTTACGTGAGGGGCCCTCGGTTGTTCCTGAAGTGACGGGGACGTTGAAGTAGCTGTTACGTAATGCAAGCGACGCAGTTGCGACGTGTGCTGCCAGAAACCATTTCCCTGCCGCGGCGACGCCTCGGCACATCCTCTTCTTCGACCCGAGCGGGTAAATCCGAGCAAGACGGGAGAGCGACTCTGTCCACGGAGGCATCGCTGGTGCTGTGGGACCCTGAAAAACCAGCAGCGACATACTGGGATTTGAACCGTACAGCATAAAAATATGTTTCTATACATTATTTAATTCCCCTTCTATTTAAAGGGACTTGTTTCCCCCCCCCGTTTGTTTGTGTCAATCTGTCCTCAAGTTCAAGCTGATGTTAATGCTCTCCGGTGGCTGCTTGTCTCTCCTGCCTGGCTGCCAGGGGATTCGTACCGAATGCTGACCCACTGAGTCAGTCAGCCTTTGTTGTTGTCAGCAGGTTTCTGGGAAGTGACAGAGCAGAGAGTCGGGGGCTGCGGGTTTGGACCAGACCTCGTCTCTCAAAGAGGTTGTTTGAAGACTTCGGGGTGGGGGGTGTTTCCGGGAACGTCTCATTACAAAGTAACGTGCACAGACTCACTTCGCAGAGCCGCGTGGCTCCACCTCGCTGAGCTCTCTTTGAGCCGGACACGTATGTTTATGGAAAACAGCTGTATCTGAGTCATCTCTCTTGAGTCCGGCACGGAGCATTTTTGACCGTGAGGCCGTGGGTCTCTAAATCTTCCTAACAGACAGCGGCTGCCTTCAACCGAAGACGTACAGCCGGGAGAGAGTAAGACGTCCTCTCCGTCCTCGTCTGACCTCTCTGTGATTTTTAACCGCGGTCAATTTAGCCGCAGACGAAAAGATCGGTAGTCGACGTAATGAAACGTTAAAAGTTCTATTTAGATACATCGAGATACTGTATCAAGACAAATAGTGCCGCTGCCTCGCAGTTCCCCCGTTGTGGGTTTGGGCAGTTGCATGCGTGTTTCTCCCATGTTGGGTTTCAGGTGCTCTCGCATCACCCCACAGTCCAAAGACACATGTCAGGCGATTTGATAACTCTAAATTGTGTGAAGCGAACGAGATTGTGTGGCTGGTGTGTGATGGGCTGGTATCCCGTCCAGGATGCACCCACAATAGGCTCTGAATCGCCAACACCCTGCACTGGCGTTCTCAAAATATCTCACTTTCTGAGGATATACGTTTTAACCTCACATTTAACTTTGAATTTAACCCGCATGTCCTATACGTGTGATTTTATCTGTGCAGTTGTCCGACGTACCGAGTGGGATGGGATGGGGGGGGGCATAACCGATGTTATCGTGTGACTGGGCTGCTGTTCTGTCCAGCAAAACCCCCTGAACTTCACGCGATCCCGTCCGCTTGCCGGTGACAAACGCTGGGGTCGAATATGGGCAGTTCAAGGAACACGAGAACCATGGAGGTGGCGCTGATGAAAAGGTGACTGCGAATCAGCTCTGGCTCAGCTGCCCCTTTACTGGAAGTTTCTCCGGTCACTGAGCTAAATCCTGGGCTTTCCGGGATCGAAGGAAGACGGGGTCCGGAACCGAGGAGCGGAGGAAGTTTACGCGGTTGGAGGACAGACAGGCAGGGCTCTGCTCCAGCGGAAGCAGGAAAGCCAGCCGGACGTGCGGGCGGCTTTACAAAGCAAAACCACAGCCCTCCGCATGGCTCCCAATGAAAAGGTCCTTTTCTTCACACAGACACAACAAAAACCACCATCGGTCACTACGGTCCAAGGAGCGGCCTGGCCTGCTTCTTTGCAGCGGAAGCTGGTGGAGAGGCTTGTGAACTTGGCTTCCTTAGTTCCCCTAATAAGCAAAGCAGCCTTGCATGGGTCCCCCTTCTTTCAGCACGTTTTCTACTGCTCGAAATCACACAGTAGGAGTCCAGCTACCGGTGAACTGACACTCGACAGCCACGGTCGTACAACAGCTGCAGACGTCAAGAAGCTCGGTTACCCGAGACTTGCATTTCGTAGCGACGAGTCGAGTGAATCCACGACTCCGCGCTGGGGATCTCAGCAGCTGCGCGGAAACGCACGGCACGCGAACGCAACTGATGTCTCCTTCCTCCGAGCTGCTTGGTTTCCGTTTCAAACTCAGCGCTGAACCAACCAGCGTAGCTCAGCAGCAGTCAACCTTCCCAGAGGCAAAACACCGTCGGTGGTAAACCAGTGTGAGGAGATGTTCGCTGTCATGGCTTCGCCACAGAAATCACAGCATCGAACTCCCGCGCTCTCCGTCACAACCACCCAGGATGGCCAGTAGAATTAAACCAGTGGGCGTTCGACTCTAGAGCTTCGGCTTCACACTTCCGCTTCTTGTTTCACTGGTAGTTTGTTAGTACGTGGTTTGTGTTACGCAGGTGTTTCCCTCTTCCAGTTTGTCACCTACGTTCGTGTGAATTGGTGGTGAACTGGAACTTGGGGAAAGTGACCAGGTGTCTAAACTACACCAGGTAAGGTGCGAGTGTAATCTGTGCATCTCGGTTCGGGTAGGCAGTGCATGTTATTTAGGGGGTCGGCAGACGCTGAAAATATTTCCTTCTGCTCCTATTTATTCACTTTAGTTACCGTGGCTGGCGCTAGGTCAGCTCGTTCGATCGAACCGATTCGTTCTTTCCTCTGACTCTGCTCCCCTTCCTCCCCCTGTGTGCCGTTGTGTTTGCGTGTATAATATACATGTGCACTGTTACCTACTTGTACACAGTAAATCACTTTTGCACCAGATCCTCCATTTTTTCTCTTTGCTTCCATTCCCATCCTAACCACAGCCACCCAAACAGCTAATGTTACCCCTCCCCCAAACCCCTAGACACTTGAGGTCATATCAGCGGCCATCTTCAGTCCACAGCAGGAAAATCCAGGCCTTCCTGAGGAGCGGGTGTGTGTTATAGTTGACTTCTGTATGTAAGAAATCGGCTGATCAGAGAAAATGAAAGCTTTAAACCGACTACAACCGGCAGGCAGGACAGTCACCCACTTGCCTGTGCTGCGGCTCCCCGCTTGTGACTAAGATCACAAACTGATCCTTTGCAACGATGAAGTCACTTGTAGGACAGTCTGCAAAAGCGCCGCTACACAGCGCTGTGTTGAGGTTTACAGCAGCCCTGCTCGTGTTTCCAAGGAAGAAAATCACTGATGCTGAGATATCAGTGCACGACTATCGCTTCGAACATCTCGATGAAGATTACGAGTTCCGCTCTTCTGGTTTCTAGAGAAGCGCCTCAGATCGGCAAAATCTCAGAGTCTGTGGGCGGATAGATATTTTCATGTCAAAGGTCTTGCTTTGTCAATTTAGAGGCAGTTAAAGAAAAACTGAAGCCAAAAATTGGCTGCTCTGGTTTTGACTCACATGAAGCTCTCCTCCGCACGCAATACCACCTTGTACAGTTATCCATGTCTTGTTCGGTTGTTCCTTCTATATTTATCAGCAGACAGAACTTCATTTTGTAATTCGACCGTTTCAGATCTAAACCGGCTTTTGATTGGATGAGGTGTCGGAGGCAAACGGTGGTCCCGCTCCCTCCTCCTCCTGCCCTCGCTCGCTCACTATGGACACATGCCATCCTCATCCCCATACGGGGGATTACCCACTTCAGGAATCCCATCTTTATTAGAAAAGCCACTCTGGTGGGAGCATCAGCCAAGCTTGCGAGTCCTCATGTGCGCTTATCCTCTTAGAGGAACCTGAGGGGCCCGCCGTCTCTGACTTGGACCTGGTGTGACCCTGCCTTCTGTCTGCTTCCATCCTCACCAACCGTTGTGCCAACAGTCAGCAGGGACGCATGTGCAAAGTCTCTCACAAATCATCGCCGTGTGTTTAGGCAGTCAGAATGAAACAACATATGTAGCGGCTTTGCTTGCGCTAAAAATATTTGTGAACGTTAAATTCGGCAGCCATTTTGTATCGTCTCATCGACATATCCCGGTGAGCCCGAGTCGTCTCTCCGGGAGGGACCAGACGTTTCCCACACTCGTTGTCCGTGTTTTATTCGCAGGTTTCTCAGACCTACTCCACGTAATCCTTGTCTAAGACGCAAACCCACCCTCAGCCACCCCGGCCCCCTCGGTGCCAGGTGGGAGATTTTCTGCTGGCCAGAGAGGGGTAATTCAACGACAAGTGTGAAGCGCGAGCGGTTCCAGCTGTCCTCGCCGTGACATCGTCATCATTAACCCAGCATCATTAGCCTGGAGGGCTGCGGGGGGGACGAAACAATGACCCCCTGCGGTGCCCGTCTGCCCTGTTGCTCCTTTCAGACAGTAAGGGAGTATTTGTAAGCGCTTTAATTGTATCTAGTTCTAAATATCTGGCCAACTCCCACATAAGACAGACTCTCTCGTGTCCTGCATAAGACAAAACCAGCCTGGGAAAGTGACGCTCGAATAGCCTTGAGAATTTGCGATACTCACCGGAATATGAAGTGAAGAACAACTGAAGTGGGAACATATTTCAGGCCGCAATGAAATGCCGCCCACTGCCTTCTTTCCTGATATGCACACAATCGCTCAGACATGTGTTGGCATATCTTCCATTAGCACATTATGATGCCGGGCACAGCTAGTCCAAAAAATAAATTGATTTGTCTTCACAAAGCGTGTTTGTACAAGCCGATGATTTTATTGCGTATTGCAAATTACTCGCGATTTTTGTGGGCGTTCTACGCCGGACGTGGGTATGAACTGTCAACAGTTAGAGAATTTGCGTGCTAAGAATCAATTCAGCCATCAGTGGACTTGAGTTTCTCACGTGACTCACAGACACTCAATGGATTGATTGATGGTCCAGATTTTTTAGTCGCATTTTTCGCAAAAAATATTGACCTTGGCTTGGTTTTACTGCCCTACCGTTGGTTACAGAGTCATACGCTTTAAACGTGTAGTTCAGTAATGGTGTCAAAGTGTTTGTCTGCTGTTTTTGCTCTACCTTAGACAACACATGGGCCTTAGCAGTCAGCAGGACACGGACGCACTTACTTTGCTCCGTTAAAGCACATAACCCTGCTGGAAACAGGTTTCGGACAGATCCCTGAGCCGCTGCCAGTCAGGGTGAGTGACGGGGGGGTGGCGTGTGGACAGAAGATGTTGTAGATGGCTTCTGAGCCAGAGTATTTTCAAAGGAAGCTCTCGCCGTCTTCCCCTCTGTAGTCGTAACACTTGTAATCCTGAGGAACGCAGCGAATTATCTTTGATAACAGTGATACAATTAATCCCAAAATTATAGCGTGAGACATTAAGACACTGGTCTATAAAGCTGCCGGATAAATTCCACGTTAGATTGAAAAGCGTGCTGACAGGAGCACAAAAAGTAGTGTTTGAGTGATGTAACCAGTGTGCAGCGTAAATGGGATTACGGGGCCTGGAGGAGCATCAGCGAAAACTCACGAGTGGAGAGATACTCGCCAGCAGAAGTGGATAAGCCGGAAGACAATCTTCCTGCTCAATTCCGCAGGCCTCCCGTTGCAGCCGTGAATGTGACTGACGCAAGAAGTTCAGGCTATTTATAGCGGCGACGAAAACAAGTTGAATTCCTGCCCTGTGCTGCTTACTTTATCTCCATACAGGCAGTCCCAGATTTTCCATTCGCCAATTCAGGCACTGAACTAAGGATCTATAAAGGAGGCGGGAAACGAATGAAAGCGATAAGGGAAGATAAACCAAAAAAAGATTGTGAGACAGGAATGTAACGGTGCTGAAATGCGAATATTAACAAGTTCAGAATTTCTAGTCATTTCCCGGCACTTTCTTTCGTGGGCTTTTCTTCTCGGCCACCCTGAAAGTCCACGTTTTGACTTACGAGAAGAAGAGAGTCGATGAAACGGCAAAGGCGGAGCAGTGTTTTGATGCACTGAGAAGAAATGGAAGGATTGGAACCCCGGTGGCGCGATTGATCGAGGGATTTACCCTGGATAAATGCAGCAAAAAATACCCTTTTGTACCAACTTGTAGTGACGTCGACTACCTACTATTGTTTGTCACTTTGGCCAAAGGTGCGATGATGATAATTTAGCTGAGGTTTGATGCAACGAGCATCTCTGAGTTGTCCAAACGCGCTGGACACTGCTGGGGGGCTCAGTTTTTGAGGAAATGGAAATCTGAGAGGTGGGAGAACGGCTGCCAGAAGGGGCCGTGAGGCACAGCCCCCCGTGGGGGTCAGGGCTCTTTAACCGGAACTGCTGTGTCTCTGTCAGCCGCCGGATTAAGTCCGAGTGGATTAGCCGTAGCAGGAGTTGAGTAGAAAACAGCAGGTTTTGTGTGTCTCTTCTGGTTGTGAGAACCAGGAGTTGCGTCTGCTCTTCACATCTCTGCCTCAAGCTCAGTGGGACAAAGAGGGATGGTTGCACCCAAAACATCTGTCATTGTCCCCTCATCTTGATGACATTTCCCAGTGCAGGGATTAAAGGGGATGTAAAAACACATCAAGCAATGCGCTTTGTTACAAACCTGATGCCTCATCGCGACGTCGAGCCGTCCCCCACAAACGCACCGCGGTAAATCATAGTTATCGCAACAGGCTGGGCGAGTTTCTCCCGAGTGCTGAAAGGGATCCTTTTAAGAGGTCCGGGCCGCACCCTGGTTTGGGAAATTGAGCGCAACTCCTTTTTCTGCTCTGCACAGAGCACGTGTGACCAGCAGGAGTTACGCAACTGACGGCCGCCGCTCAGACCGCAGACCCCCCAGAACAAGCGTCTGCACCATCTCCGCCACAGGGTGTGTAGGGCAAAGCGGCGGAGTTGAGCAAAGTCAGATGAAACCCAGGCACCCATGGGGTGTGGATTTCATTGCTGCATCGCACAAGTATGCAGGGTTCTGAAGCTCAGCATCATTTTTCTTTTTGTAGCCGGGGGGGGGGGAACTATTTTAGACTTAACAGACCATCATTCTGCAGCTCATCTTCTGCAGGGACTTTTTAAAAAAGTGTAGCAAATGCATTTGTTCCTGGTTTGCTGGTTTCAGCGTTGGGATGGGGGGTGGAAGTGCCACCTGAGAGCCATCGGACACCCTTGGGACAACACCGCAGATATCTCCGGGAAGACAAAGACCAGACTATGCGAGCAAATGCCGGAGATGATTTGAGACACATGAATTGTTATTCTGCCCTCAGTGTGCTGGTAAAACTTGGACTGAGGTGAGTTTGTTCTTGCCAGAATTCTTCTTTTTCCCAACTCCACAACAAATGCCTACTGAGGAATCACTGCCAGCCTGCAGAAACCACCCCGTCTCCCAGTCGGGACCTTCTGTGGGGCCTGCGAGGAGATCGCTGAGGTCCCTCCTCCACAAGGGCAGTTTGGGACTTTTCATTACTTCAGCAGTTAAAACCTCGCTGCCAAGAACAAAGCATAAATGTCTGGTATTTCATAGCTAAACAAGCGGTCAGCCTCCCACTTGGAATCTTGGGAGGAAGTTCAGACAACGGACCAAAATAGGGTGCAAATATCTGCCAGCTGATGTTTCAATCGCAAAACCAGTATTTCAACAGGATCTCCATGAAAGCACAACGTTAAGAGCCAGATATTCAGTTCACGTTATGGCTGTGTAGTTCTCAGCCTCTCCTTAATCTGAGCTAATTGAGCTTCTTCAGACCTTCTTCCAAAGTCCCACAACCCAAAAAGCGTCCCCGATACACCTGTGAGCCGTGTCGTCTTCGAGCCTCAAAGGTTCCCCCGGCAAGCTCTGCATGAACCCCAGACGTCCCGGACAAAGTTTTGCCAGGTCATCTGCGTTCTACAGTTCGGATCTCCAGTTCAGACACAGGGAGGCGTTGGGCTCGTTCCTCCTCTCAGATCTGCACACGTCCCTCATGCGGATGTCTAAAGGGTTATAGCGGTAGCAGGTGGCGACAAGCCGATCGAAAAGTTCTGTCTCTACACGGGTTCTAGAGAACTTTCGGACTGCTGCTGACCTCTCACATCCATAATCCAAACCTCAGGGGCTGAAACGGATCAGGCGCCATGTCACCAGTATCTACACGGTAACTCAGCCAACACTGGAAGTGTGCAGGACTGTACCGTCCCACCACGGTGAACCATCCCGCAGTCCACCCCTCACTGGGGGGACCCCTGTGCTGGAGGAGAACACACAGCGGGGTACTTACAGGACAAGCGCTTGCTGTGGCCCGTTGATCCCGATGAAGACATGGTGGAGGGTCCGGGCACCGTGGAGAGCGAGAATCCGAGTCCGTCTTTCTCCTGGCAGCACTAGCAGGGGAAAGCCAGAGGTCCACAGGGGCTCTTCATCCTTTCATTGCTGCCTGAGTTGGAACTTCGGGCAGATGAACAGGGAATGTTGCCCACCCCCCCGCCCTCTCTCTCTCTCTCTCTCTCTCTCTCTCTCTCTCTCTCTCTCTCTCTCTCTCTCTCTCTCTGCGTCTCCACACACCCTGTCTGCCTACAGGACCGGCACTGTGTGGAGCAGTTGAGGTTGGAGAGCGCGGGTTACGGCTCGGTGGTCTGTACCAAGTGGACGCTCGCGGGGGGAAGAGGGGTTGCAGGAGTGCAGGACCTGGAAGGAGTTTTTACATAACAAGCCGGCCGACGAGACAGCAGAAACTCGGCTTTCTTCTTGTTTCCTTACAGTCTGTATGCACGCCGAGTGACACTGCCTGCCTCGTACCCGGGCCGCCATTTCTCAGTCCCACAGCTGCTTTTATTTAGTCCTTTTATTTTACTCTTTTCGCTGTTTTTTCTCCGCAGTGACTTACAGTGTCCAGTGTTTCTACACTAAGCTGCGTGGAATTATTGTCAGTTCGGAGTTTGTACTTTGCTACAGCAGAAGCAGGATTCGAACCCGGAGCCTCTCGTTTCGGAGCAGCTGGTTCATATGGATCCTTGTTTTGGCCTGTTGTGCATAATTTTTTAAAATAAACACACACACACACACACACACACACACGTTCACATCAAAGTTCAGAATGGGGGGGTGTGATTTAAGTGACTTTGACTTTGAAATGGTGGTTGGTGACAGATGGGGGGGTTTGAGTAGTTCAACAGCAGGCGACCACATCGGGTTCCGCTCCTGTCAGCCAAGAACAGGGAGCTGAGGCTACAGTGGACACCGATTTCTGCTGCGACACACAGATGGTGGGTCAGAGTTTGGCAAAAACAGCATGAAGCCACAGACCCCACCTGCCTTGTGTGAGCAGTTGAGGCTGGTGGTGCTGTGATGGTGTGGGGAGTGTTTTCGTGGCTTACATTGGACCCCCTAACACCAATCGTACAGCGTTTGACTGTCAGCCACAAACTGGCCACAGTTTACCATCTTCTAATGGCCGCTTCCAGCACGATAAGGCACCGTGTCGCACAGCACATGTCGTCTCAGACCGGAGTTCAGAGAACTTCAGTGGCTCCACAGTCACCAGATCGGAACCCAGTAGAGCTCCTTTGGGATGGGGTAGAACGGCAGGATGGGCAGCGTGTGCAGAACTACGTGATGCCAACATGGCAACATGGAGCAGAACCTCTAAGGAAAGTTTCCAGCACCTTTTTAAATCCATAACTCAAAGAGTTCAGGCTGTTCTGAGAGCAAAGTGGGTCCTACCTGGTATTAGAATGGTGTTCCTAATAAAGTGGCTAGTGAGCCTGTGGGGTTTCTGTACAATATCTATATATACATCGATATATGTATATAGATGGTCTGGCCCACCAGTCGGGGGCAGAAAGCCGAGGCGGGTCCCGGGTCCCCGGTGCTCAGGTGTGTCTCCACCCCGCGGCTCTGCAGTGTAACATGAACGCTGTGAGAAGCAGCAGTGAAGACCGAAGCTGCTCTTCTTCATCATTTCTCCATTTTGGAGCCACGTCGATCCACCACGGGTGGGGAAGCTTCTTTCACGGTAATGTAATGCAATATTACGTAACAACGGGCCACAGCGGATAACAGCAGACATGAATTGCAATCACTTTCGGCTTTGAGCTCATTTCCACCTGTTTGCGGACCCCCGTTCTTGCAGCCCCCTCGTCGTCCCCCAATAATGGGATGGAATACTTCCCCTCCAGAGGAATGTGAGTCTGGCCTCCGTTCCACACCCTTCGTGGCACGGAGAGTGAGGCTCAGGCCAGAAAAAGAGAGTCACACCCCCAACCCCCCCAGCAACATCCAGAATATTCCATCATCACCCGGTGGGCAGGAGAGAGGAAGTTTGTTCTCAAGCTGCATGCTGGGATTTGTTTGTTGGTGATGTGAGATGAGACCCTGAGGTGGGGGCTGACGGAGCGACCGGAACCACCACGATCATCCCGTCATCGCAGCACCTCCTAGTGCTGTGACTCACATGCACCCCCCCCCCCCCCCAAGGTGCTGGAAAGGTGCTGTGAGGATTCCATCTGTGTGGGCCCCACCCAGGCCGCACAGCAAGGGGCGCCTTTTTGCTGAGCCAGCAAAAATTCCCTCCTCTCCCAACGTTTCTGCCGCCTGGAGCAGATGGAAAGGAGATGGAAACGTGGAGAAAACCGAGAGGCTCGAAGGGCCGGACAATGAAGAGCTGAATTCCTCCACCTTGTCTTATGATGTTCAGTGTGAAAGCAGGTGACGTGTCTCTCAGGAACGGGCTCGAGTGCCGGAGCAGTCGGACATCCAGGAAAGAAGAACAAAGAACGTAAGTATAGCAGGGTGGGGGCTGGGGGGGGGGTATACGCCGCCTGTCTGGAAGGGGCTTTGCTGGGTGGAAGCTCTGAGAAGCATTGGTAACTGTAACTGTAACTCCTCTTGACAGAGAGAAGCAGGATGTGTCCTTGCAGAGCAAAAGCGAAAGCGAGGGTCCCGTGTTCTCGCCCCCACTGGCATCTCACCCAGGAGGATTAGCTTCGCACCTGTAGGAATCTTTGAGGCCATTTCTGAACCAAATTTGGTGTTTTATAATTTTTCTGATAATTACTTAGGAGAATCTTTTTGGTAGCAACTTGTTCAACAGCACACACCTGCTCTCTGTTCCACCTGCTCCGTGTTCCACCTGCTCTCTGTTCCACCTGCTCCGTGTTCCACCTGCTCTCTGTTCCACCTGCACGTGTTCCACCTGCTCTCTGTTCCACCTGCTCCATGTTCCACCTGCACGTGTTCCACCTGCTCCATGTTCCACCTGCACGTGTTCCACCTGCTCCATGTTCCACCTGCTCTCTGTTCCACCTGCACGTGTTCCACCTGCTCCATGTTCCACCTGCACGTGTTCCACCTGCTCCATGTTCCACCTGCTCTATGTTCCACCTGCACGTGTTCCACCTGCTCCATGTTCCACCTGCACGTGTTCCACCTGCTCCATGTTCCACCTGCTCTCTGTTCCACCTGCACGTGTTCCACCTGCTCCATGTTCCACCTGCACGTGTTCCACCTGCTCCATGTTCCACCTGCTCTCTGTTCCACCTGCATGTGTTCCACCTGCTCCATGTTCCACCTGCACGTGTTCCACCTGCTCCATGTTCCACCTGCTCTCTGTTCCACCTGCATGTGTTCCACCTGCTCCATGTTCCACCTGCACGTGTTCCACCTGCTCCATGTTCCACCTGCTCTCTGTTCCACCTGCACGTGTTCCACCTGCTCCATGTTCCACCTGCACGTGTTCCACCTGCTCCATGTTCCACCTGCTCTCTGTTCCACCTGCATGTGTTCCACCTGCTCCATGTTCCACCTGCACGTGTTCCACCTGCTCCATGTTCCACCTGCTCTCTGTTCCACCTGCTCTCTGTTCCACCTGCTTTCTATTCTACCTGCTCCATGAATAATGGGAGTCACTAAACCCAAGAGGAAAACAGAAACATCTATGGGAATTATTAAATTTAATTATTAAATTCAAAATTAACTTTTATTTCATAGCCACTGTATGCAGATGTGCAAAAAAAAATTTGCCACACTGTGTTCTGCAAAACATACAGTCGAAAAAACTTCCTCATATGTTTGATGGGCGCGTTTCCGCCACCAGCTATTTTTGTGAGACCGAAATTGAAGAGCTGTGAAAACTTCTCTACTCATGAACATGTAGCACCTTAAAATTACCAGTTAAGTGGTAAATATTTTAAAATGTGAAGTTTTAAATTACGGCCAGACAACATCCCGCAACCTCTGTGCGCCATCTAGTGGAGGAAGTGGGGAGTTGCTGCTGCCGCCGGGCCCCATGAACATGTGCGGTGAGAAAAACACCGAGACCTTGCAGAAGTCGACTGTGTTCAGGGCCCTGAAATATTCATACTAATAAAGGTATCTGTACAAAATGTTGCAAAGTTGCCACCAGCACAAAAGGACAGTTAAGCGTTTCAACACCGTTTCGAGACACTAAAGTTTTCAGCTTGTGTTCAAAAAGCCGGTTTTGTGCAAAATCCAGATGGAGGACAAAGGTAACAGTGTGATGCTCAGCAGTAGGAGACGCACCGTGTTTGGAATAATATTTTGCTGACAGGAAATATCTGTTTGCTGCTCCTGAGCGCCGGAGGTGATGTGAATATTGACACCCGACACACGCCGATCTGATCGACGGCGACGGCCTGAACTGCCGCGCCGAAGCCTGGCGTCACGGGAAACATCACGGCCATTACGACGGACAGGTGAAAACAAACAGCCTCTCGTCATCATCCGCATATTTACCAACATCTTGCCTCTTAAGGTTCAGGTTCAGCAGCTGAACTTTCCCTCCACAGTGAACCAGCCAGCGGCTTTTTTTAGGTCTTGCCCACCGCTGCGTTTTGAGCCCCATGTGGTTTTTCTAACCGAAGCTACAGTCCATATATTTGTAGTTTCACCTTTATGCTCACAGATAGCTCTGGCCCAGCATCACCCGGGTGACTGGTATCTACATGAGGTTGATCTTTACCAAAAAAAACCCTCCCCTTCCACATGCACTCGATGCATAATGTGCAAAACGGTCTTATAAATATCGTGTGCCATTAGCTCCACGCAGAGGAGCAGGACGGTCAGCCGCTGCTCTGCCGACTCGAGTGCACGGCCTGTTCGGACCTACTGACGCGCAAATGAACCGCCACCGGGGCGTAATGGTTGCTGCCTGTCAGCGGCGGGGGGAGTCCCTCTTCTAACTGCACTTTTATATTGGTATGAATCCATCTGCGCAAAGGTCGCCGGCAGCTTGTCTACAGTCCATCGGCGTCCCTTTCTAAAGCGCGCCGCCTAATCCTGCCGCGTGACTAATATCGCTACTACTCCACTTCTGTTTTCACTCCGCTTTATCGTAACGTCTCCGAGCTGCAGCGGCCGCACCGTTCGCTCGGGACGAAGGCGGCCGCCCGAGCGGCCTGAGCCGTTCCCGTGCATGAGCATGTATGTGTGTGTGTGTGTGTGTGTGTGTGTGTGAGAGAGAGAGAGAGAGAGATGGGGGAGGGTGCAACGTGTGCGGGGCTCTTTCTGTCACACTTGTCACTTTGAAGTTCCCCTCAGTACCAGCTTCCTGTTTGAAAATGCAGAGGTCTCGTTTTTTCGGCAAGGCGGCCTGTGATGTGGCGAGTGAGTCATTGCTGGAGTGTTCGCACATGCACACACGAGGCCTCCTGCAGCCACGCCTGGGACTCACCGCCGCTGTCTCCCCGCCACTCCGTGTGGTTAAGCAATTCATCTGGCATAATATTACTGACATTTTTTTTTCTTCATTCAACATTTGCTTACTTTTCTCACATCGGTGTCAGTCAGAGTTTCCGTGCAAAACTGAACTAATTCCATCAGAGAACAAAAAAAAGGAGCCGGTGATTTCTCACTCCCCACGGCCTCAAAACAAAAAGAGGACAGAGGCGGGCGTCCGAGGGCAACGCGGCCGCGTTCGTCTCTCTCGGCGCAGTAGTACGTTGGCCGCAATGCGCAAACCGGGCCGGATCAGAAGGCCGGTTCATCCCCTCGGCTCTGCGGGGGAATCACGTTATTCAGCCACTGGTCTGAACTGCTTTGTTTTTAGCTCGGCGCCGTGGCAACGAGTCAGACCAAAACCAGAGTACTCGTTTTCATCGTGTCGCCTCCAGCCTCGATATTCTCTCTGGGAGGTTTCGGTCGTTCCCTTTGGCATTTCGCGAAACGGATTCGCTTTATCGATGTCGCCGGCGAAGACGCGTTCGTCGGGTCGTCCGGTAGAAATTGCGCGTTTCGGATCCCTGTTCCCGCGCCGTTGTCTCCTGCTGCAGCGTCCTGGATCTACGGGACCCTCTGGTGTGCTAGGATTCAGCCCGTTTACCACGTTACATGATGGTGCCGCTCTTTTTTTAACACAGGGTTCCGTTTACAGGAGCAGGGAAGAAAACAGGACTCTCTCTCTCTCTCTCGGTTTGTCGTTTCCACGACTGAGACGCCATTCAGCCGCTCTTCGATTTTGCGCCGAATCGCTTTGAGTGAGATTAGTCACAAACGCAAACGTGATGTCGCAGCATCGGCTAAAATTAGTCGAGCGATTTAGGAAGAGCGAGCAAAAACAAAACTACGATGTAATCCTGTCAACACAAACAGAAAACAAGCCCCGGGCTCCCGGGTTCGGGGTATTTTCTTCGCGGGGCGCCGCGGAAACGGGCCGCAGTCGGCTCGGCCGGGACCCGAGGAGGTGTATTTTTCGCACGGCTCCGTCTGACAAATTACCAGGCCAAGTTCTCCACGCGTACAGTTACAACAGCCAGCTGTCTCACTACCCCCCCCCCCCACACACACACACACACAAAAGCCGGTACCCATGATTCACCTATAGATTTCCTCTGTGAATTCATTTTGTTCCTGTGACATTTGCAGACTTTATTTATAGAGCACGAGCAGTTGCTCTTAACGCGCCGTTTCTCAAAGACACAAGGCCCGTCTCGCCTGCCTCCGCGGCACGGCAAAGCAAACACGCGTCCCAGACACCCTTGAGAGAGCCGGCGGCTTAACAAAGAGGAGCTTCGCATCGAGGGAAAGTCTAGTTCCTAGTTCTCCCCGTCTCTCCCCCGGTGGTCCTGACAGGGCCGATTTCCCGTTCGGACCCGGCCAGGCTGCCGGGTTTGAGGAGCAACATCTCAGAAGGTTCCCACCGCAACGTTACAGGAGACTTCCCGTCTTTTTCACGGATCGCTCAGAAGAAGTTGTCCGCGTGTCAAATGGGGGTGACCCCCGAAGGCCGCTGACGTCACCCCTCAGAGCTCGCCTCAACCCAACGGCCATCTGCAGCCCCCGGGTTGCCGTGCAAATGACTGGAGCGCGACAGTTGTGCGAGGAGCGTCGGGTTAGAACGGCGTTCTCGCTCGGCCCACTGAACACATGGGCGCCGCGTCAGCAACACAAGGCTGCGCACTTGACTGCCAGCCACCAGCAAACGGAGCCAGTCAGCACTCAGACTAAATCCGGACTCCTCGGAATCGGGAGAGTCCTCTGTAACTCGGAACTTCTGCTACGCTTAGCTGTCCACCTTCGGGTTGTTAGCGGCGCCTTCGCCTCTTCTCCTCCCACCCCCCGTCGACCTCTCGGACAAAGTCAGCCGCATCCTCCTTCAGCTGCTACAGCAGCTTCGTACGAAGGGGCGATCGCCATGGTTTGAGTCCTACCTGTAGGTCTTACCAGGTACGAAATGGCTCCTTCTGCACCCAACAGCTTCTCTTCACAGGTGTTCCACAGAGCTCAGCAGGTGGCTCTTCACTTTTATGCCTTTCACTGCCTCCCACGACCTCTCCTACCACTGGTATGTACACAAGGCAAAGTTCTTTGTCACTCTCGTCCCAACCAACCCGCCGTATACCTTCACGCGCCGCAGCGTCTCTTTTCCGACACGTGTATTTGGATGACGAACCGCCACCTGCAGCTCAGCTGCTGTCAACATCCTCTGCCTTGCTGATGGTTCTACCCCACGTCGAGCGCTGTCGGTCTCAGTGGACTCGCTGGTGGAGAACCAATTTTCTGTCGTCTCCTTCCTTCCCCCAACATATCACAGATTTAACCCCAATCCTGCCCGCTTTCCTGCCTTTCCTCCACATCCATTAAATCCGCCAGCACACACACCTCACCTGGTCCTCCTCTCCGGTCTTCTGGTCCTCTGTTAGAGGACGTGTTTGACCTGCCAAAGGAGGCCACGTTTGACCTGTGTTTGACCTGCCAAAGTGCTCCCATGAGTCCCCCCTCCCTCTCCACTGGCTTCATGGCATAAGAAACAGTCGACTGACTCACGTGTCTCTATAACCGGATCCATTTCTATGCCCCCACAACAGCGCTAAGCTCGTCCACCTTGGCCACCTCACGAGCTGGTCAAGCTGGTCAGTCTTGGCCCCCGGGGTTGGCGATATGAACCCCCTCTGTCCCTCAGAACTGCTAAACTGCTTCCAACGGTCTCAAAAGTCATCTCTTTTAGAGCCATTTCCCTGCCGAGCTCCTGAAATGTCTTTGAGTTTCTGGAAGTGCTCCTGATGTAGCTGCCGGAAGATGCGCCGCGACCGGAGCGGCACAGAACAAACAAGCTGTGCTTCAGTACATTTCTAAACCCTCCGTCTGCTGGGGCCCGCAGTGCTGCTGACGCTCAGCTGCAGATCGCTGTGGAGAAAAGCTGCTGCCAAGTGCATGACTATAAATGGAGGTCCTAAAATTCCACTAGTTTATGCCAATGACCGTTTTAATATGGCGACTGGGGTTTTGTACCGAAGAAGGAGTTCTCCCTTCATTCCTCGCCCTCGTCCTTCAGTAGGGTCTTCCTGCTGCCCACCCAGCGCTGGGTCCTGAGCTACTCGACTGTGGTACGGAGACCCCGATTTACCCCGAAAGAGACAATCGTTTGACTCGGGTTGTTGGTTTATATTGCAGGAAGAAAAAAAAGTACGTTTTTTGAAGTTAGTGTGGTCACATGACCCCCCCCCCCGCTTTCTAACAGAATTATTGAGTTGAATTCAAGATGGCCGCCTTCAAGATGGCCGCACCCCTTGGTCTAAAGCAAAATGGCATCGGATTGATCGGTCTGACGCTAGGCGTGTGAAAATATTGTTGATTCCATACTTTTGGCTCGCGAAGCGTACGCCGAGAGTGACGTGACACTCCGGAGCGTAGGCCGGGCTGCTGTCCCCCGTAACACGCACGTGACATTCGTCCCCGGGGGGTTGTTTCCTGTCACTCACTTGTGTAACCTTCCCCGCTGGATGTAACGTCATCGGCGCTCGCAAACTGCAGCGCTCGCAAATTTTCAGACAAAGTTGTGGAATTGAAACTGCTATTAATAAGTCCGCCGCACTTCGCGGCCTGAAAAATTTAGGCCGACTTCGTCGTGCGCCTGCGACGGGATCTTAGTGACCGAGGGGATTTGCGGGGTTTGGCGAGGAATCCCGAATCCGTCGCTCGCCTGACTGACACGCGTGGCCTGTTGTCGCGCGGCAAGGAAAGCAGAAGATTTCCTCTGCATTTTTTTTTTCCACCAAAGCTGAAAATGCAGAGGTGGGAAACGCGAAACCACACAAAGCGCGAACTTTGCCATGCAGAAGCCAAACTGTTTTTCTTTTTTTCTGAGCTCCAGGACGGTGAGACGTGTACAAACGTCACGTTGCCTTCAAAACCCGGAGCCGGCGCTTCGCCTCGTCCCCCCGACCCGACGTGGTGTTTCACTGACCTTTTGCACTGCAGAGCTTCGCAGAATACGTATGGATCGGCTGGTGGAGACGCAGAATGAAGCTGCCGCTGCCGCCCACTTACGCCCGGCGCACGTTTACCGCGCCGCTGTTAAGAAAGACGTGGAAGCGTTTAAGACGGAGGATCGAAGGCTCGACCGAACGGCAGTCGGAAAGAGGAGAATATTAAACTCGGTCCCGACAGATCGGGGACGTGATCCGAGCCTCGGAAAAACAGGCTGACGTAGAAAAGGCCGCGCGCTTCTGGCTCGTTCGCTTATTTCTCCGGTTTTATCCGCGACGGACGGCAGGACCCCCGGCGGTCTGCCGTCTAGACAGCAACGCCGCTGCTCAGAAGCTTGCAGCTAAAACAACTTTAGCCTGTTTTCAAGGTGTTCTCGTGTCTTTCGGGGAAAAACAAGAATGGCTGAAACCGAAAGCTCCCTGATGTGGCAAATGAGAAGGGCAAGAGCTTAGGCGATATCATAATATCGACAGGGCTGCGAACCCAGCGGGGAGAGGCGAAATGCCAAAAGGGTACTTTGAAGAGGCTGTGAGCAGGCGGGCGCTTTCGTCCGAGGCCTGTTCGCAAAACGAACGAACCAGCAACCCGACCGGGTACTTCTGCCGCATCAGATCGGGGCTGCGGAGGGATTCGAACCCACACCCCTCGAACACGGGGCGCCTGCAGGTTATTCGTCCCGTTTCTTATCCATATCCCCGGGTGGGAATCGGCCGCCTGTCTTTTTCACGTTTGACTTCCCCGGACTGGGATTGCAGCCATTCTGCCACCTCCTCTGGTTAAACTGCCTGTTTTGTAAAGATCCTCCTCCGGGTGAAAAAAAAAAATGTTTTTATGTTGAGGAAGAAGCCTGCATGACACGGCCGTTTGCCGCGCACATTTATATTGATGTAACACGAGTTATGATGCTTTTTTCCACCCTTATATTCGACTTACCCCCCCCGCCAAATTATAGCTGTGATGTATTTTCAGCGCAACGTTAACATTTAATGCCAAAAAATTGCCTTTGATCTCTTTTTTTTTGACAGCACATTCTGCTGTCCTTTCTGCGTGTGGCGTTCGCCAGAGATTGAAAGTTTCGGTTTATGTCATAAATAAATCGACGTGCGTCAAATTGAAAAGAGGAGGGGAGAGAAAAAAAAAATGAAAAGGCTCAAAGTACGATCTCGGGCTGAGCTCTGAACCGCTGTCGGAATTTGAAAAAAAAAAAACAAAGGAAGTTTTGGATGTTTAAAGAGAGCCGAGGTGAGGAAGTGCTCGTCCTCCGTCGGGCGAGTGGTGAAAAACATCCGCGGCCCGACCCCCCCCTCCTCCCCCCGGTACAGCTCCGAGGGGGATCCTCACGCGACCGTCTGAACCGTCTGCCGCACCACACCTTGCTCCACCAGGGTTTTTCACCCCCCCCCCCCCCCCCCCCCCAGGGGG
>UFQX01000888.1:93700-134445 GCA_900497675.1 Arapaima gigas | reverse complement strand
CCCACCACCCCTTGCTCCCCCAGGGTTTTTTCCCCCCCCCCCCCCCCGGGCCTAAACACGAGGCGATTCGGCGGCAGAAAGGACACGGTCCCGGCTGCTCGTCTCGCACTTTTGCGGGTGCTGATGTGAAACCCAGCTGGGTGTCTCCTGTTACATTTCCAAGTTTGACAGGATCACGGGACGCTCTCCTGGGGGTGGCTCCACAGCAGACACACGCCTGTGTGTGTGTGTGTGTGTGTGTGTGTGTGTGTGTGTGTGTGTTCTGCAACGTGACCGTGATGGTGCTCGAAACACCCAGGAGGTGATGCTGGCAGCCCGTGAAGGAGGGGATCGCTCTCCGCGGTCTTGAACGCTCCCTCCCGACGCCCCGGGTTACCGATCTCGGCGGTTCGCGTCGGCCGGTCGCAGTCCTGCAGTGTTTGGGTGTGAAAGCCAAGGTTCCTCCTCCTCGTCCTCCTCGTCCTCCTCGTCGTCCTCCTCCTCCGCGGCGCGTCGAGGGCAGCGCACGGGCAGCGGAGAGAGGGCCGCGGGTGGGCGAGGAGAACGAGAGAGGGGAGGACGTCGAGGCGATTTTTATCAGCCCCTTGTTTCGGCGTGTCACGCCATCTCCTCTAAATGTCAGATATTAGCTGTTTCTGGAAGAGACTCTGAAATATTGGCAGCGCCGAGGCGACGTCTGAGAGAGTGTGTGTGGGCAGGGCAGCCGTGCGCGATGTGACTCAGAACCAAACCCCAGCTCACTGCTCGCTCTCACATGTGTGTGGGCAGCTTCCAGATGGCTCCGTTCTCTCCTCACAAATGTCACTCTCACAGCAAGAAGAGCAGGTATTTGTTTGATGGGGGGAGGGGGGGGCAGCCGGGTGGTCGGGTAACGTGTCGCTCCTCGGCCCCGGGCGTCGGGGGCTACACGCACCGAAGGCCCGAGACGTTGGCTCACCGCGGCACCGAGCAGCAGGGACCGCAGATGTGCTCACCTTCTTATGCAAAGTTCTGTATGTAGGTCATACATGTTTGATCTATGACCCGCCTAAATGTAAGTGTCTCACTCTGCCACCGACAGCGCGGCTCCGAGCGAACGATCCCGTCTTCACTTAGACGCCTCCAGTCGGCGGAGGCCGTTCCGATCCCCCGGCGTCATTAGCTGGTTGTGTGTTTTAGTCCCAACCAGTGCAGCTTACTTTTCTCACCAGGCTTCTTATTCGCGGTGTCCACTGTAGCCTGCAGAGTCCCGGAATCCGAACCAGACCGGAGACGGCAAAGGCGAGTTAAACGAAATAAGAGGCTTAGAGGACAAGCCGAGCCGTCTGCGGAAGGGTAGAAGCGCGGGGCGAGAACGCGGCGAGATGTTGCGTGAAGGACGGTGGATGGCAGGAAACGCTGACGGAGGTCCGCGAGGCTTCGGAAGGCGGTGGGACGTCGCAGGGCTGGCGGCTCAGCTGATGGAGAGTTCCTGCAGCTCGCGAGAAGAGGAGGGAATGAGCGATTCCTTCCACGTGTGCAGGGAGGGGGAAGGAGGTGGAGAAGGGCAGGAGAAGCTCGGCAGAGGTTGGACCAAGGAGAGTGCAGAGAGACGGGAGACTGAAGACAGCGGAATCCTCACTTCTAAGACGATGGTCTTCAAATGGAGACAATCTCCCTCTGGCTTAGATGAACATCTCAGACCTGTAGGTGGCCTGAAGACCACGTGATGAAAATCTCTTAGTTGCGAGCTCTAAACGGACTGTTTTCGGTCCATATTTTGGGTCGGTGTTCAAAGGGGCCGCGTTCCCTGTTTCTATTTTCCACTCTGCAGTGGAAAATACGTTTGCTCGCAGTCGCTGGACTCCAGGTCTCCTCCGGTCCGCAGCGAGCGCCACCTTGCCCGTCTTCTGCTGTCCCGGCAGACATCCAGCTGCACAAGTAAGAAGACGTGAAACATGCCACAGGGCTTATATTTGGGTAAACAGAAGTGCAATATTATAGAAGACACGACAGTCATCTACACCCTGCACACGGCCCACGTTGTGCCCACATCAAGTTTCTAAATGAATCATGTGAACCCATTAACATTCTCTTGCAAAGACAACATCTGCGGCGATGAAGTTATAATTCAAAACCTATTATGAGCGTAAGTCAACGCTCGGCTGCTGCTCAGGTCTTCCTGCAACGGACGGGGAATTTTCGTTGGTTTTTTTTTATTTGCTTTTTTTTTTTTTAAACTAAATGGATGTCTGACCGGTATGAAAGCGTGCCGAAGACCTCGAGACGCCCCCCCCCCCCTCCCCGTGGTCGAGAGCGAGGACACGGACGTTAAAGCCGGGGTCGGGAGGTGGCCGGGGTCGGCCTGGAGGTCGCAAAGACGCCGAGTTATGTAACGCGGCGAAGAAGCTGAGCGCGAAAAACCGTGACACTGCGCTACTCGCCTCTTTCATTTTCACCGGGAGCCTTTGCTGCCTTTCGCCCGAAGCGGAATGGTGCCCCCGGATCCGCTGTAATAGCTTTCGATTTAGAGGCGTTTTGCTCTATTCAGAAACGGGAGAAAGGGGAAAAAAGCAACGTTACTGTAAAATGTGCAAATCTGGCTTTAACCCCTGTGACCCCGCGGTGCCGCACAGTCCTTTCTATCAGTTCCCCTTTGGAACGGAGAGAATTCAGTTCTGTTTCTTCGACTGTCAATGCGTCGCGGGTCGCGCTTGTAAACACAGGCCCGTGTTTTTACCGGCGCCCCGAGGGACGGGGTGAAAATCAGTGTCTTCCTGGAACTTCGGCGGCTGAGCTGTTATCTGCTCTGTTATCTGCTGCGATACGAGTTCCTCTGAGGGGAACGGCAGAAGAACACGTTCGCCGTGACGCCGCGCGCTTCTTTCTTTCTTTCTTTCTGGCGACGCGCGTGAGGCGCCCGGCCTCCCAGAGTTAAGCGAGACTTCAGACCGCGGGAGAACAAGGAGCAGACATATGACTAGTGTGGAGGCAGTCAGGAGGCTGCTGGCACAGAACACGAATTCTTTGAGGGAAAAAACCAACAAACACCTTCTAGATGCAAGGCTTAGAGGTGTGACTGCGACAGCAGTTTCTTTCTTCTGAAGAGCCCGAGTGTCTGCTAGTAGGCTATTAGCACCTTTTTTTCCCTCTCTCCTCCTCTCTGAGAAACAAACAAGGCGCTTCCCTGACAGCGGGACTGTAATCCAGCCGCCGGGGAGCACGTGACGGGAGCCACGTGGAGGAACATGTGCCGGTCCGATGCGGGAGAGACGGTGGCCAGAGCCGTAGGGACCCCGTCTCGACTCCCTCCTTCCCTCCTTGGGCCCAGACAGTTTAACGTCTTGGTTGGAGAAGCAACCCGGAGACCTTCGGGTGTCACTGGCCGACCCGGTCCGTCCGGATCCAGGGTCGGCGTCATCGTCGTGACCGTGGCATGGAAGCGCGTGACGTGAGGCAGCGGTCACCCCGGTCGGGACGCCAGACCGCTGCAAGGCCGTCACCCGGAGCGACCGACCCACCCGGAAGCGCGAACGAAAGGGAGTGTCGCGCAACCTCGGCTCAGACGACCCGACATAGCAAACGGTAAAATAGGAAAACAAATCGGAGCTGCCGACTCCAGCAGCGTTACGTAACGCAAAACAGAACTTTTCCGCCGTTACGTCCGTTGCGATCGTTTATAAATAACGCAGAATGACGCTTTTCGGCGCTACGTTAGCAGCCGTCATTTGAATTCTGAGCCGAGCGCCGGCCATATGGCTGCAAAGCTCGCCGTTTCATGCCCCGCTGAAGGTTAGACTGATGACTGGCCTGGCAGGAGCGGTAATTGGAAGCTGCATCTGCGAGACATAAGAGAGGAGATCCGCCTGCACGGAACTGCAGCTCTCGCCGCACACAGAGCCGCACTGTGGCGACAGGCAGTCGGCCAGACGCTAACGCTAACGGCGACGGAGGACGGTTATTGCGGGGACGGCGTGTCGACAAAGGACGGATTAACTTGACGCGAACGAATCGCCACGATGTCGGGCGGAGCCTCGAATTGTCCCGTGTCCCGCTTGCCCGCCTCCTACCCGGTTCCCAGAGGTCGCGGGAGGTCACCTATTATCTCCTCGACGCACCCCTTTCGCCGTCCTTCCACCTGAACCTCTCGCTCTGCGGCCAGTCGGCCGCCCGCTCGGCTGTTACATCACCTGCTCCACTTACTTCTTGGGCTGTCGCCGTTTTCAGATCAAGCCCTTTGAGTCCTCGCGTCTCCATAGGAACAGCTGTAAAGAAGCAGGATCGGCTACAGAGAAAGGAGGCTCGATGGGCAATTCAGTTCAACGCCTCTCGGTTCTCTTTTCCGGGGGGTACATTTCTGCGGGACGCCCGGGGTAGGACTCGGCCGGAAGTGCGACGGCGCCGATTCTCACCCACAGCGGCATCTTCTCATCAGGAGACTCTCCTTCTTTCTCCTAGAATAAACCCACCTGGCAGCATCAAAACTACACCCATGGAATTCATGTTCTATAAATGAAATGCCCCCCCCCCCACCCAAACGTTTGTTGCGACGAATTTCCACTGTTCCTTTCGCTGCTTTGCACGCTTGCGCGTCTTTTTGAGACTGAGCACGTTCATTCGGGTCTGCGAACCGCCAGCCGCACTGCGATTGGAGAAAGAGGCGGAAAGAGACGCAGCGGCCCGGGACTTCCAGGAACCGCTGTGCCACCTGCGTGGTGCCCCACGCAGGCCGCCTGTCGCGAGCCCCTCGCCGCCCCGCATCTGACTCGGCAAAAACTGGCCCGGACCAGGATGACTCGGCACATTCGTGACACGAAAGACGCTCGGAAGGGGCGGGTTGGCGGGCGCGTCGGTTCGGATTACAGGAACGCGATGTTTTCAGCAGGCCAGGGTCGTCCCTTAACGCCCCGCAGTCGACCGTCTCAATCATACTCCTCTAAATCTTTCACTTTTCACGATCGAAACCTACTTTTTCTGATGCTACACGTGTTTTTCACTGTTGTCGTTCCGCTCGAAGGCGCGTAGACGTCTGAGGGAAAGACAGTGAAACAGCGCGTCTGGGGCATCCGGGTGTTTTCCGGCCAGGGGCCGGGACCCTCGGACCAAAAGCGTCGGAGCTGTCGCGTCCTCCTCCGTGCCGAAGAGAAAGCGAGGAGCGAGTCGACGAACGGGGAACCCGTGCGGCCCCCGCGTCAGCAGTCAGGGGAGTCCGGATAAACCCCCGGCTAACAATTCGCAATGCCGGGGTCAACCTGCGGCGCCCCTTCGACCTCCTTGCCTGCTATTCTGTCCTGTAACCCCACTGAGGCTTCAGTACGTGAACAGGGCGTTTAGTCAAAGCCACGGCCGCCCTTTCTGCCCCCATTGTGATCATTCCATCCTTTTCCTCCAAAGTAACACGATCCTCCTCCTCGCTGCCAGCGCCACCTCATGTTTCCCCGCGGCCCTGTTCCGTGATCGATCCCTCCAGACGCGGCTTTCTCTCCTTCTCCCCCCTAATTCCACGTGAAACATTTTGAACATCGCCTAGCAATTATTTAAGGCCACCTTATTAAAATGTATCCCCCACACAGCCAGTTATTTTCTTCAGCGCAGCGTCAACCTGCCACATAAATAGCAGCCAAGACTGATATCCGAGTAAATAAGGAAAGGACACCTTAGCGTAGGGAAACTGAGACGGCTGAGTAATTTTCACGCACTTGCAGAAGTGACTCGTGCTGCCCGCACCGCTGCCCCCCTGCGAGGGGCCGGTCAGCCCTCTCCCGGCCTGGGTGGTAGTGAGGGATACTGGGAGGCGGCGGGGGGTGGGGGTCCCTGGTTCCCTTCCGCAGCCATCGCTGGTCCCACAGAGAGCGTTCTCCATCAGGGGCCCCCTCGTGCTGCCTGTGCTCCTCACCTCTAAACGGAGACCTGCAGAGATGATGTGACCATGACTTCATCATCGCCTGCTGCCCGGATGCCAAGACTCCCCTGGAGGTCATTGTCCCGCCCGCGGTCTCTGCTGTGTGTGTGTGTGTGTGTGTGTGTGTGTCTGTGTGTGTGTGTGTGTGTGTGTGTGTGTGTGTGCGGGCGCGTGCTTCTGAGCGGGAGCTCCTGGAAGTGACCGTTGACCAGCAGAATTGTTGCTCAAGGCCTCGCGCTATGCCGCCGCTTCCCGCACGTGTCACACATTCAGGGATTTTCTGCGACACGTCAGGATCTCCGCGGGGTTTCGCCTCCCGCCGAAGAAGCAGGCGGGACAGATGTTTACAGCGGCGCAAAAAAACACAGAAGTGAGAATTCCAGTAATAGAGAAATGAGACTGGAAGGCTCGCTTGCGTTACACTTTCATCACATCACGCAGAGATGGTGACAGAGCTCACCGTGCTGCACGCTGGTCAGATGTTTCGCGCACAATGCCCGGCATCTTTACCCACAGTTCCTCTGTAGCAGGAGGCGAAAGATTTTTCTCAAAGCGCAGCTTTGGAAGCGTGCAGAAGAAAGGCGTCGAGGTGGGAAGAGAAGGTCGGGGCGTTTCGGAAGGTCGGGTGACCCCCCCGGTTCGGCAGCGACTGGGAGGAAAAAGCCGGCAGGCCGCGACCGATGGCAGCGCCGCCGTGTCAGGTGAACCTTCACTTTGGAGTTAAGCTCAAGAGGCTCTCGGGCTCCCGCATCACGTCTCCTCCTGACGCCCTCCGACAGCCACGTGTAAATGAAGGCGGTTGTTAGCAAACCTGCTTCTGCGTGAGAACTTCTGACCGGGAGGTTCGCCGTTTGTTATTCTGGAGATAAAACAAAGAGGACGATCGTCCAAACCTCACTTTTCTGGGTGATCGGGAGGAGTGTGTTTGGACAGGGGGGTCGAGGGGGGGGGGCGGCCAGCGGCGCGAGCCCACGCCCGGCACATTCTGAGCATCGGGGAAGTTAATAAGCGCCGTTTCTGGGCAAACTGCCAGCGGGGGGCAGGCGGCCGTTCTCTCACAATGAGCTTGAGGAGTATCACGGCAGAGCTGCGTCTAATTATACACCCGGAGAGAGAGAGAGAGAGAGAGAGAGAGAGAGAGAGCGTAACGCAGCCATAGAGGGCGAGCGAGTTTCAACACGAGAGGTGAGAGAGACACCAGTCAGAGAGAGAGAGAGAAGCGTTATCAAAGCTGGATGTTGCTGTCGCCTGTTCAATTGAAGACAAAACCCTTTGCTCACCTGAAGAGGATAACTACAGAGGTAGGAGAGCAGAGCTGCCCCTTTACACGCTTCTGGAATCTGTGTGTTTGTGTGTGTGTGTGTGTGTGCAAAGTTAACATCCTCCTTGCGGCTCGAGGGCTGACTCAGTCGTGTGGAAACATCTGTATTCATGTCCAGAGGTGAAGCGGGTGCAGATGCAGGCGGTGGGGTGGGGTGGGGTGGGGCGAGGGGGGGGGGCTGACCACTGGCACGCGGGCACTGAGCGGCGGGGCTGAGAACACGGGCAGTTAGACGGGACCGTCAGGCTGGAGCCTCTTCGCAGCCACTGTCATTATTGCTGCCCTAATAGCTAAAAGACCTAAAAATAGCCGCGGCTCACCTCTCCCTCGGCAAATCTCTTCATCTCCTCCGACGGCGATATCGTCTCGCTCTCCTCCGCTCTTATTTCGCAATTGTCCCCGTTCCTCCGCAGCATCGCGTCGGCCTCCTCGGTCGCGCTCGTGTTTTCGCGCCGACTGCTCCGGCATCGCGCTGCTGCTGCTGCTGCTGCTGCTGCTGCTGCTGCTGCTGCACTTTGCATGACACGGCACGTTTCGGCTCTTCGCCTTTTCTGTCGGACGAGAAAAAAAAAGAGAAAAGAAAAAGAGGCCGCGATCTTTTAATTGCGCGTAGAAGCGCAAACAAATTCCGTGCCTATTTATAACAATCGAGAAGTGTCAGTAGACGCGGAGTCCATTCGCACCTCTAAAAATAACTTTTCGCCGAGAAAAGTTGTTGAAAATAATCGTTTGCCGGCCGGGCTGAGCGCCGCGCTGCAGATTTTGCACCTGTTCGCGCCGCTCGTCCCGGTCCGTCGTACCTGCGGAGGTGACGCGCGCGCGCGCTGCGCTCGGTGTGGGTGATATTTGCGCTGACAGATTCCAACAGCATGTGTCACATGTGCGATCGTTCGCTGGCATATGTTCCGCAGGCCTCAGCCACGAGGAACGGAGCGGCGGGTTCCTTCTCTGCCAGGTGAACGGCACCGGCAGGGGCTTCCCTTCGCGAACCTCTGCGAGTCGCGGACGTCACGGCTCGGCCCGTTCCGGGTGGCCGCGCCTGCAGGCCGCTGCCCTGAAGTGCAGGATGTGCAACTTTCCTCTTCTAGGAAGAGCCTGGGAGCTCGAGAAAGCGGGACGAGGGCAGTGAGTAAGAACAGCCAGTGTTCGAAAGGCCCGGTCCGATTTGACCCCTCACCCCTACCCCCTGCGAACCCAATGGTCAGCCGGCTTGGAAGACGGTCAGAAACCCCACGCCGAAAGCGACTCCCCGTCTCGACTTCCTTCTGACTCCCATCCCACCGCCGGCCGCCCGTCGTACGCTGTCGCTTTAAGGGATCTATTTTTGCAAGCGCGCACACACTCATGCATAATGCGGAGCGTGTGAATGAGCCGGTGGGTGTAGCTCCTCCGTACCCCCCCCCCCCCCCCCCCCCCCCCCCCCCCCCCCCCCCCCCCCCCCCCCCCCCCNTCCCCCCCCCCCCCCCGACTGCTGCGCATCACTGGCTCACGGCCGCATGGACAGATGGGCTTCCTTTTCCTCACGATTAACCTGGGAAGGGCCCCCGCTCCGTCCTGCAGGGGGCAGCAGCCCGTCGTCTCGCTCGAACCCTCGTACGCCCCCGAACCGGCGGGTTAGCCAGCACCCCAGCTCACCGTGCCCACCCGCTCGGCCGCCTTATGCAACGTCCGCTCCTGAATAATGCATTAGCTTGTAATTATTGCTGCGCCTTCTTCGCCGCTCCAGCGCCGCCCCAGCGCCGCACCGCTTCTGTCCTCGTCGGCGTCCACTTCACAGCCCAACACAGCTGCTCCACATTTCCCACAATGCAAAGGGCCCTCGGCGTTGGCGAGCGCTCGGGGGTCGGGCCCGACTCAGGGGATCGGACGGAGGCGGCAGGTAGAGGAGTGGGAATCTGAGCCAGGTTTTTGTTGCCGTCCCTCGGCCTTCCGTAAGGGGGGGGGGTAAACTTCACGCCCGAACGGATCGTAGCTACGTTGGCTAAGGTGGGCCAACTGAGAAGACGTGCTGCTCCTGTAGGAAGGGGTTCAAAGGGGTCTTTTGGGCATCAGGCGGTGCTGGTGACCCCAGGTGTAGGCTGAGTGTGTGACACCGGGGAGGAGCTGAGTGCAGCTCGTGGGGCAGGAGGTGTGTGTGGAAGGAAGCGGCGGGGTCCCTGCTGCCCGCCTCCTTTCTGTCCCCCTTTTCCGCTTTATCGACACTTTCCGGCGATCGCTCGGCGTCGCGAGGTCCCGTTCGGCCAGCCCGTCCGAGCCGAGGTTCTTAAGTCAGCTGACATCGGGGGACGAGCCGCCGCCGCACAGGTTCCGCGTCCCAAACCGCTTTGCGAGCAAAAACGGTCGACCTCTGATTCTTCGGCAGCGTTTTTCAGGCGCGGTTCGTACGACACCTGGCACCAACCCCTCAGCTGATGTGTCTGCTTTTACTATATCATGTCACAATGGCACAGCTGCGGCTCAGTGAGACGCGTTCTGAGACCGAGAGCGACGTCACCTTCGCGTGTTTGTCACCCGCAGTCAGTTCAACTGCTATATCTCATCGTCCATTCAAATCCAGCAGCAACGTGGCGAGTTGCACCTGTGAAAATCCTCGGTGGCCTGTGCTTCTCGCCTTCAGAGAGACACGTCACAGAAACCGAGTGGCTACATCATTTCCGGATTTTGCTGAGTCGCGTCTTCCGCTTTCTTCTGAGAAAGTGACTGGTGGCCAGTTGTGAGCGTGCAGAAGTGAGGTCCATCCTCTCCACCTCGTGTTGAAAATCTTTCAAAAAACACTCCCTTTACCCCCCCCTCCCCGCCCCCGTGGTGCACGAGGTGGGAAATTTCAAATTATTACAATTGTTGCACTAAAATGTCACAGTGATGAGTTTTAGTTGCTTACAGGCGGAAACATCTCACGTTCTTACGTTCGACCATAAGGTGCTTAATGTGGCTCAAACGCGTCGGCAGCCAGTTTTTTGCGACTCTGCACGTCGCCTTCAAGCGGCTGAATGTGTCGTTTCTCACGAATCCGGGACAGGTGAACGAGAGGGAGGGTTTTGCCTTTGACGGAACCCCCCCGAGAGCGAGCGCCGGGGGAGGCGTCCGAGCACCGGCGGTTAAAATACAGATAAAACCCCGAGCATCAGTGAAATTCAATATACGGCCTGTAAAACGAACCCGACCAAGAAAAAAAAACAGCATTTAAAGTGGATAGAATCTATTTTTGCTAAACGTGTCCGCCTGTGTGGTGTGTGTGTGTGTGTGTGTGTGTGTGTGTGAGTGAGTGTGTGTGGGAGGGAAGCTCTAGGCCCTAATGACCAGACACATGTGAATAAGCTACACACTCAGGCCCGTTACTCTTTAGCTGGATCTGTTTGCGTTGGAGGGTCGGGAGGAGCGCGGGGGGCTTCCCAAAGGACCCCCGCCGGCCGCACGGACCGGGCCGCTGTGCACACAGTGAGACCGTAATATTTTTAACCCGTGCTGCTGGAAATCCAGCTTAGAGCGGCATCGGCATCCTATTTATACTGGAAGGGGGTAACTGTGGGTTCCACCCCGGGGGGGATTTTCTCTGATATCTGTACTAAGCCTCCTTCAGCCGGCACCGACGGGATGTTCAGAGGATTATGAATGCAACACCTCATTGGAGTTGTCCTCTTTGTTCCTTTCTTCCCTCTCTTTCCTCTCGCAACGGGACAGGACCCCCCACAAAAGTCCGCATTTACGCAGCGCCCGATCCAGCTTCCGTGCAAGAGGAAGGGGAGAGTATTTGAAAAAGACGCAGGAAAGAAGTGGCTGAAATCTGACGTATTTTGCTCTGTAATAGCGGCTGCGCACCGCGATCTGTTATTTGGCGTCCGGCGCCGCCACGGCGGGACGAGTTGCGTCGCGTTGCCTTCGGTTGCGTCCTGCGGCACCAGATCGCCAGCTTTAGCTGATGGCAAGGTTGCGCTTTTTTCGAGCTCAGGGGTCCGTCGTCATCATCATCGTCCCACCGTCAAGCAGGTGTTTCGATTCTCCACACACGGAGCTCGCGGGGCCTGGGCTTAGAGGAGAAGTTCCTCCCTGCCGGGCTGCAGCTGTGCTCCAGGCCTGAAGGTTGGCCCTGTTAGCTTGGGGAGATTAGCCGCTAATCTGACGCCGGATCAGAATCCCTCCCTCACCTCATTAAAAAGGTATTTCTGCTAGAAGTCGGTTCATTTTGGGTCGTTTTAAGGATACGGCGGCTGAAGCGATTCGCACGGAAGTGAAGACGCGGGGCAGAGGCGCCGAAAGTTGACGTCTGAGGTTCCTGGCCGGCCGTCTGAGCGCGAGCAGCTCCCGTCCGCGTGCTGCGGGAGATCGATTGCATAACGGCTCATGGGACGGAGCTGCGTCAGGCGTGTATTTCACACGCTCTCTCTGGGGACGGCGCGGCCGACCGCTCGGCATCGGCGCCAGGTTTTCCGACCCGGTTCTTGTATAAGAAGGAAGCGTTTTCTCGTCAAAGCCGCCCGGTCGGTCTGAGCTCACGCGTTCGGTCCAAACTCAAGACTGGCAGGAGGTGACTTTATTAATCCAGGGATCGCAGAGCGGAGCGGCCCGCCTGGAACCCCCCCAGCAGAGCTCCGTGCGTCGCCTGCTCTGCTGTCCCGGGAGGTCAGCTCGGGTCTCCTCGGCGCCCATCTTCCACGAGACACACAAAGCTGGACCTGAACTCTGCTTTTCACCTCGATTCGCTGATGTAGTTTGCAGATAAACGTCTCGTCCCGTCGTCGGGCGCCGCTGTTTTTCTGCCGCCATGAACTGTAAACGGCAAACGTTCATTAGACTGGGGGGGTCAAGTTTCTTTACTTAAAACAACTTTCTGCAATAAGCACCGCATATCTGTCTGTCAAAAACAACTGTTACAGGAAAGCATTGATTTTGAATGGTCGCCATACGAATTCATTTTTGGGGGGGCTTTAAAAAGAGGCAATAATTAGCATAACAACAACCGGCATTTTAATGTTTTAATTTGCAATTGGCATAAAATGACCTGTGACTTAGATCCGGGGCTGCAGCGCACATTTTGAGGCACGTTTTCGAGAATCCGTCACGCTTTGCACTCATACCTCCGGAGGGGGGACTTTGAATAGTATAACAATTATAAACTCACCCCGAGTCATTTTTACTGGTTTAATACGTGTGAAAATTATTGTCTTCCACCCTTTCATCTATGATCTCCTTTGAGGAGTCACAGCGGTGGTTTGTTCGGTGCTCTTTAGGTTCCCGCCATTGTTTCGCCGCCGTGAAACTTTGCACGCGGTGCTTCAGCACGAAGTGACGGCCAGACTGAAGGAATGCCTGAGCAACGTGCGTCACGCCAAACTAGCGCGGACTTGCCCCAAAGGGTGACCGCACCGTTCCAAATGACTCGTACGGCTCACTGTGATCTTCACTTGTTTCAAGGTCAAATGATGTGTTTTTTTCAGTTATTATACAGCACCAGTTGCAAAATATATTTCCCTCCTGTGTTTGAAGGTGGGTTTAGAAAACTAAGAAGGAGCTCAGTTCTTTTTAGTTCTCCGAGGAGCAAAACCTTAAACTGCCTTAAAGCGTCTGAAAGGATCTTTCACAGTGCGGAAGTTGAACGTCGCCGTCTACCGTGAGCGCGTCAGCGATAGAACGCACGGCGAGGCGAGCGACGGGCTCGCCGGGGGATCGGACCCGGCGCACGTGGCCGCTCTCGCACAGAAGACTCCCACTGACACCATTCCCATTTCGACTGGCCTGCTGCGCGTGCGGTTACCGCTCGGTGTCCGCACAGCGCAGGTGGGCGGGGGAGCAGAAGTGCTTGTAAAATTCAAGCAGTTTCACCTCGCTGTGACTTTGACCGTCAGCATGTGTGATGTTTTAGAGATGACAGAAACCTGATTCCCACAGCGATGGCGACGCGAATCGGTTATCACACATCTCGGTCTTCGCGATGCCCTTTAGGCTCCAGTTACGCAAATTAACCCACGAGGGGGAGGATCTCCTTTCAGGACAGAGCAGATGAATAATACAATAAATACAGATGCAGTCTGCTTTACTGGGGGCCTGGGATGCTGAGGTGTGGGTTCTGATCTGGCTCAGTCGGTGGGGAGTTTGTTCGGTTTCCCTCTGGGTGCTCTGGTTCCCTCCCACAGTCCAAACACCGTACGTCGTCGATGTAGTTTTGTAGCCTAGCAACCAGGGGTTCCAGGACAGGCTCTGATGTGCCAGAAACCTCCCCGGGATAAAGGGGTTAATGACGACGGATGGATGGATGGATGGATGGGTGGATGGATGGAAGAGAGAAACTGACCTTCACAGACCTTCAGCTGACCAGGTCTGAGGTCCCTTGTGTCTTCAGCTAAATTGTGTATTTGGAATATTGTTCTCCGAGATGTCGGCTTGGCGCCAGTGGCCGCTTTTTTCTTATTATCAATTCTCTACTTATGTAACAGCTGATTTCAGTGGCCTGCAGTCGCACACAGTCCCCTATATCGGTGAAAACTGTGATTCTTTCTCACGTTCTCTTTTGTAAATGAGCAGAACGGGCGCTGTAATTCTCCCCATGTCAATTTTTGACATTTGACCTTTTTGCCAGGTAAATTCGCAACGTTAAAGACAATCAGGCGTGTTTCTCCTGCGGGGACGTCCCGCTGAAACCCGTCCCGTCTATTATTTAATTTTTTAAAATTAATAAACCTGTTACGAAATTCAGAAGCTGAGTGTTTTTCTGCGGGTTTTTTTTTTTTTTAAAAATCGCGGCTGTGCACCACAACTAAAATTTATCCACCTTATTTCATATTCCTTTGTCATGACTCAGAAGGCCAGTCTAGACCCATTCATTGGGCCTAAATAAGCCTGCGGTTGTATTTCTTTTAACCTTGGCTCTTTTTTTATCGCACAAAATTTAGCAAAAATATTTTAAATGAATGAAATGCTTTTTTTAAATATACTTGTTTAAAGTAAAGAAATAATATGTGGGCAAATAAGTAAAAGGTCATGGAAAATGAAGTAAGTCACTGCGATATGAAACAAGTGCAGGGATGAACTGGAAATGAATTCTTCATTTACACTTTGCAATAACAGTCAGCTGTTATATATAAAACTCGGTGTCGAACGGTAACTGTGGCCAAGCTGCTCCTGACGTCTCTTCTGGGTGAGAAACCCCTTCTGTTTACTCTGTTCCCCCCAAACTGTCCTTGATGCAGATGTTTCCATCACAGTTAAACCCCAGACTTCAGCAAGTTCATCATTCCTGTTGTTCACTGTTCCTCCCAAAGAAGAAGGTGAATGAGAATCTGTTTCAACGCCTACAACGTGGCTTTAAACATATTATATTGTACTGTGGTGTTAATTGGGTTTTTTTTTTTTTTGCTGCTCTGGCCATCATTACTTTTTATTAAAAATACAGTTGTTTCACTCTTCGCGTGGTAAAAAAAAAAAAAAAAAAAAAATCAGTGTCTCGGCGACGGGAACAGATGCACGTGATGCCAGTTGTGACAAAAATGCAACAGAATTTAATGGAAATAAGGCGCCTCGGGCTTCTTTGCGAAATGTACCTGTAAATTCAATTCCTTCAAGTTTTTAGGCTGCTGTGATTTTTTTATAACGCGCAAGGCGTCACGACTTTTATCCGATGAATAAAGAATTTATCGGGATATTTGCCCAGCATGAGAACCGTTTGTGAAATTCTAAATCCTGCCGTTGGTTTCTGCCTTTAAAGTGCGTGTGTGTGTGGGGGGGAGGGGGGTGTTCACTGTGGAAAGAAGTGCAAAACACAGCAAAAACATCATCGTGAACGTGGGAGGAGGACACGGCTCTGCCTGCTTTCTCACAAGGGGGAAGGACGTGGGTCCGTCGGCAGGGGGCGCCAAACCTCGCCGGAGCCTATTTTCTGCACGAGGGCCAGGTTCAAACAGCCCCCCCCCCCCCAACGAAGTTCACCGATCTGAGCGACAAATGTGCATCCGCGCCTCCTGAAACAAAGTTGTCACACGCGAGAACGTCATCTGCTGTGGTGCCGGGGCGGCAGCGGGAACGTTTGTTTGTGTTTGTTTTCGAGCAGCGAGCGGTAGAGCGATGGATGGTGGGTGTCGGGTGCATCTGTGTGTTCACCAGGGAGCCGCCGGCAGCAGATTTAAGTTCCCCCCAGCCCCCCTCCGGCGAGGCGCCACCCTTTACCTTCCGCCCACCGGTCTGTTCACCCGGACGGGCTGTAGCTGGCGGGGCGGCTCGCTGTTTGGCCCTCAAAACCCTGTCAGAAGTCGGCATCCATTTAAAGGTCACGGAGATAGCTGATGTTTGAAGACTGCGCCTCGTGCGCAGACGGGGCGCGAGCGCGCGCTCTGGGTTTGAGTCAGCAGCAGCGACCCGGGCCGCGCAGACGCCGTGAGCTGCAGCACCGTCGGCATCGGTGCCCCGTTGTCTAGTGATGCACGGCGACAGCTCCTCACCTGCCCTTCGCTACCTTGCAGGTGAGACCGGGGGGGCCGCGCGTCCGCGACACCTGCGCGCGTCTGCGCGCGCACGCGCCGATGCCTTTTTTCTCAGTGAGTAATGGCGAGTGGGTGGCAGCAGCAAATGGTCTAACTGTGGCGTCGCAGAGCTGAAATGCTCCTCACTGCGAGCTATTACTCATTTCCTTGGAACCGTGCGCCTGCAGCGTCGGACAGGCGAAGGCGCAGACAGTCGCGCTCCACACTTTGCGCGTCGGGCGATTCGAAGACGCTTCGCCGGGCGGCCGTCGTCTTGTTGACAGCAACCTGATTTCTGACTGATTTCTTTCTCTTTCTTTTGTTTCTGTTCCGTTTTGTTTGGGATTTTGCTGGTTTTCGCGCCAGATGCCGACATTCAGACTCGTACCGGAGTCGCCGCCACCAAGGTCAGTGACCCCCCGAGCCTGCTGGGGACCTTGCGCTCCTGCCGTCTGAGCTGGGAGGAGGTGTTGCGCCTTTAAGGAAGCCGGATCTCGAGCGAGGAGCTGAGCTTTCGATAGTGTGGCCAAGTCAGGTGTTTAACGCGAATTCAAGCGAAGGAGCATCTTCCATACGAGTGCTTTTGTGGGCAGGATGGAGGGCTGCACTCACTGTCACTTCTGGATAACATTTGGGTATAAAATGTAGAGTAGATATTTTAAAAAAAACCAGGATGTCGTCAATTTATTGTAGCCACGTTTCAGTTTTCCACCCCAGGCTCGTGAGTAGCTTAAGTGTTACAGCAGGCAGCTTCGCTGCGAGGAGAACCGCACGACGCCAACGGGTTCCCCGTCTCTCCGACCGCTTCTCGGCTAAATTCGGGCCCCTGTTGTTCCCCCAGATGCTCCTCTCCGTGTGATGCCTCTGTTAGTCTGGAGAGATGTTTCGAAATAGACGCGACTTTCCGAACAGCAGAACCCGAGCTCGAGGTCTTTCGGTCCCTTTGGGTCCCCTGCACGTTTGTCCCGGGAGGCGGTTTATTCCCGCGTCGGTGGAAAGGGGAGCCGAAACGGGCTGCGTTCTGTCCCTCTCCGCTCGCTTTGACTGTGCGGGGAACGCTTTATCGCCGTCGTCGCCAGCCGACGCCGTCCCTCCCGCGCGCCGCGCCGCTCCTTTTAACCTGAAATCCATCCCAGAGGGTTTTCGTGCAAAATTACGTTTTCGAATGACGGCTGTTGTTTGGCAGTGAAAACCCGGTTGCTCACAGGGAGGAGGTCACTGGCGCTGTGAACCCTGGACCTGGTGGATTGTGGATTCGGCGAAGGAGGCCCATCTGAAGCCACTGGGAAAAGGTGCTTTGGGGCAGCATGGAACAGACAAGCAAATGCGCGAGGTGTCGATTCTTTGGGTGAGAGCGCTGGGAAAGGGGGAGAGAATCTGAAAAGCAATTCAGTCCCCGCCTTCCTGCCTACACGGGAGGTGGTGTTTGACTCCCCTCGAGCTTCCCTTTACGTACCTTTTCCACACCCCAGTCCGGCTCCTCCTGAGGTTCTCGGCCTGCGGAGGAGATTCTGCACAGCAGCCCCGAGCAACGAGTGACGCCGTTTCAAAAAAAAAAAAACCCATTACGACTTCAAACCCTGAAACGCACCTTCTTTTCGAGAGTTCACGCAAAAACCGAGCACTCTCGACGTCCCACATCCGTGTCGGTGATGGAGTTATAATAATAACAACTTGACGGATTTTGGCGTTTTGTAAAAGCACCGTTTGCTCTGTTTGCTCTAAAGCAGACAATCCCTCGAGAAGTTCAGCCGATCGAAGGGAAAAACGCAGAGATCTGCCCCGGGCCGAGCTGCCATTTTCAGTAAGGTGCACGTGGGTATTTCTGAAGAGGAAATCCCCCTCGACCGTCGCAGAACCCCAGCCCGTCTCGGACCCGGCGCCGTGCGGCCGAAGCGGTCGGCCCGGCGGGGAGACGTTGGGCGAGCGAGCGGCCTGTGGCGGGGTGCGCGGAGTGGGCGAGCGGCGCCTTCATCGAGACCTCTCCCGTGCGGGTGTCAGGCACGTAGGCAGCCGCGGCACCGATATGTGTCAGAAGGAATCACCGACTGCTTTCCTCCATCACACCAAGATGCGCGTCGGTGGGCGCCCTCGCAACCGCAAACTAAGTTTTTTAATTGTTCTGTTATTGTTTTTGATCATTTTGTGCTGCGTGGAAAATAACAGTCTGCCAGCCTTCCCCGTGGTATCCCTGCGTAACCCTCCTGGCTCTGTGTGTGTGTGTGTGTGTGTGTGTGTGTGTGTGTGTATATAAGTAGTACTTAGTTTCCATAGTAACCATCACTTAGCGAGACGGTAAAAGTTGGCCGAGTTCAGGCTGGGCAGACAGCCGTCTCCGGCGGAGAAAAGACCAGATGTGCCTTCAGCGGGCGGCTAATTTGGCGCATTGAAGAAATGAGAGGGACTCCCGCGCGGTGAGACGGGCCCGATGGGTGCCGGCCGGGTAGAGGGGTGGGGGTGGGGGGCACGTTCGAGGAGCAGGTGGGTGGACGGCTGTTCCGGGTGTTCGGCAGGTAGCGTTTTTGCTAGAAACGTGGCGATGGACGGTATTCGGCATAAAGGACGAGCACCCGCGTCGCCGTGTCCGATCGGCGTTCTGCCACTGATTCTCGTCATGCCGCCGAGGGGGTGGGGTTGCTTGGTGACACTGTTCACATAGCGGAGTATAAAGAGCAACACGGCTTGTTTGTGGTTATGCGGCTTGGAGAGCAGCAGGAGGATTAGACGGTCTGTGGTTTGCGTTTTCAATTTTTGTTTTCCCCTCCCTCTCTTTCTTTCTCTCACTTGCTCTCTCTCTCTCTCTCTCTCTCTCTAATGTGGCCCCATTTCAGGTGAGCAGCCACCCGGAGGAGAGCACCTTCAGCGTGTCAAGTGATGCTGAGCCGACGAACGTTGCCATCTCCGAGCCCTTTCTCCCAGGATGCTCATGTGACATAGTGGCAGATACAGCCGGGGGGAGTGTCCGCCCGCGTGCCGGGACGCGCAGATGAATTCTGCTCCAGACCGCGCCAAAGACTGCCTCCCTCCCAAGAAGAGGGAGTCCAGACAAGGCTCATCCGAGCAGCACCCCCCTGACCACTTTAAGCCTCCGGCCCCTCTGAGGACCCGCCCGGCGGGGAGGATGGCAGACCTGAAGGGTCCGGCGAAAGCGCCCGCGTCGCATTCGCAGTACAGCAAGGACCTCTTCCCGTCACCTCCCTCGGTCTTGGCCGCGCCCAAGTTTCCCTTGCCGTGGCCTCCTCACAGCCCGCCGACCCTTCAGTACGGCCTCCTATCGAACCAGGCGGCTGAGCAGTGCCGGTCGAAGCTGCCCATGTGGACGGACCAGTGCTCCCGAAGTATGGACCACGGGGAGCACGGGATCCGTCCGTTCCCGTGGCCACACGAGGAACTCCCCGTCACGCTCCAGCGCCCTCTCGGCTCCTACAAGACCCGCGGTCTGCTGGATTCCAGGGACGTGTGGCCTCACCACTTCTCCCGGCCCGCCCCTTATCACCCGAATCACCACCTTGGCGGCCAGCGTCCGTACACGGTGAGGAAGTTCAACGGCCTGGAGGCCACGGACGCCCGGGTTCCGCCGAGGTCCTCGACCGGCGGCGGCGGCGGCGGCTTCTCGTACGACGGCAAGCTGAAGCAGGACGGCTCCCAGACCAACGGGAAGAGGAGGTACCAGGAGGACCAACGAGCTGCCGACAGGGCTTCGGCGAAAGAAAGTCGCGCGCGAGAGGGTCCCGGCGCACACTCCTCTTTGCAGGACAGGGATCCCAGCGTGACGGCCAAGGCTTCCGCCAGTGTCTCGGACAGGAGCGCCTTCTCTGATCTCTCTCTGAGCAAGTCCTCTTTGGCCTCCTTCGGCCTGGCTGACGCTCCAGGTGAGGCACACATCTACTACGCCCTGGGGCCCATGCATCACAACCTGCCACCATTGGTACACCCCCTGCAAAGTCCGCTGGGCACAGGTCCCCTTGTCCCTCTGTATGGCCTGCAGATGGAGGAGCCCCACGCTCTGAAGAACTCGCAGCTCTCGCCGCTGGTGGAGAACCAAGCACTGGAGGCCTTCTCTCCCGGCCAGTACAACAGCCACGACGCAAATCAAGGTCAATCTTCCAAGGGAGCCCCGAGTCTGCCCGGTCACCAGAGCTCCTCTGGCCCCTACGGGCTCCCGACGGCCCTCCAGCCCTCCGCGTTCCTACCTCACTTCACCAAGGGGTCACTGATCGAGCTGAGCGGCGGTCATCTTAGGCGAGTCGAGGACCTGCAAACCGAGGACTTCTTGCTCTGTGCCAACACCAGCCCGGAGTTCCACCTGAGCTTCTGCACCGTTCTGCTCATCTCTCCCTCTTCTACTCCTGGCTTCTCTAATCTGCAGGTCCTGCTGGCCGACCGAAACACTCAGGTGGGTAACGCGCCGGCGCCGCCGTGCATTTCCTCCCGCCTTCGTCGAGTGTCTGTTTGCAGCCAGCGGAGCGGTGGGGCTTCTCCCCGGCCGGGGGTCCGGAACTCGCGCGGGCGAGCGACCGTCGTTTTAGGAGAATTGCGTGTGAGGGAACGAGGGCGAGCGTGTGTGCGGGGGTAATCCGGGTTGTACCCCGCTCTACCCGCTGTGTTTCTAGGACAAACTCCGAACTACGACCCTGCGCTGCAAACGTGGGTCGGGGCAGGTTGGAGGTCCGCGCACGGATTTCGCGACTCGCCTCGTGTCCCTCAGTCTTCTTATTCCTTTCTCCTTCGCTGGCATTAGAGAAGCCCAGCGAAACATGTTACCTGGAGCGAAGTCGGTTGCTGTCGTGCCATTTTCTAACGTAGCGGGTTAAACGTGTGAGCCGCCGTTCACATTTCAACATGACTCGTCCATATTGCTGTGGGCGTTCCTGCGGAGCGACGCGGGGACATTAACGCTGTGTGTTTTGTCTCGTCAGGAGTTATTAAAAGTCTTAGTGGAATACCCGTTCTTTGTCCGCGACCGAGGTTGGTCTTCCTGCTGCCCACAGAGAACCAACCAGCTCTACGGACTCCGCTGTCGCCAGCTCAGCGAGGGTGACGTGTGCCTGGCGCTCACACCGGTTCCCTCAGACCCCCCCCGGGCGCCGTCCTCATCCCGGGCCAAAGCGGGAGCAGGGAGCTCAGCGCTCGCAGCCCAGCGCACGCCCGCTGACTCGGGGGCTCAAGGGAGTGTGCGGAGGGAGGCCAACGTACCCCCTCCTAGCCCAGCACCTCCCCCGAACCCCAGCGAGCCCCCCAGCGAGCTCGCTTCTGCACGCAAGAGGCGCTGGTCAGCTCCCGGGCTCCTGGCAGCAGCCAGCTCTCAGGATTCACCTCACGTCTTTAGACCGAGGGAGCACAAGTAGCTGGCAGCCGCGGCGCCCTCTGGGCCCGAACAGGAGACGCCGTCAGGTGACAAGCAACGGACTGCGAGGGCACCTCCTGCCAGGACGTCGCCCGGACGCATCAGGGACCGAAAGAGAAGGAAAGGAGCCTGGTGCACAAAGACGAGAAAGACAATCAGAACTTGTACTCAGCGTGTTCACTTTTGTTTCTGTAACCGTCGTCCTTTGCCTATTGAAAGTGTTTACTGCAGGATTTGTATATTACAGATGTTATATAAATGCTAACTGCTAAAGCTGCAAGTCACGCGACCTCTTCGATAGTCACTTTCATAATCCGTTCCTTCGCTTTCGAAAGTCGGACGCAGACGCCGGCGCGCGAGGCCGGCCGGCCCGACGCGGCCCTTTCAGCTTCGATCGGCACGGGTGACGCGCGACGCTCTTCGCTAAGCATTATCCTCCCGTGTGTTTTGGACTTTTTTTTTTTTCTTTTTTCTGAAAGCGGGGAGAGGAGGGAAAAAAAAAAGAAAAAAAAAAACACTAACAAAAGTTGCGTAACAGACAATCGCAGCCCACACACAGAGGGGCTGAGCGCGAGGTCCTCGGGCGGAGGGGGGCTCCAGGCCAGGCCTTGGACGCTCACTGGTGTTTCACCAGCACGTGCAGAGAGAGTCATGGTGCTAATGTTGGAACGCGATGCTTTGTGAATACTGACCGCCTCTACGCTCTCCTTGTCATGTTTGTATGTGTTCGAGTGCAGGGACAACAAAGGAAAGTATTATAAACTCCGATACGGGTATCTCTTGTTGATCCAATCACAACCCCCCCCCCCTTCTTTTTTTTCACCGATCGAATTGAGAAGATTATTTTGTTGTTATTTTTTTGTAAATGTAAGTCATACAACTGTATATTTTTTAAATGGTGATCTGTAATACAATGTTCTCTAGATATAAAATGAGAGGTTTATAAAATAAAATAATTATAAAATGAAAAAGTGCTGTATTGCTCTGCTCCGTTTTACTCCTTTTAATTTTGATACCGTTTTTAATTTCACGACAGGGAAAGAGCTAAACTGCTGTTTTTTTTTTTTTTATTCTTTCCTCCTAACAGCAACAATGATGTGGATCCCTTGGGGGTCTTTGACCAAAATGACTTGGTGACATGGTGTAGCATGTATATCTGTGCTGGGCCACAAGGGGGCCTCCCTGCCCCTTTTCCAGAGATGACCACCTCCCACACTGGGTCTCAGAGGATGATCTCCTGCTGATGCAGCCAAATAAGTCGAATCGCTGTCCTTAACTCGGGGGGGGGGGGGGGGCACCACCCCTGAAAATATAAAAACCCGAAAAATATTCGNGGTGGGGGGGGGGGGGGGGGGGGGGGGGGCATCACACCTGACAATATCATAACCCGATAAATATTCCGGGGGCACCTGAGGTCAGCAGGAGAAAAGGGCACAATAGCAGCACCTGCCTGGTCCATCATCAGCTCCCTTCCAGAAGGAGATATAACACTTTTTCCCAGGAACGTCCTCATCCTGGAGATCTTAAACGTTCGAAAAAAACACGACATTTTGTGGTATAACTTCTATTTAAATTCCACAGCTGAGCTGAGCTGAGTTCCCTGCCGCTGCCCAAGTCAAATATTCAAACATTTGCTCTTAAAAACCTTTAAAAAACCAAATTCCTTGATGGACAGAACCATAAATACTCAGTGTTTCCAGTGTGAATACAGGAAAAGACTTGAAGAAAGACATCTGAAAACATGCAATATTAATTTATTCCATTCTCAGTGAAATAATCTTGGCAAATTAAATATTTTAAAAAATAGAATATTATTTCAAGTTCAAAAAATTGTACAGCAGATAGTTGAGTTGTGCATGTGGGGACCTGCTGTTAACTTAGTGGCCCCACGCTGGTGTCCAGCATCACGGCAGGATCTGGTGAGGGACACGGCGGTGGCTGTCGATGGTCCTGCCTCGGGCCTGGAAGCTGTGGCTTCATCTGGTCTGGGTGCCTCTGGATGCTCCTCAGCAGGTTTTTGATGAACAAGGGTTCGATCTTTTCAACATGAGAAGGACAGCGTTCACAAACAAGGACCAAATAAGACGACGGCGGTGGTGAATTCCAAACTCTCGACTAAAACTTTATATACCGTTAATTTTTTTTTTTTATCTCACATCAGCATTGCAGCCTCTTCCTCACACAGCAGCTTTTACATATTTTAGATGTTATTTGAACTTAGGCAAACAACCACTGTAATATAATCAATACTTAGAAAAATGTGTCTGGAACAAGCAGACTCCTCCTTCAAAAGATCAACTTAAAGGACAACAGGATCTTTACATCTCCTCATTTAGCATGAAAATTGTCCACTAACCAAAGGGGATGTGAGGAAAGATTTTTTTAAAAAATCATCAGCTTTCCTCTCAATCTATGAACTACACCCACTTTTTCAGTTAGCCCACCAGCCGACTCAAATGGCATCCAGAAAAGTACAGCAGTAGGAATTTTGCAGGAATTCAGTCAGATGATAAAGTTCCACTTACCCAACAAAGTGCTAAATTTACAGAGTTGCCCGTTTATTAGGGACACCCCCCACCTTCACGCAGAAGGTACATTCCAACCAGTTACACGTCACGTTCCCGTGGTGAGGGCCATAAACAAATGACCTTAGTAACTTCAAACATGGCATGATTGCTGGCACTCAGCGTGCAGTGTGTCATCTCAGAAGACACTAGATATGAGAATTTGTCTCGAATGGGCTGCAAAAGCCAAAGACCATATTGGGTGTTGATACAAAGAATAAGAAAGCGAGTCTCCGGTGGGCACAGGAGCATCAACACTGGGTTCCTGGGGATTGGAAAAAAGTTGCCTGGACAGATGATTCCAGTTTCCTTTTGTTTATACTGATGGAAAGATCAGAATTTGGCACAAGCAACATGAGTCCATGGAGTCATTCTGTTCGGTGTCAAGAGTAGTGACTGGTGGTGGCAGTATCGTGGTGTGGGGATGTTCTCCCGGAACACATGAGGGAACCCGATTCCCACTGAAGAACATCTGAATGTCACGGCATATCTGAACATGGTTGCTGACCAAGTTCACACCTTCACGGCCACACTTCCGGCATAAAGACACGCCGTGTTGCAAGAGACGTATCTTCACCGAACAGTTTTAGGAACATGACTGACTTTTCATAGCTTCGGTGGTCTGCACACTCCCTGGATCTCAAACCTATTGAACCATTTCTAGGATGAGGTAGAAAGAGCAGTTTGCAGGAAGACTGTCCACACCACATCCAGCACCTTGTAGGATCCCTGCCCAGATGAATTCATGCTGTTATCTAGGCCAAAGGAGGCACAACACTGTACTGTATAGGTGTACCTAATAAACCGGCAACTCAGTGTATTTACACAATATATTGTATTAACGTCCACTGTTTGATGAAGTGCTCCGTTTCATCTAGCATCTCAGCCAAAGTGCTCCCGTACTTTACAATACATGATGGAACATACCGGAACGCTTCCAAACTGGGAGAAAAAAAAAACACACAGAAACATCACACCATCAGATCAGAAACATCAGGACATCCCACACGAGACGCTCACCTGAGCTGTGATGAGTTTCTTGTCTTTACTCTGGACGGGCTCTGGATACTCCTCTCCAAAGCACAGGTTGATCTGAGAATTCGCCCTGGTGCCACCGTGGAGGAAGTGCTTCATCCCTGTGGACAAAAAAGCCAGAGAGGGTCACGGCGTGACAGTGAGATGAGAGGAAGAGGTTGGGAGGATGCCGGTCTACCTAAAAAACCATCACGAGATCACCTAAAATCACTGACGTTTTTATCATCTATCAGTGGAGTTACAGGACTGAGCAGGTCAGCGGCTGACAGCAAACTTCAACTCCACCACGAGCAAAGTGTCGGTGCACAACATCCCTGCCGGTCGTCCCCGCACTCAAAAGCGCGAAGGACCGGGAGAAGAGGACAAGGACCGGAAACATCATCAGGAGCATCTCCTGAGCTGTATTTTAACCCTCTACTGACAAACACTCGGCCTACAAAAAAACTCAAAGTCTCGTTCGGTGCCGCCATTTTGATTTATGGATTACAGGAGAACTTTGTGTCAATCAATGGAGGGATTTCTGTGTCATTTCGTTCCCTCGAAGCACAAAACTCTTACAGCGCAGCTGGTTGATGACGTGGTTCAATGTGACCTGAGCCAAACGTTTATATCACTCCCACCGCGTCCAGAATCCCCGAATCCATGAGCCATTTGGGTTCCTACCCTGAAAGAAGACGGATACGTCCAGGAGTTTGGTGGTTTTCTCCCGCTCTAGTTTGTTGGGCCAGTTGTGGTGCGGGGCCAGCGGTCCATCCCAGTAGACGCGGCCTTGACAGAAGCGCTTGATGAACACCCCGTCGGGGGCCACCCACACCACCACGCCGCGCTGCAGGTGGGCCAGCAGGCGGGCCATGGCCGCACGCACGGCTCCCGACATCCGGAAGGCCTCCAGGGGTGGGAAGCAGACCTGCTCCATGGCACAGGACCTAAAGAGGTGCTCATCCTCTGGAAGCACAGAGCCCTGCAGGATCCAGCAGCCTCCCGGGGTCCTGCTGGTAAAGTCCAGGACCAGCTGACCCTGGTAGAAAAGGCGCACCTGCAACCTGAAGTCTGCAGCAGGAGACAAGGGCACAGTCCACATCATCGGTAGCAACACCTGCCTGACCCATCATCACTTGCCTTCCAGAAGAAGATATAACACTTTTTCCCAAGAAGATACATCTCAGACCCCTAGTCCTGGAGATCTTAAACATTTGAAAAATACGCACAACATATTTTGAAAACTGTTTTCCGCCGCATTGTGGACGCTTCAGAAAGGAAGCATGACCGCTATTTAAATTCCGCGACAATCATCTCTGAGCTGAGTTACCTGCTGCTGCCCGAGCGAAAGGGGAGCAGTGGTGTAAAGGTAAAAAGTATAAAATCACCAGAACGTTTTACTGCTAAAGTGGTTGCATTCAGTACAGAAGGTGGACATCACACGGTGAAGGAGGCGCTAGCATAGTCCAGCGGAAAGGGGAAAAAATGGCAAATATCACCAAACTACTACCCTTACATCGCTTTTGTGTGTGTGTGTGTGTGTGTGTGTGTGGAACCAGAAAATCCACCAGCACATCCACAAACTCTACATGCTGCAGGCGATGTCATTTCTCCCACTTCTCAGCCTTGTCAGAGTCGGAAGGAAAAACGTTCCGAATACTAAAGTAACCCTTTTGGAGTTGAATGAACTTTACTGGCCAAAAAGCTAAGTTAGGGTGAGAAGTACCTGTGTGTCAAAATTGGGCTTCACAGACACGGAGGTGAGGAGCAGCAGTACCTGTTATCTGAAAGACTGTTGGGAATTCACAGGGCAAAAATGACCTGGCAGGCACAGGACTTGGAACTGCCAACATGGACTGTGAACCTCTGTCAAGCTGGGGTGGTGGTTGAACATCCATGCTGGAAGGTTGCAGGTACAGACCGTGCAGACCGGCCCTCTCCTTCCAGCCGCCGTTTGCTTCGGCATGGCTGCCACGCTGGACAAAGTGACAAGACAACGTTCGGCGGAGCAGGCAGAGCAGGCGGACAGGAGCAACACGGGCGTCACGAAACACAAGCGGTGAGCGAAATTCCACCCCAACGCTAGTCAGGCAAGGCGACCGTCCTCTGAAAATGGCACCCGGCCTTAGTTGACCTGACGTGGAGAACCAAGTTACACCAGTCAAAGATGACCTGAAAAGCGGCCATTTTATCTTGTCCGCACGCTTTCGAGTGCATCGGCCAACCTCCGAGGCCTCCTGCACCTTAGGTCCTGAGGACCTTCTACGCGTGGAAATGACACCACGCATTTGGGGTGGAGCTTCCTTAGAGAGCTGAGAAATAAACAAAAATTTGAGCGTATGGCCTCAGGAGGCCGAGGTCAAACGAAGACGGGAAAGTGTTTTGATTCATAAGTCGTGGAAATACCTGCTCGTGGAGCTTTGAGGACTGTCTACGCGCCGTGTCAAGCATACAAATGTCTGGAGGCCTCTCTTGACCCTCTGGGAGAAGAAAACCGCAGGATGCGTCGTTGAGATCCCGCCCTTGGTCCGATCTGCCAAGGTGGGAGAGGCGAGCAGAGCTCCTACCCTTGACGCCCGCTGTCTGGATCCTGTACACCTTGTAGGGCTCGCTGATGTCCAGCTGGCTTCGCTCCGGCACCTCCTGGAAGTCGCTGCTCTTGTTCAGAGCGCAGCGCAGTCGCGTTTTCCACACGGACGGCTCAGCCTTGTCCTTCCCTTCGCGGTACTTCCCCTTGTGCACAGCCCAGGCCTGGCAAAAGCAACACAATTCTTGTTCCTTCTGGAGAGTTCTGGAAAGACGGTTTCCCGGCTCACGCCACTTGGCTTAAATAAGCACTAATTATTTGTAGAACAAACATTTCTCTCGCTTAGAGGTGAATGAATCGCCGCCTTTGTTTTCTTGCATATTGTCATGCAGCTGCTCTGCATTTAGAGGAAAATACTTGCAATGGTGGTTTAGCAGCAGCGTGTTGGTGTCAAACCTTGTTATTGTCATCGACGGCATTAGTTACGCATCAAGATGATGGTTTTTGATCAGCAGCATAGAGAGGACAGTGAGTTCGTGGAAGTCACGGGCTGGGAGGGTCACCTTGAAGAGCGCGGCGTCCTGGGTCTGCCGGTAGTCCTGCTTGGCCGCGTGTTTCCACGGGATCCTGAACAGGGTTTTGTCCGCGTCGTCCCACATCAAGCCCGGGTAGAGGCCGCTCTCGATCTGGAGGACGAGCCAGTCCCGCAGGCGCACGGCCCCGCTGCCGCCCCCCTGCATCCCTGCGGACGGCGCGCCGGCGCTCCGCGGTGACGGTCCTTCTGGCCGGTGGCGACACCGCATGCGGTGCGACACATGTGACCTATCACCACAGCGCTGATCTCAGGACCTTTGCCTCATTTCCCTGTAATCGTAGTAAGGGGTGTGTGTGAGTGTGTGAGTGGGGGGGCAGTGGGACTGCTGTATTGCACTGGGCACACACACACACACAGAGTCGGCGAGAAGCGAAAGTAAACGTGACACATGGTGACACACTCACCATTTCCTATTTCCTACTCATGAGAAACTTATGAACAGACAAGATGTGAAACGGATCTGCTCTAACGGTTGTAAAAGTTCTGGTTTCCAAAACAGGATACTGGTACAAATGTGTATTATTATTATTATTATTATTATTATTATTACATTGAAGTCACGCATGCCAGATTCTGACTTAAGCCCGACAGAATTAATAGCCATTTTTTCTTCTTCATCTAATGCACTTCATTTCATTTCAATCCTCTAAAATCAGTGTCTGTAAATAATTTAACTAATTGTTTCTCCTATGGCCTCTTTTATGAAGTAGAACTATGGGAGTCACACGGTTTTACTTGCCTGGGAATAATCGTTTAACCCGGTCTTTATATTTAATATTATATAACATTTAGTAACATTCTCGATGTTTATCGGCTATTTGTCTGTCCGTCTGTCCCGAGCAGGACGGCGGGAGTGTGGAGCATCGGGGCACCAGGCTGTTCCATATCACATATTTTTTCTTTGTTTTACTTTATTTAATTTTAGCAGTACACTTATTTCAAAGTCAAGCAAAATAAATAGTACTTTGGGCTGAAACCTCGATGTCGAAAGGCAGCAACAGCCAAACGTTGACTGATCCACTAGCGAAGCTAACATGCCAGTTATTCGGTCAGTTAGCAGCAGGCCTACGGCGGCACATCATGAACTTAATATAATGTCACTAATACGATCATAACGGACTCGGCGTGATCGTCTGTCGTCACCGAGAAGACAAAATCACGTCAAATATATTAGTGGATTCCTCAACGTTTAAAGTCAAGTAGGCAACGCGAGTTAGATTTTTATTCAAATAGGGAGGAAATGATGCTCAAGGTGTTAAATATCTGTCTATCCATAAGCAATAACCACTTGTCTAATGCAGGGTCACGGTGGGCAGTTCAGGGGCCTCGTTTTGTCTGGAAACATGTCTTTGGACTGGGGGCGACGGTCACAACAACAGGACAAAAACATGCAAACTCCACGAAGTGAATCAGATTCAAACCCACTGCTGAACCCCTGGCCCGAGTATAAAACTATATAATAATATTCATATATATATATATACACAATCCACAGTTTCCACTAGTGTGACTGTGTGTGTGTGTGTGTGTGTGTGTGTGTGTGTGTGTGTGTGTGAGAGAGACAATATCAATACACTGCAGTTTCTCACTGCACATACAACATAGGAAACTATGGATTTATACTGAGGGAAAACAGGATCCTTCAAAAGGAGGCTGTTTTCAACGTTGGCAAAAGGCTGCAGTGGACAGTTCCAATATTTCACTGTTGTCAGAATCGAGAGGAACCGCGTTCATTTGTGGGCGTCTGTGAGCCCCTCCGTTTTCAGGTGAAGCCCAGGCTTTCGGGCCCCGATGAGGCTTCCAGCAGCCGCCGCACCTGAACGCTCTTCTGCCTGGCTTGGCTGGTCGAAGCAGCTGGACTGCGATCAGCCACGTGGATCCAACGGCAGCACCGTCGAAACTCCCCAACTCTGACTCACACGTGCCGCTCAAGCGAGGATGGCGGCCAATGAGGACTGAGGTCGCGCGATGGCGGCGTGTGACGGCAGGAGCGGAGCTCCAGTCGATCCCGCAAAGACAACTCGCGACATCGACGATCTGAGACGTTAAGCGAGAAATGACAACAAGCGAAACTGATGCTTGTCCGTTCTGGAGACGTCTGCACGGCAATGAGTCTTGGGCTTCTTCCGGCTTCACGCCTGCAGACACAACCTGCCATCTTTTTCACCGGCCTCAGACTGTTCTAGTGAACAGCGCAGCTCTGCAACGGACCTCTTCACAATTTAGGAGAGCTTAACTGCTCAGAATATTACAGATGGCACAGAAAACGTCATTTTAAAGCGCGCTCTCGTCGAAGCGGTAAGAAGAGCCGCGCGAGAGGGAAGCGGTGGCATTTTCTGCGCAGCGACTCGCTGAAATTGCCGACTCAGGCGAAAACCCGACTGCCACAAATCGCCTATGAAACCAACAACTGTACTAAGGGTTAAACTGCTGAGCCATGGACTAAAATTAAAAAAGGCTGACGTCTTATTATTTATACATTATCGTGCTTCATTTTCTCGGATAACAAGTGTCACTCATGGCGGCGGCGCTGAGGACTCGAGGGTCACGTCAGCGTGATAATGACTTTTCTGAGCTGTAAAATACGTGTTTGTGCATGAAACGCGTGTCATTTTCTAACAGACTTTTCATTTCACCGTGAGGTCGCAAGGCAGAAAAGAACACTTAGAAAGGGGGGAATTTTGGACACATGTGCTGGTGTCACGTTAAATGCCACCGGGTGCCCCCCGTGTCTTGGGCACGATGGCCTGCTGCAGACCAGGCCGGGCTGCCGAAGCGACGCCTGCTGCACAAGGTGTCCTTTGCTGCCACACGTTCGGGGATTTCCTTTTGGGGGAGACACTGGAAAAACTGTTGAGATGATGACCTTTCAGGAACCAGAAAAAAAAAAAAAAAGTCACACATCGCCCCCTCCAGCCTCTTGCCTGAGCCCCTCTCAAGGCCACTCTTATCGCTCTAACAGCGCGACACAAAACTAAAAGAAAACTATTTTACATCCCTTTTTTTAAGCTGACGTTTCATTTGTTTCAACTGCACAGTTAAGCTGACTTTACATCATTTTGCATTGCGTTTTATTATGTTTAATTCATCTCGTGTAGTATTTTTAACCGGGACAATATTAGCTGGTGGAAAGGTGAAAATTGTGTTTTCACTCATCATCCTGGTGTTTTACTTTCACACATCAGTGTTTACCAGGTTAGCTGTATCTGTTTTGTGAATCACTTCGGCACTTTCAGCGCAGCGGGGAATTACCAGGAAGACGATTTGATCTATGCATGTCGAAGCACGGGGATTTTGTATGAGTTTCGGTCCTCGGCTTTCCATCACGCGCGCGCGCACACACACACACACACAGGCGCTCATGCACACACACACACACACACACACACACACACACACACACACACACACACACACACACACACACGCGCGCGCTCATGCACACACAAGTTACCACACGGCATCCATCCTGTTTGTTCACTCATGCCACTACTAACTGAAACTCGGGGCACATATATTACGCTCTGGGCCCCCGAAACTGAAAGCACGGTTCAGACTCACACACACAGTGGCACACAAAGACACAGCTACGGGTAGTGTCAACTCTGGCAGCCATTATACCATTTCTGTATTTAAAAGTACCACTTCTTACATGTTGGTTTTTTTCTTTTTTTGTTTAAACAGTCGAAAGGCGGATGAAACGGATTGTCCGCTAAATTGTTGGCATCTCCTACTAAAAGAGATCAACCAAGAGGTACCTGTGTTTACAGCTGATGCCATGACACCCACTTAAGTGATGTGAACCGATCTCCTGTGCAGCTGACCGGCCTCCCAGCAGGAACGGACTCTGCTCGGCCGCAACCCTTCCTGGGACAAGAGGTTATCCACAGTGACAGGCAGATGGAATCACCCGGGGAATAGATTTTCAAAAATAAGCCAAACTCTTAGGGTATACCAGCACATGTACTATACGTAACGTAACAGTGGTGTCAAATCAAATCTATGCAATTTCGTGTGAAAATTAAGGCCGGGATGTGAAAAGGACATTTCGTGACGGGTCTCTGATGCTTTTTATCACTGGCTTCTGCTCCAGCGGCCTCGTGTCGGGGTGTCGTCGTGTATACGAACCCAGCGTTGACTCGAAGAGGGTGAGGGACAGTCGGCGGCCTCCAAAAGTCCGTCACCGTGCAGTAAAGTGACGTGCAGCACGGCACTATAATAAAAGCAAGCAGGCGGCTCGATGGCGAGAGGTAAACTGCTGAGGCTGCACGTTTGAGTTCCAGCAGGCAACGTTCAACCTACACATCAGCAAAGGATCCTGAACGATTTTAGTCAGTAACCATACAGTGGTGCTGATAAATTCCAACAATACAGACAATCCTTCATTCTCCTCACTGTGCGGGGGTGAGGTGTTTGGATGTGGCGAAATCAGGAAAATTAAAAGTGTAATTTAAGCATCTTTTTTTAAAGCTCCGGTGCTGTGTCTCCGCTACGCACTGCAGTTTACAGTCTAATGTAATGTGCAATGGACACGCGCCTGACATAAATAAATGAAGTCAATATTGTAAATAAAACATACGCGCATAAAGTGCAGTGAATTATAGACGAAAAGCCGTGGATAAGACAGTGATGCGGCTCGATCGGAACGCTGTTACAGCGGGACTGGAGGCCGCTGGTCTGCCTTCGGAGACCATCTCAGAATTGCTCATTAATGACCTTATTTTCTCCAGAAAGGTAAAAAAAATTACTTTCAAGCCCATATTTTCCTCATGTTCTGATTAAAAACTGCTTCTTCCCCAACATTTATGATTCTTCTATTTGCTCTGGAATATCGGAAAATCTAAGGTTCGCTAAATCGAGGACGGGCTGCGGCGTCCTTCCAAAAAACCTGCCTTCACTTCAGACAGGTGCGGCTAACTGCGCCACCGCGCCAAACAGCCCCGCTCAGCATCCCCAGATACGCGGCGAGCTGCTACACACAGCCGCACCTCCATCGGTTCGAGGGCTGCAGCGCTTCAAGTCATTGATCCGACGCACTGCGTGCGCAAAATAAAACTAAATCCACCTGCTACACCTTAAATATCGAATAAAAACCCGGCAAACGATGACAAGGATCAACCGACGGGCTGAAAAAAGGATGCTGCGGTAAAACCGTAGCCGACTGAGGTATTACGCCAACATCTACCACTGTTCTAGGGAAAAGACTTAGGGAGCAGAATCGGGCTGCGGGATCACGGAACGTAGGGATAAATAAATAAGCGGTTACATTTCCTTCTAAATACCTCCTTATCGGTAAGGAGCAGGACATAAAACACAACCTTAAGCACGAGGAAGACGGATGACTATCTGCTTTCAGCCGTGTGCCACACGTGAGCCGAGAGCCGCGTTGCCACGTCATTAACCCCGCTGACCTCTGACCTGCAGCTCAAGCGTTTGACGAAGAGCAGGGTTTCCTGGGCACTTCCAGACGGGCTGCTTCTGGCCACACTCGGACCACTCTGACCCCACGACGACACATGTTCCGCATTTGCGAGTCCGCGGGTGGCACAGTCCTCTAATCCAAAGCAGCCTGCAATAAACAGGATGTTAGAGAGACGTCGAGAACATGCCTGCGCAGAAGAGCACGGCAACCGCGGCTCCCCAGCTCGCTTCAAAGTGGCGTTTTACACATTTGTCCTCTATTACAGTCTCCAGCCCCCCCACGTGCTCCAGCGTGCACCTTCTCCCAAAATGCTTACCTCCTAGAGGTCAGTTAGTTTGTGCAACCAGGCCGTTCCTTAACGTTCTGCATCTGTGGTCACCCTCAGCCTACCGGCCATCAGGTTGCCTCAATTCGTCGGCTACTGGATCGAGGTGCGGTCACCTTTCTCTCCACCGAAGGCTACTCACGGTCTCCTGGAATCTAAAAGACTGACAGCGCCGGATAGTTCAATAGCTGTCAAGAATTAAGCCGAGAGGAATGGAGACACGCTCGTATTTCTGTCAAAGACCGATTGTGGCCCAAAAGAGTCAAAGGACCGTCACTTCAAAATCCTCAGAAGCCGTTCCACAACCCAGCAAGAGTGCTGGGTTCCTCCGCTGCCTGTCCCGCTCGACGTTCTCTCAGACTCGGCCTCTGTGTGGGTCAATGAACTCCTACGTCCCTCAGAACTGCTGAATCCTTCCCAGCTTTGTAGAATCATCTCAAAGCTCAGCTGCTTCAGGCCTGTTTCTCTACCAAGTTCTTGATATCTTTGCAAGTTAGTCCCCCCCAGCCTTCTCCTTCCACTATTTTCACTCTCACACACACACAGACACACGTTACCCCTACGAACTACGGCAGCAGTTATCACACAGATGAGCTGCGCTTCAGTAATTGTATTTATCTAAACCTTCTGCCTACTGCAAAAGGCACTTTTGTTTATTCGGAGTTGCACGTCGTGAAGAAGAACCATCTGACGGCCGCATAAACGAACGAAGAACCGAAGTAGTAATGAAGCGCCACTTTCAGCCCAGTCAGGACATGAGCTGCTTGCATTTTCCCTCCATCGGGTTTTGTCAGCAGTAAAAACAGAGTCCAAACCGGAATTGGGAAGTTATTGTGAAGAGAAAAACCACTTGTATCATCGCATTCCCTGCCCACACATTTTATTGGAATTTTAAGAAAGCCCACAAAACACAAAAATGTTTTACCCTTATTTATTGTACTAGTTTTGCATTAAAAAAAAACATTTAAGAGAACACCACAGTGTTTGGAATGTTGTACCCTACTCACATGGTTTCAATAAATAAATAGGAAACAGGTAGCTTCTTTACAGGAGGAAAGAAAGAGGAAGACCCTGAAATGATGCGATGTAGGAACTGGGAACTTTTTGTTTCTCATCAGCTGCTGGCACTTTTGGCACCTTTAAAAACTCTATTTGGACATCAGTGAGTTTAACTATAAAAATAGACGTGTTCATTAAAAAAAAAAAAAAAAACAGTTTTGACTGAACTGTCATTTTGAGATTCTTTGTTTCAGCACTTATAACACATTCCCAAACTTCACTATCTAACTTCCAAGAAAATGTCAATATTTGGAGGGGGGGGGTGCCGGAAGAGTCTCCAGGCACCCATGCTGTATTAAAGCCAGCACTTTGTCTGTTGCTCGCAGGTTGTTGAGTCTCATGACACCAAGTGGTAAAATGCCTGCAATGCACAACATGATCCATAACAATGTCCTCTACCGAAAAAAAAAAAAAAAAAAAAAAAACAAAGGTTTGGTGTAGTAAGTATTAACAGCACTATTGTACTGGATAGTAGTAACAATAATAATTATAATAATTGAAGTCCAATAAAAGGGGTGGTAAATTCCAATCATATCCAGACCTAGAAATAAATACAATTTACTCAGCATTTAAAAACTATTTACAAAATATTGTACAAAGAATGAACCTACGATTCTTTAACCTGGCCTCGTATTCGCCCAACCTAAAGAAAAAATAGTCCGAGTGAATCTGCGAAGCTAGAAAAAACACCAAGATAAGCTTTTGCAGGCTGAGTCAACATACAGTCACCAAAGAACCAGTCACACACACAGCAGAAAGAGGGAGTACTTTGGTCTGTACTTTGGTCTGTTTTGAGCTAGGTGGCGCTCCAACATGCGTAGTGTTCTGTGTACTTTGAGCACGGAAGATTGTAGATCAGGCTGGAACGAGAGGAAAGAGAAAAGCAGCCAAGCATGCAGGTTTTCATCACTGCCACAGATGGACCACCACTTGCTTCTCTGGCAACAGGCAGCTCTACCGAGAGAGACTGCATCACAACGGCTGCCTCACTGCAGACAATCCCTCTCACGCTCCGGCTGAAGCAGGCCGCTCTGCTACGGGTCCCACAGTAGGTGCTTCACGTGATGTCCTTTAGCAACACAGAAGTCCAGATGGTGGGAAATGGAGCTGCGGCCCTCTGGAAACCATTGGCCAGTTGGAACATCAAGACGCTGTGATGTTTGCTGAACTTAGAAGGAAATTCTTAAGAATGGACAGAAATTTGTCCTCATCTGGGGCGGTAAGTTTGGATGGAGAGCAACAGTGATTTCTAACATGTGAAGCACCTATTCCCTTTACCCTGTGTGTGTGTGTGTGTGTGTGTGTGTGTGTGTGTGTGTGTGTGTGTGTGTGTGTGTGTGTGTGTGTGTGTGTGTGAGAGAGAGAGAGACGTTAATGGCAGCCACAGGCCCGCACAACCATGTTGCGGTACTTCTTCAGGATGACGTTGGAGCTGTCATCAAAGTACAGGACTGAGATGGCGTGGAGCTGAGTAGGAGCACAGCAAGGCTTGGGAACCGTCTCTGGGCTTATGAAGTGGACCTGAGGGGAAACATTTGCCAACAACAACAGTTAATTCTAGCAACAATAAGAAGCACAGTCATCAAAAGTTCTGAGGGAAATTCTATTGCGTCTGCTGGAAAAGTGGAGAAACTTCATCAATAAACACCGCAAGAGGAGTGAAGGGTAAACCAAGTTTTGCTGCCAGTGCAACAGCATTGGCTAAGCAAATATACACATATTGAAATACTGTAAACTCATCCCATTACCCCGCCCCATAAATAACAGAACGTAAAAATCGGACTGACTCATTCTGCTGATGGATGGTTAAAAAATCCTGGGTGCAGTCAAACGTGTACGTTTAAAAAAAAAAAAAAAAGTGCCTTTGGGAATAAGGCTGCATTCGCTCCCATTTTTGATCTTATATTTCCTGGTAATAATTACAGGACCCCTCCTCCTCTAAAAAAGATCAATGTAGGACATTTGATTAAAGTTCTACAGAACACTGTACACCCACTGTACAGTATTTGTTAATGATCGTAGCCTATAGGTTGTTGGACATGTCCAACATGAGAGATAATCCTCCCAACTGTTCAAAAAAAAAAAAACAAAAAAAAAAAAATCCACGCAGCGGTGTGTGGATTGTGCTCCTCACAGTTCCTACCAGTGTCTGCACAATGGCATGGTTGGTGGCGTTCATGTAGGAGTTGAGAGGAAAGGCACATTCCCCCTCACAGTAGTAAGCAGCATAACCCTCTGGTGCGATGATCCAGTCCTGAAGATGAGAGACACCACTGTGATTGCTCATCATGTGATGGGGCAGGTCCAACAGCGTTTTCACAGCGTCTCCAAAGCAAACCGAGTCACTGCCACACACCCTTGCTCTTTACAGCTCAGCCGCAGATTAAATTATCAGAACAGACACAACCTCTATCGGCCGGTGTCTTTAATTCTTGTCCCTCGGAGAGCAACTGCAACTCCTACTGACATCTAAATTTTTCCCAAGTGGATTGAAATACAGCAACGATGGTTAATGCTCAACAAGCGCAGGATGTAGTAAAATTTTTGCTCCCCTAAAGTGCCGCGAATTACATAAAATAAACAAAACTCCTTCACTGTTCCTAAAAGACACCAGTTTGGAGTCGAGTGTTTTCATAAGGATTGGAGGGAACCCACATTGCTGTGCGGGTTGCGTTGTGTGCTGTCGTTCTACAGTAAAGATTGCAAAGGGCTGTGATATCTGAAGAAGATGCTGTGCGAGTGGCTGACAGGTATGGCTGCGAGTCACCAGAGGATGACGAGACTTTACGCAGACTGTCCTCGACTTACGACCAGATTAAGGACCGATGGGCCAGTTGTAAGTCGCATCGGACTTGAGTCGGCTCTCGGTCAGGACAGAGTGATCATTTAACGCGTTGTCCACCACACGTTAACTTCTTTTCAAAAATCTAGAAATATTCATAAGAGACGTGATCTCTTGCAACTGTTCTGTTGGTAACAGAGGTGGATCCTGTGGGGGATTATGGTGGCCGCCATGGGAAGAAGGTTACTGTTGTTGTCGTCAAGTCTGCATGTAATGCCAGTTTTGTGACGCTGTCCTACTGGGTTAGGATATCCTGGGCTACACCGCAGGAGAAGAGGCGGCACGTGCGTGTGGTGCGTTTCGGTGCGAGTTCGGTCCTGCGAGATGCACAGCAGGGAAGATGCGTGCCGAATTAACCTGCAGTGTCCACGTCTTTGTGTGATGTGACTGAGAGGAACTAACCTTGTGTGAGACACTAGAAGATGGTTATTAGAAGATGGTCCACTCTGTGTGAGCACCTCTATTCACCTTACACAATCGTGCTACGATGTCACACGAGCATAATGTGCAGGCACCTAGGCGGTGTTCTAATGTATTTTTATAACGTTAATCATCTATAGCATAAGCTGTAGGAGTTCAGTCACATTACAGCACATTTTTCGTACGTCTGTCGGCAGACAGTTGCACTACTGCGTCGTACGTGTTCTATGCAGGTACTGTAAATTATAAGATGTTTGTGTATAAATTTTCATTCACTTAACAGAATTTCTGGAAATGAAAAAAAATTTTTTGGCAGTTTTCGCCCATCTCTCTTTTTTCTTACTACTGTATTTATTATTGGCCATCGTAAGTATGAGTCAGTCATATGTCCAGCTAAGCCTGTGCTGCCAAGCTGAGTAGGGGGTTGGCACAAGTTTATTTCTGTATCTTTGACCATGAAGCTGCCCAACCTGTACGTATCCATCTTGATGTACAAAAATATTTTTCCCCTTTTTGTTTTCCTTTCTTCAGTTTCCAGTAACTGTTTGTATCACTTTTTTAACCACTTTAACTGTTTCTACTGCCTCTTTGTTCGAAAGTTACATGAAAAATGTATTCAACTGTTGACAATTGTTTATTTCTGTACTTTTATCATTTGATGTGAAACGCAACACTTTTTGCCTTGTATGAAAGCATCATCCCTGTAAGTTGCCTTGGACAAAGGTCAGCTAAATAAATAAAATCATGATGACAACAAGGCAAGGATATAGATGTGTGAAAGCCAGAGGTAAAGGAGGGGAGCGGTAGGGACTTGGAGACAGAGGAACACGTAGGGGAAGCAGAGCAGGAGGATTCAGAGAAGGCTCACGATACCTGCCATCCCAGGTCTCTGAAGCTGACATACAGCTCATGTTTCTTACAGGCCTGTTTCTGGTCAGTGCTGCTGTTCTCTGGAAGACAGTGTCAATAAAGGTGGTTCGTAAGGGCACGAGATGAGATCCGAGTCCTCGCTATGAACACGACATTACGGAAGCAGAAGAAAACCAAGAGCTCAAGCTCTGAAGTGGAACGGACACCGGCATTTCTGCACAACATTGTTTTCTTTACAATTTAAAATGTCACATAAAATTGTCACACGCAATGCTGCATTTGTACTCTTGGAGGTTTGTGAAAACACAGAGAGCAGATTTATACTCAGATATTGTGGAAGGTTCACTGGGGGGGGGTCCTTTTATGATCTTTCAGTCTCTTTGCAATCCACATATCTCAGACAGGTCCAGTGACCTTGTCCAGCAGGCTTAAGGAAAAGCAGCATTTAGTCACAATAAGAAAGGTACACAAGACTGGAATCTTCTGTTAAAAAAAAAAAAAAAAAAAAAAAAAATACATCTGAAAGGGTACCGTTGACTCACATGATTTGTACTCTTTCTTCTTGACAACTTGGAGGACATTTCTAAGGCATCGTCAGAGGTAAAATTATAACATATTGCCCATTTTCATCACAGGCTGATAAATGACATCAGAATACATATGTGCATATATTTAAATACACACAGGTGTATTTTGGTATCCTCTAGATGGCTGGCAGATTCCTAAATATGCTTGATGAGATCAGCTGGAGATGCAAGACCAAAACCGCAGCTGAAGCCTGAGCTGCTGAAGTTTGGCTTTTCCCAAGTTTATTTTCCTCAGAGCTCCGGTTCTCTTTTCACACTGTAATCCTGTGAACTCTGTGGAAACTCACACTGAGCCTGATGTATTGAAGATGACTGTTTCACATTAACAATATCCAAACAGAACAATTCCAAATATTTGGCCGCTCCATTCCCATGGTCATCGGTAATGTATGCGCCATAATCAGTGTCTTAAATTTCAACTTCCTGGCCCCTTTGGGCCTATAATGACTTTGTAAATAAACACGAAGGGAACGATAGTTGAAGCTGACACATTACAGTTTAGCGCTAAAATCCTTTACATAAACAGTGTTCTCTCACACCTCTGTGAGCCCGCTGCAGAAAAATGCTTGTCATGTGTTGCAAAAATTTCAGCTCAGGAGCTCCAGTTTTAGAGGCTGTTCCCCACAGTATAGACCAAGGATCTCCTAACAGGCCACACATGCATATGGACTTGATTTTACCTGAACCTTTCAATAACTCCACAGTTATAAATCCAACACAATTTTCCTTTCAACTTCCAATCCCTTGTTCTCTATTGCATCTAAAAGGAATGTTGACATAAGAAAAATCCCACTGAATCTGTCTTGCAGTGGAAGGTTAATCAGATATAACAATGTCCATGTAAGTGTGTTCAATTCACCGTGTGTATCAGCAGACCAAACGTAGCACCGCTTCACGACACAAAGCGTTTGCAGTTTCTTGGAGCCACGTCTCAAAGTGCTGAAGCGCAAACAACTTGGGAGGAAAACGGTGGTGTTGTTTTCTCTGGAGGCCTCGGCATTTACCTGCAACGTTGGCAACCCGGAGCGCCTCCTGACTTTTTGAACCCTTGGAGCGGTTGGGATTCCGCTGCTTGTTGGCAGCGGAGCGTATGCTGCGGATGTGAACTTCAGTCGCTTTGAAGAAGGCCACCATGAAAGGCTGTTTGCTTTGGGGTCCATTGCGACCTATCAGTCCTGCCACCCTGGGATTCACACTCTGGCCTGTAGGAGGCAATCAGACGTTGGGGAGTCATTTCCAGAACATATTAGTAAGGAAATTTAAATAAATTTCATTATTACTTTAACACACACATCTTATATTCATCAACCACTTGTCCAATTCAGGACCATAGTGGTCCCGAGCCTATACCGAAAATAGAGGGTATCTGGCAGGGTCCGGACTAGAACTCTCACCATCCCATCGTAAAACAATGACACCCCACCTATTCATTCACATGTATACACGCTACGGCCTCCAGTAACGCCCGCAACATATTTTTGGACTCGGGGAGGAAACTGGAGCACCAAAAAAAAAAAAAAAAAAAAAAAAAAAAAAAAAAAA
>UFQX01000888.1:52010-84160 GCA_900497675.1 Arapaima gigas | reverse complement strand
CCCCCCCCCCCCCCCCATCTCACTTCTCAGTGCATCTGCTGAAGCCCACGATGACAGGATGAACCGAATCCTCCTCAGACATCCCTTCCCCTACTAGGCCACATGAAAGTCAGTTGGGTTCAGTCACAGCAGAGACATAGACCGCTGTCTGCCATGCAATTCATCTAAATGAGTATGAGCATCGCATCGGGCAAAGGTGCACATTAAGGATCGTCTCTGAAGCTTAATTAGAAACACTCCGAGCGCAAGCTGTTGCTACTGTCCACATAGTCGGGATTCAGAGGATTCGGAGGCAATACCATCGTATTATGCCTCTTTGCGTCTGTGCCAGTTTCACTTCAAAAAAAGCAAAACACATTTTTTGGACTCTTACAAAAACAGCAAAACAATTTCTCAGATGTGACAACCTGAGATAAACACACGTATACTTCGTCGTCGAAGCGGCGCTAACCTACTCCCTGAGCAGCAGAAACACACTGCTGGGCTCGGCAGCACAGGAAATAACAAAGAGAACAGCCCAACCGGCCGTGCCCCGGCGGGCGACCTCTGCCGCGAGGGAACCCGGCCCCTCCTGTCAGGACCCCGGCACACAGCACTAAGACACTTCCCCGACACCTCGCGGCCTGATGCAACAAAGAGGCGGGTGACACAACGCATTAGCGCAAGTGTCTGTCCCGTAGACTTACACTCTCGCTCCGTGCCCCCTTGTTTCCGCCTCCCAACCGAGAGGGCACCTCAGTTTCCCCGAGCCGCCTCCTCCCAGTTTGCTCTCCCAGTAAACACACGCACGCACGCACACACAGAGTCAGCCAGTCAATGGAGGAGACTCCCACTCCAACCACGATGGAAACAGGAGCAAATAAAGCAAGTGGTCAGTGATGAAGGTGGGGTCACAATCTGGTGGAATCAAGCACTCTTGCTTGTGGTTTATGGGAATTACAGAGCAGGGCAGCGCTCAAACGCTGTGTGGAAACGATTTAAATTCGGCACCACAGCCACAACCTCTTAGCACTTGAGTAGCTTAAAGCAGCTTCTCTAAGGTCTCGGACTAACCCCGAGGACCTTTCCCATTCCTACTAGCGAGTTAAGTTTGTCAACCTATGCACGCATCCAAAGTTTCACCCATCAAATTCCAGCTCACAGACCAACATTGGAAGAAGTATGCTCATTGGAAAAGGACAGGAGATCAAGTTTACTAATTCACCAGTAGATTAATCCCTCTGCAGTGTACTGAGGCCTTGGAGGCCAATGAAAGCTACCAAACCAGGGCTGAATATATGCAAAATCCAGGCAGTCATTTATCTGATTAATTAAATGCTGGAAGTAAAGCTTCTTTTTATAACACAATTATTGGTAACAAGAGTAGATTTAAATCAGCACAAGTTAATTTTGCCAATCTTGGAACACCAACTGCTCTGACCTAATTCTACCTTTTTAAGTCTTCACTTTGTGTCTATAGACCAGCAGTGTTCGGCTGCATGAGGATGGGGTTACACATCTACCCTTCGCTCCTGCTTTGCAAGTTTCACTTTGCACTAATCGAATCAGGAGGAAACACATTGAGTGATCTCATGAACATCTCAGGGAAAGGATTTCTTCGCTTTCGTTTCTTTACAGAATGGAAGAAAAAAAAAAACAGCAGATCTTTATAGATAAAAAACGCAAAAGATGTAACTGAAAACCAATTGAAGATATTCTGATGCAGTCTTAGATAGTACATGAGTGCTACCAAAGTTTAAAAAAAAAAAAAAAAGCTGTTAGATGCCCAGCAGTAGAAGGAGAAACGAAAATCTGGAAAAAAGAAATAAGCATGGAATAAACACACAGACCATGATAAAAGTGCTTCCCCACAGGAAGGACTGATAGTTTGAAATTAAATTCCTAGCACGCAAGGATCTCGGTGAGCACTATTTGATGGTCTGGTCGACATTCACTTGTACTGCTGGGTTAAATTGTACTTTTTTAGAAGCAGTGGTAGTCACGCCCTACTGGCAGTGTTTTTACCCAGGAAAGCTGCATTTTATTATAGGCCATTGAAGAATTCACAGTTTCTAAGTAAATATTTTTTTTTTCCCCTCATCTCAGGTCAGTGCTGAAGGCACATATGGTGTGAGTTGCAGTTAAGTCATTTTAGAGCTTTAAATAAAGTCTATGAGACATTTAATTGTACAGTAGTTTGCCACATTGCACTGTGGAACTGAAACTGCAGTTGAGCTTTGCACTTCTGCTCCTAAATGGAAAAAAGCTAATGAAACGGGGAAAAAAAAATAAATAAAATTAAGCAAAAACACTAAACATCAGACTCAACCATCTAAGCTAGCGATGTTATATTTTTATCTCGGCTTAAAACTGCGCCAGATTAGTATTCCCTTTCCTATAAAAACAAGAAAAATACAAACGTCACTACCGTTGTTTCTTCAGTGTTACAAACATTTACTAGGAACTTTGCATCACCTTTGTCTGAGATTGACCATTACGACACATAACGGGTATCAGGTGAACTGGTCTTATCAAACTGCAAGAACTCTTCCTCTCCTCTACCACTCCATCAAGATCCTATTCTCTGTGTCCCCCAGTCCACATGTGTAATTTTGTTTGCATAACTATGGACCCCAGTAGGGTCTGTTGGGTCACCTCTTCTGTGCAATTACAGGAAGATTCCCCTGCATCTACGGACAGCTCAGAGGCCTGACCTTCACTGCCGCATTAGCTACACTCATATCTTCACTGTATACTCAGCTTTGCGCACCTAGTATTATATGGCGACTCCGCATCTGGTGACTTGAAGGTGTGGCTTATTTATGAGCAAAAAAGTAAGCAAACATTACAAAAGAAAGCGGGGTGACTTACAAATTAAGACCACTTAGACTAACAGAAATGAGCCAAAAACTTCAACTGGGAAGTAGCTCCTTGAAAGATCGACCATTCACTTCTTCATATGGGTTTAGGCCCATATTCTAGGATAATAAGACTAACTGCTAAACTAAAGGAGCCGCAAAAAGTGCCAAAGTAGCCTCATGCTGGAATATAATGTCAAGAAGCATATAACACACATTAGCATGTGTCTATTTGTAAGCATAGCATAACAAGAAGTTCAGGGAAAAAAACGGGGTTAGACAACAACAAAAGCTTCAGAAGAGCTGTTACGGACATTATGGCCAAGGGTTCCCTCTACATTGCTTTTCACACAATCGATCACGTTTCCACTCCTTATCTTTGCCTGGGTCTTTGAGGCCTGCTGTTCACCAGCAGTCGGCTTACGTTTTGCGCACTGTTCCGTTTCACTCACCGGTCAAGTGCTTCATCATTTCCAAACTGCACATTTTTATTTGTTTTAACAACAGTGCAGTTGGTCATCAGGTCACAGCTTTCTTTCAGCCTAAAAGCTTGTTTTCTTTTTCCTACTTGCACCTTTTTCCCCTCCCACATCCCTGAAAGTCAAGGCACCCTGCTCTAGTTTCATGACGGTCAACCTTACGCATTACTAGCAGAAGCAAAGGGCACAGTAAAGTCAAACGTGAACAACAAGATGGTGGAAATGACACACATAAAAACGTTCGTCTTCGAAAAATTAACGTAAAGGAAACACAGTGTGGTCCGTGTATTAGAACGGGCCAATAAGGTTGTGCGAATTTCAGAGACGTGTCTGCAGTTACCATAGAAACTTGGTCAAAAAATAGGGTGACAATGCGACTATGTTATAGCCTGTCTGCTAACAGTACTTTACAAGAAGTATAGCATGCAGTGTAGAAGCAAGCATGCATGGAATTGTTTTACAAAATTTCCATAAATGTTTGGACTTGTGGTTTTTTTTTAATTTAACTTGTTAAATGTTGTGTGCAGAATGTGCTTATCTTCATTCACAACAGGTCTTTTCTAGACGAAGGGCTTCTCTCTTCTGCAAAAAAAAAAAAAATCAGAAACAGACCGTTTATGCTCTACAATGGGAAGCTACTGTGTTTACAGTGTGGGCTTCCATCACCTAGGTTAACAATGCAATAAACCCATTTACCTGTTTAATTTAGGAGAGCAAGTTAAAGACCTGCTGGTAGGTGTAAAATGTACTCGGCTGCTGACAACGGACGTTGGAGGCAGTGATCCCACTCAACCCGCAGGGTCTGGCTCCATCGGTGATGTCACGATAACTCCAGCCTTGTATTCTCACCATTAGCCACTACGTGGATCAATATTTGCGATTTGTTTTCTGCAAGAGGTTTTTCCGCTTATGAAGCAAACATGCAGTGGAGGGGAAAAAAGTCTTAACTTAGTTGTCAATACATATAAAATAGAACAGTAACTCCACACATTAATGAAATCTGTTATTTCTACACCTCCAACTCCAAAAAAAAAAAAAGTACGTACACACACACACACACACACACACACACACACAATATATATATATAGAGCATTTACATATGGCCAATATCTGCAACCAGCTGTTGAAAAACTATACCCGTGGTAAGCGCTATACAACTGTCTAAAGCTGTCCGAAAACTTTCATCATGGCTCCCATTAAGAAAGGGGTCCCACTGGCCTTTGAGGAATGTGACAGTTCCTCAGGAAGCTGCACACGGCCAGCAGAATATCCATATGACACCCAGAACAGACATGTGACGCCTACGCTGATGGTAGCATTGGTTATGAAACTTGTTAATCTTGGCACTCGGTGGACATTGCACTGGTGGAAGTTTTTAAACTTAGAAATCAAACGCAGCCCAGAGTAGCCTGGCTGTTTCTGCACACTTTCACATCACACAGCTACAGCCTTTTAGGGGTTATTAGACATGTCTGGCCACTTCCACATAAAGATTTGAGAAGTTTAGACCTGCCCCACTTTCTACGCAACATTTTGCAATAAATGCTGCAGAACTTGCGTATTCCATATGAAACCGTCGAACATGGTGTTTTTAGTTAGCATGTATACTGTGTGTCACAGTTGTGTGTGTGTGTGTGTTTGACCTCCTTTCATAATTTACTTAACCATCACCACAAAACAAGAATGAACACTTCAAGCCATCTTACAACATTTTGAATCACTATGGTTAAATATTCTGACAATTCCACCCAATGAGTAAAAATCACAAGAGCACAGAGTAGTTAGAAATTAAGTTCTCACACTGCTAAATGCCTCTACTTCAAAAAACAAAAAAAATTCTTTTTCAGTTTATATAATTTCCACCACAAAACCAGTCTCGGTAATGCAAACCTCATTGGCAAAAATTGAGGCCAGAATGTTCTTCAAAAATGGCTTTCAAGGGCTATACAAATAACATGATTTCAGTACTTATTTCCATCCATCCATCCATCCATCCATCCATCTTCGTGAACCGCTTATCCTGAGCAGGGCCTATGGCAGAATCAGCGGGCACTAGATTACAAAACTGCCCCTTGGTGGGACACCAGTCCATCGCAGGGTGTTCATTATTTATTTAGTGATTAAAAAAAATTAACAAAAAAAAAATTAAAAACCTATACATAAGACAAACACTGCAACATAATGTAAGGTTAGAGGGGCAATTCATCCAACAAAGTTTTTCTGCCCGTAGCTATGTTCTTACTTAGAGGCCCCCAAATGAGCCAAGGGTATTGAGTGTGCTAAGATTAAAAGGGTAACAAATCCTCTGCCATTGAAAGACCAAGAGACACAGAAAGTTTTGGAACATGATTTCTGGTTGGTTCCCTGGCGTCGTCAAGCAAACATTTGTGAATATCTCGTTTGATGGAAAAAAAGAATACTTTGATGCCGGAGAAGCAGAGTCTTTTTGCAACATTCCTTTTTGGACAGCTCTAGGTCCCCCGAGTTATCTTTGCAAAGACCATTGGCCGCAGATGGTTGCCTGAATGCACGCTGAGATTGCTGGACATCTCAGAACAAAAACAGATCTCCTTTGCAGCACACAGGGTGGGGACTCATTGATCCAAGGAGATAAAAAAGTCTGCACAGCTGCTTTGGCCTGCAGAACACGAGCAAAGTCTGCATTAAACTCGGACAGAGTGCAATAGGCAGCTTTCAGAGAACTGGAATGCAAGTCGGCTCCTTCAAGGACTCCAACTGGCAAACTTGAGATGCACAGGTGGGCAACTTGCCCCAGAGTTGGGCAACATTCCTGCTGGGGAGACTCATGAACGCACCCTACTTGAACTTCAACCACTTTCCAGCCACCAGTATGTCAAAATTCTAATCGCACACTGTGGCGCAACACAGTACACACTTTTCTCCACGTCAGGGTAAACAAAAGTACGTGCTACAACAATGAGCACCAGATACAGACAAGTGACTATCAAAGCAGAGAGTCCAATTCCGCCATTTTACCAGCTCACATTACTTAAGTAGCTACCTATAGAACGAAGAATCAGACAAGAAAATAGAACGGTGATCCTGGCAGAAGTGCACTCCAAAAGAGTTGTGTTGAAACTCTTCTTAAATATTGAAATATTGTATTTGACAGTTGTGAGGAAGAGAGGGAGCTCATTTCACCACATCGACGCCAAACCCCAAAACCTAAAAGTCTTTTAATTTTTGGGCCCCTTATGAGTGGGACCACCAGGCAGCCAGAGACGTAGGGATTCTTCGGGTCAACCAAGTGCTAATCTCTTGACTGTCACGTAGACTGTAACTAGAGTGTTGAACTTGATGCAGGCAGCTACAGGAAGCCAGCGCAGAAAGACGAACGGGGGAAATACATGGACACGCAAATGTTTCCTCAAAATTTTCCAGTCTTGAATACACTTTCTCAAAAAAGCATGACTTATCCCATCACGTGTAGGGGAGCCAAGCTACAGGGTGTGACAGTCCTTATAAACCCAAAACAAATTTTCCAACCAGATCTTTTTTGGGAGCTCAATTACTTGCCTGTTAACGCACATTATAACGCCGGTGAAGTGACTGTAGGGCGAGTGGCACCCCTCCAAAGACAGGTTGCGCAGTGCCCTTCGGCTTCACAATGGAAACGGCTGTCGCAATTAGCCATTGTGTACATATGACTCACCGTCTGTGTTTACTAGTAGTTTCTAAAGTTCACAGCCATTTACCATCAACAATTTTTCCATGAAGAAAAATCATACCAAGCAAGTAGGATGGCATTCGTGGAGGTAACCAGAGGCTGACAATTTCAGTGGGTTTTTACTCCTTAACATCTGCTGCAGATTAAAAGTAACAACACACCTTTTATTCACCATATCACTCACATTCCTGCCAAAACTAAGTATTTTTTAACATCGTACCCCTCCTGAGAGTCAACGCAGCTGACTTAAATCATGAATATTACAGACCAAGGGACCTATTAGGGATGGTAATACCTGATCACATACAGATGCTTGCGAACACACACCACAGGGTCTTTTCAGTCTTTCGGTTTCCCATGCATAAAGCTGGCAAATCCTTGCACATATGAGGGCAAACCAACAGGAACCTGTGACTAACCTATTCAATAAAGCAGTAAAACCTGAGCAATGCATCAATTTCCACTGTGAGCCAAACAACAAATAACAGACTGGTAAGTCACAAGGTTTGTTCCCCAAAATTGCCGGGTACAGCCAACGGGCCAGGAATGACTTCACTGCGTATATCGGATCTGCTCCAGCCCAACGGGCAATGCGCTCTGGAAGCTGTGGTTTGTTGAGAGGAAATGCTTTAATTCAGTGTGTCTGCAAGCTAATGTGCCCGGGGCCAGCAAGACCAACTCAGCACCGCTCCAAGAACAGTAAAGTGCGGAGGAAGCCGAACTGCCACTCAGCGGGAGAGGAGACCCAGGATCCGAGGGCCTTGTCAGCACTCCTCTTATACACAGTGAATTGGGTGGCAGAAGCTCAACGCCTGGACACGGGCCTTTTCTTGCTCGCTTTTCCATCTCCGTCCACCTAGGTATTGTCTCAGCCGCTTCCTCCTCTTCACACAATCCTACCATTGTCTCACCACAGGAGTGAAAAGATAGCAGCCGCATGGGAAACGAACGCGGAGGGACTTTCCTTGGATATTGCAGAGCTGAGCCGTCTGGTCTTCTCAAACCAGTCCCAACACGCTCTACTGACTGTGGGCCGGAGGGGTTACCCGGGGGGAGCCGGGATCTCCGATAGCATCTGCTGCTTTTGTCTGTAGTTCCCGGTCATCAAATCAACTTAAACCATTTCTCCAAGCAAGCTTAGAAATACTTGCGACATAAAACCAGTCTGAACTCGAAATCATTACTGCCGTGTTTATACTGCCATCCAATTCAGATAGCAGGGAACAGACAAGTATTTTTTCACTGCCACAATTCATGCTAAGCAGTTTTTTGGAAATGTGCACAAATCTTCCTTGAAAAAAAAAAAAAAATCTATGGGTGCAGCGTCTTAAATGAGCGTAATATGGCATCCCCAACGTTAACTGCAGGAGTTAAAATGTACCAGTAGTAAAAAACCAAGTCTCAGATACAAGGAGTAGAACCTATTGATGTAGAAGAAACACCCTCAACCACAGGCCATATGTCAGATGTTTCGCTGATGAGCCGAGGCCTGTGGTGTGGAGTCAAGGGTTGTATTTAGGGTTACAATACAATAATATCTCAGGCAGCTCTACATACACACGCAAACCATCTTGCATGAAGTCATTCTGGGGAACATGGGACTGAAGAAAGGCTGAGAGAACAACTGATTCTCAGCTTTTCAATTCCTTCTTCTAGAAATATGGTAGTTAAAAACAAAAATCAGCAAGGAAAGGGGGGGGCAGCATGTCTATATACTGGAATACATAAAGTAGTATTTATGTTCACTTTAAGTTTTAATCAATAAAATTTAATTAAAATACTACAAATTAAAAAGAATAAACCCCAAACTGTCGCTAACCTTCTGAAAGAAACATAATTCTAAACTAGGCAGTGACAATTTCCATGTTTATATACAAATTGTAAATTTATATCACCTATTTCTGAAGGAATAACAAAAAGAATTAAAACATAACTTCAGTATTGCATCTTATTAATTAGTTTATAATCCTATTTTTTCTGCAATCAAAACATTTGGTGTTAGAACATAACTTGTGTTTGAAAGACTGAATGTAAGAGATGTATTTAAAAAAAAACATTTTCACAAGTGATCTTCAACTAGAAAGAAGTCTCTAGCAAACAAAAATCGCATAAGAAGTTCAGGAAAACTTTTTTTCAGCCACAGTACTTAGTGTTCTTAAGAATAAGTTAAAGAGCTTTCAGCTAAATTACACAGTCAGGGCTTCACGAGCCTCCAAATCCTTAGAAAGAGCCATTACTTTTACTTAGGAACTTTATTAGAATATTTGATACAATTTCTTAACCTTAAATTGCAATGAACTGACTTGAGCCCTGACACAGAAGTACTCAAACGGTTCCTGATCTTTTGCTGAAAAAACGAGGTCCTTTTTGAGCTTTGCGGTCAAATGCAACTGTGTACGTCAGTCTAAAAAAGTCACAACGTAGAAGCTCCCACTATAATTACAAATTTCAGAAAAAGAAACCGTGTCACCTCCCATTCTGTTGCCAAACATGCCAACAATTATCCTTTCAGAACTCGTGGACTACAGAACGTCGTCCGGGTCGACGTTTATTCTCTTGTTCATCACATGCTTCTTTGACTTTCTACTTTTGGTAGGTGCTAATAGATAGGAAGATAATGGCAATTTCTTGAGGGAAAAATGACTCACGAGCTGAAGTGCAACAATGTGCCTTTACAAAATTTCCCTTCTGATGCAAAGACCCTAAGACTGCAGAGAACATTTAAAGCTTTGCAAATATACACTATTAATAAGGTTAGAAAATTGTAGATGAGAAAATGACAGGGGATACTACATTCTTCCACTCACAAGAGGCAAAACTACGCATCTTTCAGCCATTCCTCCAATTTACTTCGGAAACCACTCAAACAGCAAGAACTGGAACGCGCGTGCAGCGCAGTAGTATGTGATCTAACCCACATCCAGCTCTTTCGTTGTCCTCCAGTATTCTGTACGTGTGGCACGTTTGCTAAATGCGTATTCTGTCTTCTTGAGGTGAAGCTCCTGAACGCGAGTGACCGTTGAGAGCGGCACAGCCTGGAAGCTGGAAGACCAAGGGAGAGAGATGTACCACAATGCGACATCCTGAGAGCGCTTCAGTGAACCATGCCTTAACACAACGTTCACCTTGGTTAAGACCTACGGAAGGCTGTCCAGCACCATGTTCAGTTTTAACAGCTATAGACCGGCCGCATTAGACACTTAAAAGAAAGTGGCAGTTCAGTTTGGAAACACCTGGTGTTTGGGGGGTTTTTTTTTTTTTGGGGGGGGGGGGTAATATCCCAACAAAAAGACAGAGTTTGGAATACTTTTGAAAAACATCATTCTTCCTTTCCATAGTCTTCAGACTACACTCAGGCGTTTTCAAAATGTTATTTTTAAAAGTTGCCACAGTTTAAGGGGCTGTTTCCAAACACGGGTTCAAGAAACTTTCCTCTTAACAGTCGTCCACGCAGGATCATAATTTGAAGTTATTTAAACTACATTTCTGCTCTGTGGGCAGCAAAATCCCGATCATTTAAACATATGAATGAGACTTCTCCTTCTGATCTTAAAGTGTCTTATTCTAAGTTTACAGTCTGGGAATACAGCCGGTGTTGCAATGTTACTGTGTTGTCATTTTCTCACGGGAAATTAATCTAGCTGGATACATGAGAACTAACAAGGTACAGGAGTCGAAACTGATTCTCCGTACGGACAGAGTTGAAGAGACTGTTAGTGACAGAAAGGAGGACCCCCACAGTGCGAGAGATGGATGGCCGTGCAGGTGAAGCAGGCCGGCAGCTCCGTACCCAGGTTGACGAAGCTCATCACCATGTCCGCGTCGTTCAGGAAGTTGTTGTCCTGCAGCGTGGCGATCGGCGGCCCCTGCGTGGTGAACACGGGCTTGTACGGGTACGAGTAGCCCTCCTCGTCGCCCTCCGAGGACATGGCATTGTAGAGGTCCAGCATGAACATGGGCGCCGCGTTCTGCTTGCCGTGGAGATGCGGCCGCGGCCGGTGCGGCAGCCCCAGGATGGACAGAATCTCCCGCTGCATCTCCCTGCGCTCCTGGCTGCGGAGGCGCCGTTGGATGAAGCTCGAGTGGACCTCGTTGTCCACGCTGAAGTTGCTGAACACGCTGTCCGCGAGCACGCAGCAGCCCCACGCGAGCACGAGCGCCGGAGCGCGCCTCGCCAACGCCGAAAGCATGGCGCGCCGAGCAGTGTCGCGCGCCGTCCGACCGTCTCTCGGGCTCGACTCAAACCGCGCGGCTCACGCACATGTACGACTTCACAAAGGCGCGTCGCTTTTCCGGCATCAGCTCAGATCCCTCATCCCGCGGGAGATCAGTGTCGGCTTCCCCTCCAAAGTGCGTGAGTGCGCGCGCGGTTCTCAGCCCAGAGGTGCGCTTGGGTCGCGTCCCTCATGAGGCTGCGTCTCCTGCGCGAGCAGCGCGCCGGACAGCGGCACAGCGCAACTTTTGAGGAGGTGCTGTTTGTTTTGGGAGGGGCAGAAAGGCAGTGAACAAAGTTGCAAGGAGGCCAGGAGACAGCGATGGGTGTCTGGAGGGGGGAGTGAGACAGCCAGCCAGGGAGAGGGGGTGGACATCAAGGTGATTGCTCAAGGTGTTTCTCTCTGTCTTGGTAATGAATGGGTGGAGGTGCTGGCCCTCCCTGTCCCAGGCAGCTACTGGGAGCAGTGAAAAGACACGTCTGCCCTATTGTTTCACTTCAGGTTTGTTTTGTTTGGCGGTAACAACAGTAAACGCTCATACTTGCCCCTCACAGGTGCCTGGCACACAATCTATTGTTCTTGCCAGTAGCAGGTAGCTGCTTGTCTGTGGTGGCACTTCAATAGACCCTGTAATGAACTTGGAACAAAGTTACCTGGAGCACAAGGTAGTTTAGCATTTAATGCTGTTCCTTCATAATCCAAACAGTTCCAGTTTGAACCCTACTCCTGCTGTTGAACCCCTGATTGACAGGTTTGCCTGAATCGAGGCAGTGAAGTACCCGGCTGTATAAACAGGTAAATCATTGCAAAGTTGGCTATCATTTACATTGTAAGTCACCTTGGACTAGGTATATTTATTAGCCTTACTACTGTGTCTTCCTGTGTTGCTGGGCACAATTTTGACCCAGTAAAAAGCTCCAGTCTCTGATTTTTAAAAGAATTCTGTTTCTGTAGCACTTTACAGAGTCAGGTCGCTGACTAACCCCCACGCTGTCTCCTTCCTCAACTCGGCCGTGAGATAAACTATGGTGGGAATCGGCTAAATAAGTAGTAATACTGTAGTGCGGCATAGTGGCAGAGCAGGGGACTCACAGTGACGTGTTTCAGCTGAACTTGTGACTCAGCTGTACGTACGCAATGTGAATGTGTGAGTGAGCAGGTGTGTGTGTGCGCGATTGCTCTGCAACAGACTGGTGTCCCATCCAGGGACTACCCTGCCTCACAGGGTGTATATTTGAGTGATAGGCTCCGGACCACCCCAACCCTGCACTGGTTAAGTGGGGAGGGAGGGGTGGATGGATGGATGCGTCAATCCAACCGTCAATCTGGTACCAGTAACGCCAGCCTTTCTACTGTCAGCTGAGTACTGAGTATCATTATCTTTCTATTAATGTTCTAAGATGTGTGAAAGAACACAGACTGAAGCTCCAGTGAAACTGAAACTTCCCAGATGCATAACTGCCAGTAGCATACCAGCTTTTCATTTATTTGGACACTTACAATACAGGAAAGTAGTCTGGTGAGGAGTAATTAATAATTATAGAAATAATAATAATATCAACCTACACCTTATGATAACTGGGGCCTAGGAAATAATACACAGCTACATTATTCCACCTCAAAAGCACTGCAAAATGTCCAGATGTTTGCCCACTGTTAATTTATGCATGGCTATTGTGGTATTAATTAAGCATTACAATGTCTTTCTTAAACCTTAGCATTAAAATGTCTAATTTTCTGAAGATCTCTTTAATTGGTTAAGTTTTGTCATAAACTTAACATTTTAGACATTAGTTATTGCAAACAGTTTCATACTTTAAACAGCTGTCACAAAAGTATGGAGTGGCGGATATTATCTCAGCTTAAAATGTCTGGCTTGGCTCTCTTAAAATAGTTACACCACTTTTGTAATAACAATAAAATGTGGTTTATATTTCAGCTGTTACTGTCATCATGCAGTTTGTGTCCTTGTGTACTGCTTTTACTGCTTTTAAATGCCTTTCGGCACTACGGCCCAAAGTGTAAACATTTCGTTTGGGTTCCTCAGATCAAATAACTGAATGGAAGCACATGTTTACATTGTGGGTTCTGATTGAAGAGTTTAAAAAAGGATGGTTTTACTTAAGAACATCCGGGATCTGACTTTGTAAGGAAGGTCTCTGGTCCCCACCCATCCACACAGTAGGTTGAGGGCTGTCAATCCTATGAAGGACAATAGGAACAGACCCCCCCCCCCCCACCTTTGTTCTCACATCTCCACCCCAGATGACCTGCAGAGTAAACGGAGGCAAAGACTGTGGCCGCGCAAGACCTCTCACCGTGTTGTCTTTGACCAGGAGAAGCAAAGCAGAACAAGACCCTCCTGACCCACACTGATCTTCCGCTTGTTCCTTACCACCAACACACCCAGGCATACACACACGCCGCACACACCACCCACACTCTCCCACCACGTCTGCAGACTTAGCTTGTCAACACAATACTACCTACACTGATAATGCTGTATCCTTTGCACTCATAACTGCCTATTCACAACTGCCTTTCCTTATGCCCAAAAAAGCACAAATTGCATGATGACAGTAACAGCTAAAATATAAACCACATTTTATTCTTATTACAATAGATAGATGGACATGGATATATGCATCTACTCTACAGCTGCACAAACAAACCCAACATCCCCTTTGCCAACATTAAATTTGTAGATAATAACAGCCATGTGTGAATATATGCACAAGTTCATAATTTCAGTGACAGAACTGTGAGCTCACACCTTGAGCATGCTGAAAATGACCCCGCAACTCGCTCCTCCCCAGAAAAAGCAGACATTGCACTCTGACAAACACCGCTTTTTTAGACCCAGGGGACTGGGTTAATTAGAATATGGTCCAGGAAAGAAACTTATGAAACACTCGCATGAACGTAAACTATCACCATTTTGGATGTGTATACCAGTAAATTACATAAATAGGATGGATATTGAGTAAGTTATTTATAAAACATCTTAATTTTATCATTTGTTTTTTTTTTTTTTTAATTCACTTACACTGCTACCTTTGACTCACCCTGGCGCCCCATGCAGGAGGCTTCCAGGATAGGCTCTGGACCGCCGAGATCCTGCGCGAGCTAAAGCGGTTAGACTACTTTTGAACCCGTGCACAGTGGCTGTTACAGAAAGCTCAAGACAAACAGCACAGGCAGGATATAGCACTGTGAGAGCCCCAATGGCAGCAGTGCCTTCAGCACAGTATGCCACTGCCCCGTAGGAGCGAGTGGACTTGGCTGACTTGAATTGCGCTCGCAATGCCGCACTCCCGTCGTTTGATACACGTCCTAAAGGCTTTGACAGAGGTCAGATTAATATTTATTCCCAGTGTTGCCTTCAATGCCACTGGCTGTGCTCCTTTGAAGGCTGAGGGCAGGGCACAGCGGGCCACTCTGGAGAGGATACAGTGAAACTTTTTTTTTTTTTGGTGAAGGTAAAGTGACCTTTAAATGAAGCAGTGCAGGGTCACAGGTCACATTTTTCCCTGTCCAGATTTCTAGCGCAGCCCCACTGTGAGCTCTGCACTCCAGCCTATTAGAAACCAAGCCAGGTGAGATTGAGCGATAGCAAATGTTCCTCTTTGCATCTGACACTTCCGCTCTCTCGTAAACAGCAGGCACATGTGAAGCACAGCTGTCTGGTTGGGGAGGGAAAAAAAAGGTTCTTGTGCTGCTTTGCTTTTCCACCTTGTGTGTTTGGTTTCTATAAGTGTCTTTGTTGTTTATACTAAGATGTTATTAATTAAAATAGAATGTGCTTGTTAAGTGTTCGTATGCGAAACATCCGATCATAAAAATGTCTTATCTCCCTTCCGCTGCTTATCTAAAGGGATCTGAAAGGTAGTTTAAGACTGAACTCGCCGGACAGAGTTCTGATCAAGTGCATCCACCTGCTGGAGAGAGTTCTGGAATGTGTGCAGAAACAGTAAACGGGTATACCAAGATTCAAGGGTCACACAAGTGTGCATCATATGTGCAGTTGCCTTACATATGTTACCACTCATAGTATGTGTGTGGCCTTGTTTTTATAACCCAAGAAAAATACACATTTTGGGAATTTCCCTCTAGAACAAAATCATTTTTAAAACCGTTTTCAAAAACGTTTCACCGGGATGGAATCACTTTAAAGTAGCAGTGAGTGTGAAATATCTACAGTGGTGTCTGTGTTCTTTTGTGTATGTAGGGTGGTGCTACATGGCAACATGGCTGTAAAGGAAAACTTCAATTACCACACTTTTGAAAAGCCCCCGGTGACAAAAAAGTGCTAAAACTGTTGATGTGTCATTATGAACTTGATTGAAAGTAATTTTAAAGGGAAAGGTGTGGTCAAAGGCAAAACAAAATGTGGAGATTTGTTCCATCATCACAATACAACTTGGGTGAGTAAAAAATAAAAGTCAAAAGTGGAACCTGTGAAGTCCATGCCGTTCAAAGTATGTTTCCAACATTAAAAACGGTTTTTGATACTTAAAAACAATCAGAGGCATTTTCTCATGTGCTAAGGGGCCATTTATTTTATCACAAAGCAGAGTTTATATGTTGTAACCACCCTAAATAATCATCTGCACCCTATTACACAACATGTTTTCCCTGCTGGAGGAGGTTTCTTCTAAGATGGCAATAACGCATCTCACATGGTACATGTTCTCTGCAGACCTGCTTACCAGGTCTCTGTTTCACAAAGTATTTGTGGAATTTTCTGTTTAGTTTTCTGTGCTGATGACTAACATAAATGCAAGCAATTCTTTGTGACAGAAACACTGCAAAATAAGTACAAACTTTCCTGGACTCCAAACTATACCACGTCTAGTTCCCTGGGTTAAACGCAATAGCATAACATTATTGTGATTGTCATTTTGACACATTTCTACATTTTTGATCCCTTCAGCTGTAACTTCATGGTACTGCTGCTGTAATGAGTGGTTAGAGGTTTGTTATAGCCATCAAACAATTACCACAGCTCTGGATTGTATTATATGCCAAAAAGTTACATGGCTTTCATTAGTTCTATATGACATTTTTTGGTAAGATGGTATGATGTATCATTTACTCATAATTACCCTATGCTTTAATCTCATGTCAGAATACATGAAGACCACATTTACTCCCACTCCTTTATATTCACTGCACCCCTTATGACACTAAGAAAGGTAATTGTACTAGAATGGTAATAGATCCCATGTAACTGCCTCATCTCAAGCATTTGGACTTATTAATCCATACCTGTCATTCACAACCTTGAGCAATACATCACTACCTCTTTAGACCACTTACCAGATTCCCATTAGCAGCTCAACGCTGAGCATGGCTGTGTGTGGGGAAGGCAGATGAGAGACCAGGCTTGCAGGGGTAGGGTGGGGGTGCCTAAAGCAGCTCTGTTTTCTATTTGTAGGGATTAAACTGACAGACCTGTATTTGGTTTCTGTGGGCCTCTGCCTGCAGCTAATCCCCCTCACCTGCAGTGGCTCCCCCCCTTCTTCAGGCTGACCCCACGACCTCCCCCCCTTGCCTAGTGCAAACACTCGTCCCGAGACAAGCGCATGACTGGCTGCGCTCAGTCTCCACAGGTTAATGCCTCACACTTGCCAGGGATCTTTCACAATCCAAGAAAACAGCAGGCATCCCAGCTTTTTTGGGGAAAAAATAACCCCCAGATGTGGAGGCCTTTCACAGACGATGGGTTTTTTGTTATCAGGAGATAGCAATTAGCCAGCAATTAAGTTGGGGTCCTGCGGAAACAGCCTGTCACCAGCACTCGAGAGAAGTGGAGACCCCCATTAAAGTGCTGCGTTAAGTGAAATTTAGGGTCAGACCAGGGGCAAAGACCTCGTCTTTCTGCATTCAGACATCCCGTACACTTAACAACTTAACAAGCTGTGAGCGCAATGAAAAAAAATACAGCGCCGTTAAAAGCCAGTTTCCACGTAGCTCCAGTCTCCCCCTAGAAAAGTCATGTGTATTAATTGAACGACTTGAGCTGTGAATGTCCTGAAAAGATCGATGCAGAAGCGCTCGTTTTCCTGTTTCTACTACTAAAAGCTCGGAAAACACACACACACACACACACACACATATATATATAATCTAAGGTTATTAGTAAAACAGTGCTCCCATTTTTTAGTCTCATTCCAAAGGAAAGTTTCCCCTCAACATCACTGTATGAAGAAAGTCTGGAATTCAGGCCTTCAAGGTGGATTTACTGAAAGGTCACAAAGGACAGAAAACTGTCCAGAATGTCTCGGGTTGATAGCATGTTGTCTAGGACTGTAAGGACAGCATAAGGGATTTTCAGTTATGTGGCTGTGGATAAACCCGAATTGGAAGCAGTTATGACATATTTTAGAAATTACAGTCATTTCCTGATTTGCAGGACAGAACTGCTGTCACTTTGTGTTTCAGAGAAAACAAGCATGTTAGGGATTCAAAGGCAGCTGTCTAATGCATGTGTGTACATGTGTGTTGCTTTCAGACTAAGGAGGTTGGGCAGTGGGGGGGGGGGGGATTCTCACGATAAATTTCACACCCAATATCATTCGGTGTACTGCGTAAAGCAGCTTCTCACAAAATTTGTCATACAAATTATGGCAGGAAACACAGGGCCACTGGACTGTGGGCTTATAATCGAGGTGGTACAATAAAGGAAGCTGAGAATTTGTTGTTTATTGATGACCAGTCATAATCTGAACATTTACATGACTTATATTTCACATTTAGACATTCAACAAACTCTTTACTCCAAAGCAACATTAACATAGTTACCATGAATTAACTAGTACACTCAGCCCTCATATAATGGGATCCCATAAAATGAAAAACCACTTATGAAATACATCTGTTTTCATACAACAGACTTTTGTTCAGTGCAGCAGCATTTTTACTATTATGTGGTCATTTTACTTCTATAACACATGGAAAAAAGTTGATAATATGATCGTTTCCTTTGCTCTTTTATTATTTTAGCAACTGAAAATTTTTAAGAGGAATAAGTCCCAGTACAACATAGTCTTATAGCTGTGCACAAACTACCTTGTACAAAACAATTCAATGAGAGAAACAGTCATAAAAAGTGTACACAATAAAAATGAGTAATAAAAAAAATCCAGATGTCCATATTGCATTATTTCAACAAGTATTTTTGGGCTCTAGTTCAACTTGTTAAAAAGCAGCTTGAGAAAAATATAGCTCCAACATTACAGTGCGACAGGTAAGAAACTTTAACTCAGTGCTCCAGTGTTTCCTCCTCTGAGTGTGTTTGCAATACACCTTTACCTTACGTTACAAGCACCCAAGTCATGAATTTTCAAAGATATCAACATTTTCAAGTTTATTCACTTATGTTTAACCGAATTTACTTTACCATTCTTCTTGCCATATCTCTGTTGCAGCACGAAAATAGTCATTGTTTCAACTGTCTGCAGCTAGAAGGAAGCAACGCACACTAAGAAGCCAGTTATGAAGGGGAGAGGATACTGTAGCGGAGCACTTTGCCTTGTTTTTAAATTTAGCATATTATTTCATTATTGTGATAAACATTTATAGAAAATACTCAGAAACTACTTGTTATATTGTTTTTAAAGGTTAAGGAGGGGTAGTTAGATTCTGACAAGCACATGTCAGACAAACATGGCCAATAAAATAGTTCATATTGTAAACTGACACACTGTTTTGTAATTATTGCAGTTCATTGGCCTTTCTGTACTATACTTTTACATTCTCATACAGTGTCTTAAGTGCAGCATTAATGTGAAGCAGCATGGCAGCACCTCGTGTGTATTAAACATAACACAGTGAATAGAAGGCAGTGGACATGATGTATACATGTCATTTTAATGTAGACATTAAGTTCATTTAATGTTAATAAAAGACAAATTCTTGTTCACATGTTCCCTGCCTCACACTCAATGTTCCCAGTATAGTGGAAGACTTAAACCCTATATTTTAAAAGCTAATGATTGGGGAAAAAAGGAATGAATAAATAAGTCTTGGTGAATTTTTAATTCATTACAGCTTTATGTGATGTTTTAACAGAACCTGGGGCATAGCGGATGAACTTACAAACTATTTCATGTTATGAAGAGACTTCTAGTCCCAGTTGCGATTGTTCGGTGAGGCCAACGTGCATGGCTGTTTAGTTCACAGACACTCTACTCAGAGGGTTGCAGTAACATTGTACCCTGAGTTCAAAAACACAGTTTAAATTAGTTAAATGGCACATTTGAAACCAGATACAATGCAGAATATGCGCCACACCTGCTGCAAAAAAGAGCCTTTTAGTAGCAATGTGTTTTTAATTCAAAAAGCGAAAAACAGAACATTTAACAGTGAAACACTTCAGAATGAGACCCGCACAGTTTAAGCACAAGCTGTTAAGAGGTTGGTTAAAAGGGCAGTTGTCTTAAAAATACAATAAGTTCCAATTAAGATAAACGGATAACAACCACTTACTTCCCTTGTTAGTGCGTGATTTTTAGATAAAAAGTTTTCTTTGCTTTTTTAATTGGCATTTAAGCCATGTTTAAAATATCGTCAATGCGGACACTGAACAATTGGTTGTTAACAATAAAAAAAAAACAATATTTTAAAGACAAGCTAGAAATAATTTTATTTAAAATATAATTAAATCACAGTCATGCTTAAAAATACCTTTGATTTCATCATTCGACATTTTTTGTCCGACAGCCGATTACTTTGTAACATCAGTAATATGTTAAACCTTCCAATGGGAAGTCGTCCGAGTGTTTTCAAGGAAAGAATGAAAGCTGACCAAGATCACTTTCAATGGTCGATATTGCAACATAAAACTGAAACCCTGTTTTTAAGCACAGCTTTGTTTTTCAAGCACTAGATTTTTTTGAAATTTGGCACACAGGTACTTCTCACCCTAAGTGAGCCAAGTCCAGTAAACTCCAAAAAGGCTACTTAATATTTTGAACATTCAAAACTCAGTCACTTACAAGACTTATAGAAGCGGGAGTAGTGATGTTACCAGAGCACACGTATGTGACAATGATGGATTTTCTTGCTCCAAACACACACACACACACGGGATTTTTTTGCTCCACAAACACATATGTAAATGATGTACACAATGCTGATGTGCCTTCTTGCTCCACACACTCAGACACAGATGTACATTCTCACTCAAACACAAACACACTGAAAAGTAACAGTTTGGTGATATATAATTTGTTATTACTGTGTGCACATCCCTACGGCGAGTTGTTCTCATTTCCATTCACATGTTCAAACAATGGAGCCAGTAGCTGTTATGTGTGTGCAAATCAAAATGTCAAAATTAATAATAATTTATATATGACAGATGTACAGCACTGGACACGTTAGTGATGTAAGGGTAATAAAGTTTAGTGATAAATTTTTCGTTTTCTTTTCCTCTCTGTGGTCTTCTCCTGTTCAACAGCACTGGCAGTATTTATGCACTAAATGCAACCAATTTAATGGTAAAACAGTCCGGTGATATATAAGGTGTTATTACTTATATTTTTCCACTTTCTGTCCCAGGCAATGCCAGGCACCACAGTTAGTACTACACTATTCTCCCTAAAATCATTCACCCATATATATCAGAACAATGTACCGTTAACCCTCAGTCATTACATGAACCACATGCCTTTGGACTGTGGGAGGAAACCAGAGAACCCAGAGGAAACCCACATGTGAAGGACATATTGTAAACTGCTCACAGACTGAGCCAGATTTGAACACGCATCCAAATTCATAGTTCGGTTCTGTAATGCCTCAGCACAATCCTTGGATCACACATTATGTTTGTAGTGACTATTACTTTGGAGGTCCTTAACTGTGCAGTAAATAATCTGTCAAGTTAATGGAAAGTGGCACCCATTTTTTCTTTAATTAACCACTAGAAAAAACGGGAAGCATTCTGTCACGTGGGGTCCTACTCTGCCAAAAACTAAATTAGTAGGTGCTAGTTTGAGTCTTTATTCTCAGCAGAAGGTAATGACAGTGATGACTTACAACTGTTCCTACCACTTACCACAGCTTACCATGTGCAACACTCAGCAGACAACCCAGCCAGATGAATACTTATTTGTAGTTCAAAGGCCAAATAAAGCCCACGGAGAAGCAGTTGTCACACAGGCTTTCGTGGTTCGTAATCGCTTGCAGTCCTGCCGGGACAATGGCTGCAGAAGGTGCTAATGGGGCTCAGTGAAGCTGAATGAGGTGCTAACTGCCACACAGTTTTAGGTAAACAAGCCACAGTTGCACCATCACGTCTTTTTCTGCAACATACTCAGCACTGGACAGGAGAACAGTTCCCTCCGCTACTTCACTTCCATTTTTGCCTCCTGCTGCAGTACCCTCGGTCAACGTACAGTATGGCACTTACCCTGAACTGACACAGTACAAAAACCCTGCTGTAAAAGCACGTAAATCACTGAAAAATTGATTTGTCTGTCAAGCCACAGAGTACACAGGTATGTTTCACCCTAAGCTAGTTACGTGCACAGATGCGTGCCTCCAGGAAAATCCCACCTAATTTGTGAGGATGAGGACAAACGGGTCACTTCACACACATTACTGACTTGCGCGTCTGGGTAGTTTCCAGGTAGACTAACGGACAACTTCAAACACACAAACACACAGAATTGCTGGAGTGAAGGGAAGGACACCTCACACTCGGATCTCCTACCAGAGGCCTGGGACTTGCAGGGCACGATGCAGTATTTTTGCAGTTCCTACGATTACCTTCTTCCGGACTGAGACCGACCTTGGCATACCTGGGTTCTGACTGTGCCAGTTTAGGGGTCACGGCCCCAAATGCTCCGCTGGTTTTCACCTTCCACATTCTCCTCAGTTATTTCAAACCCTGGTGTTTCTCCATATTCCTTTTTCCCGATGTTTCCATCACTCAGAATCACCACATCTGTCATCACTGCTGTTTTCTCTTCTTTGTCTATTACCACTATATCTGGTAAGTCGGCCAGTGTCCGTTTATCTGTCTGGATGTGGACGTCCCCCAGGATGCTGGCTCTGTGGCTCCACTCTCTGTGGTGCCTCCCTACATGACTAAACAGTTGCACTTGAAACACGGGGTAACGTGGCGATTATAGGTTTGTGTTCTTCACCTTTTCTTCTCATTTGCTGCTCAATCCACGTATGTCCACTTGGTCGGCCGAGCTGGACAACGCTGTGTTGGTCGCCGTGCGAAGTCCATATTAATACACTCATTCTGACACCGCTGGCGCCAAATTTCGCGTCTAGAATATGCATTAAAAATATCAGTAACGTTCCGTAAAAAATATACAAAAGAAGTTCTTTTTATATATTTCGCACAGTATTCACATTCATCTATTTGAGGAGACGTTCAGCTATAAAAAAAATATGATTAAAACGAACGTTTCTCCAAACAGCGATTTTGCCGCCCCTCGAGACGGTTGGAGCGCGCGCTCGGGCCAAACAGCCAAGTCAGTGTCGCGTCCGCGTGCAAAAGCGGTCACTCTTCGCTCAACGTCCGTTCTGTGTATTTGTTCCGAAAACAGGTATTTCATATGTTAAATTTCATAAAAGATATTTTGTGCGTTTATCCGTTTGAGGTCAGATATAAAGTCATTTTTAGGGTGCGCTTCGCTCAGCAACTTGTCAGGTCTCGAAGGGCGGGGTAACTGTGTGTCCTTATATACTGACTACCATTGTTAACTAGCTGTCTGTCAAAGTCAGTAAAGTTGACCTGCTGAGGAATGCTGTCCGTAGATGGTTTATGACTACAGGATTTGGGTGAGAAAGGAGATGTTTGAGGAGTTAGTCGAGGTAGAAAGGCTGAGGGCCAGTTTGCTGGAAAGTCAACATGGACAAGAATGGAAGAGCGGTGGTGAGAGAGAAGAGCTCACCAGGTAAGTTCCTAACCTTAACCAGTAGGTTACAAGAAGCTTTTTGTTGTTGTGTTTGTCTTGCCATTTAACTTTGTGTGTGTTTTTTTTTAATCAGTCAGGATGTTCTATCACATATTGAAAAGGTTATATTGGAAATTATTGACAGTCTTTCCAAGGGAAATCCACCAGTACTTCTCCTTCAGAACAGGTCCACTTGGGTCAACATCAGGTAGGACAAGTCCTGCTTTGAGGAAACTCCCACAGTAAAGCCTAACTGACTCGCTGAGTGTCATTTTGATTAAAGATGGAAATTTAAACATCAGACCAAGTCAAATTCAGTTCTACAAGATATCAGTTAAATGAATAATTTTCTACGAGGTGTTTCAGTGAAAGAACTAGTCACAATATGGACTGTTAAGTATGGGCGGCACAGTGGCACTGCTGCCTCACAGTTCCTGCACTGTTGGGTTGTAGGTTCAGATCTGGCTCAGTCTGCATTTTTGTGGGATTCCTCTGTTTGCTCTGGTTTCTTCCCACAGTCTAAAGATGTGTTTCAAGTGGGCTGGGGGGGTCTGTCATGTGTGACGTGTGTGTGTAGCTATCTTGCACAGGGTGTTACCTGTCTAGTCTTGTACCCTGTGCATCCCGGATAAGCTCCAGAAAACCATGACCGTGAAAATGCACAGTAACTGAATTATAAATAATAATATTGTGCCAGGGGTGTGTGTATGGTGGTTTTTTCCTCTTTTTATTTATTTATTTATTTTAAATAAAGGTTTCACAATACTGTCGGACTTCACATGAGTTCACAGAGCACCGTCAGCGTAGTGAGAAGTGACTGTTCTTCGTCTGTGAGCAGATTTGGTGAGATGTTACCACACTAATTCACAGTGTTCTGTCAAGTGGTAAATACTATAAGCCCCTTGTAAGCTGAAACTAAAGGCATAAACACATGAAGTAGTTACCAGTAAAGTTGAAAACAGATCCTTTTTTTTTTTTTTATTTTTGGCAGCATCCACCCTGAAAGTCCTGTCTGTTATCTATAAACTTGTTCAGAGCAATTCGTATGCAACAAAAAGGTGAGAGCCTTAGGCCACTGAAGGTTTAAGCACTTTGGTGTGGGGATTAATCACTTAAAGTAGTGTAACTGGAACTTTTCCCCTCAGGGACATCTATTATAGCGATACACAGCTGTTTACATCTCAGAGGACTGTGGATTCCGTAGTGGACGACATTTCCTGTATGCTCAAAGTCCCACGCAGGAGCCTTCACGTTGTGCGTGTTTACGTGCGTCACTGTGTACACACATTTATCGTTTGGTCACTTAGCTGGTGTTTTTATACAGCTGGACAGTTTTATTGGATGAATTCCAGTTAAGTTCTTCACCACACCTTTTACATACCTTGGGGCAACCGGTGCAAGAGGCAGTTTGCAGAAGTGTTGTGGTGTGGTGTGTTGTGGTGAACGATACATACGGTATAGTATGCTTTCCAAAGATAATACCGCACAGCTTTTTTTTAGACATCCAAAGGCGAGTTTGTATGTACTTTTTGGTTTGGAGTGTAATGAATAGTTTTATCTCATTTATTTACCGTCAGCTGGCCACATCAAAGGGTTTGATCTCAGGTGATCTATGCTACCAGGAGGAAGATGGAACCAAAGTGAACTGCAGCTCCAATGTGAGCAGCACCACCACAGACATATAAGCGTCCATGTAACAAAGTAATAGAATTTTAGTGGTTGTGTAAAAGTATATACTATTAATTTACTTTCTTTAATGGCCATCACAATATGCTGTGCTGCTACACTTCAATCTTTAGTGAACTTCAGTCAGCACTATTCTACATTCTTTAGTTTTACTGCATTACACTAAGTTAAACGTACCATCTTCAATTACTTTTGTCAAAAACAAATCTTTTTCTCAGTGAAACTAATATTGTTGATTTTGTGTTCAAATTAAAATTCAATATTCAGCCTTTTTGCTGTGGAAAAGGAGCCCAACATTTATGAAATGTCAATTTATATAACTTTTTTTGTGTTTAGGCAGTGCTGGTTTCATCAAACGTCTATGCAGTGAAGAGTATCCTTTGGTTCTCGGTATAAAGATAGAACATTCAGCAGAATTGAGAGTGCAGCTGCAAATTAGTAAATTAGTAGGGGAAAGACATTCAGATTTTTTTTGGCAATTAGCTCATCCTTAACATTTTTAGATATTGTATCTTCTGCAAAGTTCATTCTAATTGTAGAAAAAGATGCAACATTTCAGAGGCTCCTGGATGATGAGTTTGGCACCAGTCTGTCTCCGTGCATCATGATTACAGTAAGTGTTACTGCTTTGACACGTACAAATGATGCTGAAATTTTTCACCGAGGTTAACTGTTCTGTGGCTAAATGATTATAAATATTTTTCCTGTATGTAACTAATAGGTTTTATTTAGTAAATATTTCTTAAATCAGTCTTATTTTGGATGACACCAGTGTGTAGTTTCCAGTTGCTGGTTAATGGACACGTTGCAGGTGTGAAAGACAAACTGAGAAAACCAGAAAGCAGTTCATTAAATCAACTGAATGAGGGCTCGGGCTGGATAAGCCTGAGGTGCAAAGATGAAGATTGATGATATTGATTTGTATTGTTTTGTGGTTTGGGGTCGGACACTGGTTGCGCTGCCTTGTGGTTTGCTGAACAACTGAGCTACAACATGTTGGTCTGTCAGGGAAAAGGCGTTCCAGACATAAACAGCCGGCTGATGGTCAGGAAGCTGTGGGACACGTTGCAAATTCCTGTCTTTGCGCTGGTGGATGCGGACCCACACGGTACCGTACTACTTAGCCTCGGTCTCGTCACATCGTTGCTGTACGTGAACCTGAACAATAAAGCCCGTAAAGTAAATCGCGACTTTTTTGCGCGACGCCATCTAGCATTATCTCTGAGGCCCGTAAATTCCCTAGCACTGTTCAGCGACTTGTACTTTTTTTCACTTGACAAGTCCTGTGTAATGGTTTAGCGTGTTGATGTGAATCATGAGCTGAGAATTCTTGTTACAGTGTGTTGGTCATTACAGCATTTCTCTGCTCTTCCTAGGCATTGAAATTATGTGTATCTATAAGTATGGATCAATGGTGAGAAACTGTTCTTCTCATTTACTTATTAGTCATAGTGGCCTATAAAACATCTCTGTGCTGTAGAGTATAATTTTCTTTTGAAGCCATGTGAACCTGGTGGGAAAGTGTTGTTTGTCCACACAGTCCATGTCATTCGATGCACAAAATCTCACTGTGCCAAGTGTGAAGTGGCTGGGCCTTCTCCCAACGGACATTGACAGGTTTGAGTCCATGGACACTTTTAGTATTATTTCAGAACAAAAATGAATTATCTGAAGAATTTCCCAGTACTTTTACATTTTTAAAAGGTAATTACATAAATCAGTTGACACCTGTAAGCTGGTTTCTCTCAATCTCTCCCCATTTCTGTTTTTTCTGCGTCAAACAGACTAGCAGATTATCATAGGGGTTAAAAAACATTTCCCTTTCAGAGAATAAGACCATTTTATATAACCGATTAGAATTCCTCCTAATGTTAAAGGCAACGAACTCAGAACTTATTGATCCTCAGTACATTATGGCAGAGTGTGATGATAGAGCTGCTTCCATGATTTTCAGGGACATTTCAAAGGTCATTAGCTTTCCTTACATGTGCGCTTCAGGCTCCGAGTGCCAAAGGACGCCCTCGTCCCCTTCACAAAGAAGGACGAGAGCAAACTCGGCAGCCTGCGGAAGCGTCCTTACACTGCCGTTCAGCCGCAATGGGAGAGAGAGGTACGGCTCTGCAAACTCCCCCTTCCTTCATCACCACGGTTACAGATGCTCACCCGCTTTTCTCTCACCCAATCCAATTTGCTTAGTTACATGTATTTTGAGTTTAATTAAAGTTCAAATCGTCATGTTTTTGAGACACGCGATGCAAAGAAGCTGTAGACGTGGCGTTAGTGGTTAAGGCTGCTGGTTCAGATCCCACTGCAGGTGTGGTACCTTGGATCAAGGTGTTTACCCTGAATTGTTACAGTAGGGAAACCCTGTTGTAAAGTGATGGCCACTAAACTTCAGATGCATGTGTGTGAAATGGATGTTTAACAGTGTAAATACTGTAACGCTGTTGCAGATGGAGCTGCTGCAGGCGGGGAAGCGGAAAGCTGAAATCCAGTGCTTGACCTCCATCGCCCCGCACTTCCTCACCCGCGTCTACCTGCCGAATAAGCTGCGTTACGGCGGTTGGATATGATCCCGCAGCGCCACCGCGTGGAAGCCGTCGTGCTTCTTCCTTCAGTAGTTGTTGGTATCCAGTCGTCTCGCTGTTAACGCCCCGTGTGCGCAGACGCTCCAAAAACCCCGCTGTTTCAAGTCGAGCGTATTTTCTGAAGTTCACTGGATGTGTTGCACATGTCACTTATGCTCTTTATATATCTAAATAATACCTAGAAACAGTTTTGCATTTTCGGCTAGTGTTTGTGTGCAAATCATTTCGCGGGTTCTACTTCATTAATGCAAATGAACCACTTTAACTCGCCCCTTATTTGCATATAAAGAGCTGAGGAGACAGTCCCCGCCCATTATACAGCGCGTGCTTCCTTTTCTTTAATCTGCTGTTCGGTCCGAGGATTCAGCGCAAGAAGAAACTCAGTGAGGGGTTCGGTCACGTGACGGAATGTAATGTTTAATAATAAAGAGTTAAAGACACTGCGACTCTGTGTCTAGAGGACCGCAGCTCTCCCACACCTGAGCAGGAGCCACTCGCTGGGGGGTCCAATGTCCCTCAGACCTGCTCAATAAGGAATTCGAGCACTGCGCTTATTTTCCCCATTTTCTCCTGAAGGTCTGACAGCTGCTGCAATGACAGCTTGATCAGGAGAACTTGCCGGGCCGCAGTCAAGCGGGGAAAAGTGCCGGATTCCCCGTATCAGCGCGTGGGCGGATCGGGATCCCGTTAAGTATCAAATGTCTAATGTCTGCAGTGAACAAAACATACCAGGTGACACTGCTCACGGTCCCCGGGACGAGAAGAAGAGCCGATATTAAACTTCAATTACACTTCAAGTACTGATAGGCAGCAGCACGTGTGTGTGTGTGTGTGTGTGTCCCGCACCTTCTGTCTGTCTGAAGCGCTGCGTCTGTTCCGTACTTTTGTTTACACTGGATTACACATCAAACAGAAAAGCGTCTGGAAAAATGAAACAAAACGTTACGAAAATATCACTTAATACCGTAGTAGATACGTAAATTACAGTCCGATAATGAAACGGTGTTAATTCAGCGGCGCTGCTTAACTCACCTGACAAATTCCCTAAACGGTGCCCGGCTGATGAGGCGGGAGGCTGTGAAGAATGATGTCATCAGCGCGCGCTCACTGGGCTCCTGCGGGGGGGCGGCGGTAGTGAGGCTGGTTAGTAATCAGTTTACAGGTTAGTTGTTAATTATATGCAGCACTCAAGTATCCTTCAGAAATTTTCTCCGGTATTTGAGGGGTTTAATGGAAAATCTCTTGAGAGTTTGAAGTTTCTCAAAGGAAATTCCTTTGTTTCAGTATTTAGTGTTGAGTATTTCTTTTTCTCTCTTTACTCTGTGGTGTTACAGTCCTGTCACCTCTCCGTGCAGCCTGGAGATGAGTTTCTGTGGGTCAGCTGGAGGTACTGGGGTCTTTAGCAGTGGTACAGCAGGAGGCCACAACCCAATGAAGGTAACTGCTGTTGTCCAGATGTTCCTGACCAGAAGAGGAAAATACAATGGAAAAGTATTTTTGCAGAAGATTGATCTGAAAACATGGGCAACTTTTTAACAGGACTTTGAAGTGGTCTGTCCACCAGAGGACAGTGTGAGCTGCCTGGCCTTCAGCCCCCGTGCTGTGCCTGGAAACTTCCTGATCGCAGGCTCCTGGGCCAATGATGTAAGTGTGGGTTTAGCTCCCTGCAGATGGATGGCTGCTCTCACTGAGCCATGTTTGGCAGACAAGAGAACCTGAACTTCATATTAATATTGACCTTTGTTGTGATGTCTGTGTCTTGATGTCTTTTCACGCAGGGTCATCAAGAGTGAAACTGAAGTTCCACATTAAAGCATACTAGTTTTTTTTTTTTGTTGTTAAATGTGCAGCTGAGGTAATTAAAACTTAACTCTGTGTGTGTGTGTGTGTGTGTGTGTGTGTGTGTGTGTGTGTGTGTGTGGGGGGGGGGNGGGGGGGGGGGGATCTCTTGGGTCCTCTGCAGGTGCGTTGTTGGGAAGTGCAGGATAGTGGCCAGACTGTCCCCAAGGCGCAGCAGATGCATGCTGGTCCCGTGCTGGATGTCTGTTGGAGTGATGTGAGGATTTTTCTGTTGGTCTTCTTGGTAGCCACAATACATTTAGCAAAACACTAACTGCAGCTTTGTTTAGGATGGGACCAAAGTTTTTACTGGTTCATGTGACAAGACAGGCAAAATGTGGGACCTTAACAGCAATCAGGAAATGCAGGTGGCCCAAGTAAGAATGTCCCTTATTGTTCTTCAGCACTTGAGAAAGCAAGTTTTGGTCTACTTCAGTAATTTTTCTGACTTGTGTGTTATAGCATGACGCATCCATCAAAAGTGTCCGCTGGATAAAAGCCTCAAACTACAGTTGTCTTATGACTGGCAGCTGGGACAAGACTCTGAAGGTAAGAAAAAAGTATGTTTTATTTGGCAGAACAGACGGCCGTTGTGGTGCTACTGTACAGTTTTGTTTTTGTGGAGGCTCTTTTAATGAACTAGTGAAATTTGTAGTGTTGGTGACAAACTATTCCTCCCCCATTAGTTCTGGGATATACGCTCTCCAAACCCTATGATGTCTGTACAGCTGCCAGAGAGATGTTATGCTGCTGATGTGGTGAGGAAGTTTTAGTGCTGTTATTTGACCTTTTCATATTTTATTTTATTTGAAAAAGCTGCTTGTCTATTCTTTAAGCACAGACTTTGTTTTTTTTCATACCACAGCCTTGAAATCTGGCACACAGGTACTTTTCAACTTTGACTATGCAAAAATGTCATTAAATTTATTACTCCAAAAATATTGGTGACAAATTTTCACACTACATGCGCAAATATACGAAGTGTAGTGATCGTTGTTTTGTTTTATTACAGTGTGCACATCACTACTGCTGGGTTGTGTGTTACTGTCAGTGCCATCTGTGTGTTTGGCAACAGGAGCCAGTTGCTGTTACATGTGAGCAAATGAAAATGGATGAGAAATTATACATAACACACATCAGGATAAGTTTGGCAGTGTCTTGTCAACAGAAAAGTTGCTAGATTCATTTAACCCCCCCACAACCTAATTCCATTTGACTATGACTGACACACACACCACTGTCTAGTAGCACTAATAATACTTGTGTATTAAATGCAGCCACTTTAATGGTAAAACAGTGTGCCAACTATGTAACATGTTGATAGTTACCTTTTTGACCTGGGCAGTGCTGGGTCACGTTTCCAGTTAATGTACAAATTGGGTCGTCTTATATAGTCAGATATTTCTGCTTAAATAAGGATTTAAGTGCTGAAGGGTTTCCATTTGAGCAATCAGTTGTCTGGAGTCTCTTTGTCCTCAGAGTTGTACCTTTTTTAAATCTCTGGATTGGTGTGTGTTTGAGCAGATAAATGATTTAATGTAGTTGTTGACTACTGGTACTTTTCTGCTTGTGATGACCAGCTCCTTCCAAGGCAAGTTGACAGGACTGCTGATGTGTGCCTCTTGTGGAGCAGGTATACCCCATGGCTGTGGTAACATCAGCAGACCGTGGCCTGATGGTGTACCAGCTAGAGAAACAGCCCTCAGAGTTCTGCCGCATAGAATCGCCACTCAAGCACCAGGTGACTTGAAAGGTTACAGTTTCCTGTAACATCTTATCCAGCTTTCAGAGTTGAATATCCCAAAATCACTGTATTCTTAGTGGATGGTGGAGGTACCTGCTGGGTTCCTCTGTTACCTTGTTTATTTTGATATCCTTAATCATATGTGTCCTTTTTTTTACCTGAATAAGATGAGTGCTGAGTCAGTATCTGTTCTGTTTTCAGCATAGATGCGTGGCCATCTTCAAGGATAAGGAGAACAAACCTACAGGGTTTGCCCTGGGTGGTATTGAGGGGCGAGTGGCTATTCACTACATCAACGCTTCGAATCCGTGAGTAGACTGACACGTCACCTTGCAGTACAAACCATGTAGCAGCAATAAATATGACTTAAATGTGGACATTTACTAGATGAACATCAGATTCACAAGGCTGCATTTATTTGACATAAACGTGGTATAAGAAATTGGTGTGATTTATCAACAATGTAATTTTTACGCAAATGGTATAACCTTGTCAAGGTAACTTGTTTGCTGTAAACGACACAGTTGTTTCATCTAGTCGTGCCCTGCTGTACTGAATCGGCACACGTACTTTTTGGTACATGATGAAGCACACACTAAACTTAATTTCTCACAATACAAGTACATCTGCAGTCCTCTTCAGAATCTAAACTTCTTTTCCAGATGCATAAAGGTCAGAAATATTCATACTGTCAAATGCAGTCCCCTGCCAAATATACTGAAGAAACATGTATGTTTAAGCTCTGCGTTTTGCAGTGGTTTTTGACCCTTTCCATGCTGTCGAACAGATCATACTTTTACGTTTTTGTCAGTTGCTACTCAGTGGGTGCAATGCCATAAACGCAGTACGGTTGGCATTTATTGGCTAGTACAGTATATTTTGGTGACAGGGCAGCAGTAATCGGCCAGTCTCCTTATGCACCTCAGTATATAATGACATATCAACAGCTGACTCCTTTTTGAAAATGTTTAAATTGTAGCCACTGTGTAGCTTTTGGTTTATTGCCTTGTTGGAACAAATTTCTTTACACAAACGCACCCATTGAATCATACATGGGACCTGAGAATCACCCATTGGACTAAACTGGTACTTTGGGTTTTTTTTAAACTTGCTTGGTTTTTTGTTTTTTTTTTTTTTTTTTTTTTTTTTTTTTT
>UFQX01000888.1:11046-51906 GCA_900497675.1 Arapaima gigas | reverse complement strand
TTTTTTTTTTTTTTTTTTTTTTTGTTTCATTTCCCACAAGTAGTCTATTGGGAGGGGGGGGGGTGTCGTGCACAAGACAAAAAAAAGTCAGTTACTGTTGGCTTGTATGATGCATCATCTGCATCTAAACCAGAACAAATGAAACTAATGAGATGAATATAATACTCCTCCAGTCACGTAGCAGCACTGAAATGAATGTAGGAATTTATCAATAGTTCTTATATTCTAAAAAAAATGGTGTTCTCTCTCTCTCTCTCTCTCTCTCTCTCTCTCTCTCTCTCTCTCTCTCTCTCTCTCTCTCTCTCTCTCTCTCTCTCTCTCTCTCTCTCTCACTCACTCACTCATAGTCACGGGAATATTTGGACTATTTAAGTAGTCTGTTCACAGCCCAACTCCCATCTCTGGCCCAATTGAGAACCTCTAATTTTCTCTCTGTATGATGGGTTAGTGCTACAACTCACTGGTCTGTCTTTTGTTTGGATGTTAGAGCCAAGGACAACTTCACTTTCAAGTGCCACAGGTCCAATGCAAAAAATTCAACCAGAGCCCAGGACATATATGTTGTAAGTATCTTTCTTTAACAAAGTACAGTTTCTCCCCTTTGACTGTCAAATCTTTGCTTAAAAAGGTGAGTTCCATTTAATTTATTAAATTACTGCGAATGTAATAACACATCCATGATTCTTGCGTAGGTCAATGGCATCTCATTTCACCCTGTTCATGGGACTTTGGCCACAGTTGGCTCAGATGGTCGTTTTAATTTCTGGGACAAAGGTGCCAGAACCAAACTGAAGACTTCTGAGCAACTGGACCAGCCCATCACAGCCTGCTCTTTCAACAGCAATGGCAACATCTTCGCCTATGCGTCTAGCTATGACTGGTCAAAGGTAGGACCAACAGCACCAGTGCTGTGTGCTACTGCCCTCAGAAGTCAGTTTGGTTTGCACATCTAAAAGGACAGCCCACAGAAAGCATTGCGTGTGTCGGCAACATGCTTGTTATAAAATAGACCGTCTTCGTGTGTTATGGGTGAGTAACTAGTGGTATCAACTGAACCTGCAATGATTACCCTAAAGTTTTCATTCTTCACAAATAATTCTAGTTTTTGGTCTTCTGTGATTCTACTCAATGACATCCAGAAGAAATGTTGTGTCATCTTTATATTTATGAAATGGACATAAGGGGGGGAAATGCAGTGCCTTTTCAGGGAAATCTGATTTGTCTGTATAATACTTTGCTTTTTTTTTTTTTTTTTTTTTTTTAAGATAACCAGGGTCCCAGTATTAATTACTCCAAGTGTAATCTGTCAGGTTAATGCTTAATCTAACTGTAGCTAAATTGTTTAGATGGGACACTTAGAAGTACAACCATCTCAGCTTAGGTTAAGAATGTACAAAAGCCAGTTGGGTTCAGGTGTTCGTCAATGATACGCAGTTGGTGGTATGGGTGTAAAGGTGCCCTGTCCTATGAGACACAATATACAGTTACTGACAGTCTGTTCTTTTCATGAAAGATCTGTTTGTGCACCAGGCCTTAGTCAAAACAACTTTGACCAGCCCTTAAAGAACTGTAAAGATGCATAAAGCTGGAAAAGGCGATAAAAGCGTTTCTAAAGACCTGAGTCTTCGGTCCACGATAAGAGAGATTGTCTGCAAGTGGAGGAAATTCAATACCATTACTACTCTCCCTAGGAGTGGGTGTCCTACAAAGAGATCACAAAAGAGTAAATCAAAAACAAAATGATTTAAGAAATTCATGTTTTGGAACAGCCGAGTCAGTCCAGACCTTAACACGATTGAGATGCTGTGCATACCCTGAAAAGGGGCTTTTCATACAGGGTGTCCCTGACGCACTGAACTGGATCAGTTTTGTAGGGAGAGCTGGCCTGTGAATAAGCACATAAAGACATAAGTACCATTTTGTGTCTTATTAGTTTCGGCAGCTTGTTTGTCTGTCTGTGATTGGGATGATCAGATAAATTACCTGCATCAGTTACTCAAAATGTTAACTTTCTTGCAACTGTATGTGGCTAAAGACAAGTGGTTTGAACAAAATGGTAGTGCATTGCAAAGCATAACTGGCAACTTCTCCCCCCTGACTGACACAGACAGAATTAATGATGTCTAACAGTATTTCTGTATGGCTGGTGCGCCACACCACCCATGTGGTGTGTTCAAATATTGGTTTCACACTTGTATGGTTGGAGTCCATGTTCACCCAGGTTTTGGTGCTCTGCTTTCTTCACACAAACACACTTCAGCTAAATTACTGTGTATGGTGTTTAAAAGTTCATTTCAACAAATACTTTCCCTTGCTTCCTGCTTCAGGGACATGAGTTCTACAATCCACAGAAAAAGAACCACATTTTCTTGCGTTGTGCATCAGAAGAGCTGAAACCGCGAAATAAGCAGTAAGGGTAGGTAGCTCTGGTGATGTATAGTCCATTTTGGCAGAACCTTCCTGATAAGGGGTTTTAAAAAAAAAAAAAAAAAAAAAGGCATTATTTAAATGGGGTGTGTGTGGTTAAAAACTTCAATACAGCTTCATTGAACAGGTTATGGATTTCTTTTTTGGCCTCACTTTCCTGTTGAACTGGCTAAGATATTAGGTACTAGAATAGTATTCAGGCTGTTACTTTTATGGTTCAAATTTAAATTTTGCTGCATGTCGTAAAACAAATGTTCTACAACCTTACCCCAACAACTGTTTGTGGGGAGAAAGGCAGAAGGGGATGGTCCCACCAGAGGAAAGGGAGAACTTGCTGTGGGTGGGCTGTTTTTTTTGGGGGGGGGGGGTAGTTCCCAGTGTTGAGGTTATTAGTATACTGTTTTCACTAGTTTCAGTATGTAACCAAAAGTGACATTGAAGGAATAATGTTTCCCAGTAATTACATTACCAAATATTGTGGTTTATGCCTCCACTGGAGGGAGTGCTTTTGCTTGTGAAGTTGTACTTCCTCCAGGGTGGGAATCTGCAAGGAAGAAAGGGTGAAAATGGGAGCGGAGTTCACAACAGCAAGATCAAAGCTACAGATATTCACATGTCTGCAATGGGGCTGTAGTGAAGGAATCCAGTACTTATCAACCTGGTATCAGTGAGGGGGAAACAAAGGACTTGTGTGAAAAAAGGGAAGGCTAGGGGTGTGTGTTTGGGGGTAGGGGGGGACATGCAGGAAGGGAAGATGGAAGGTGACAGATCTCCCTTAACATGATTAGGGTGTTGCTACCCTGTAAGTGTCCTGAGACTGTCACCTGGGTGTTTAGCATGGTCTCCCCCCCCCCCCCCCCCCCCCACCCCAANCCTGGGTGTTTAGCATGGGCTCCCCCCCCCCCCCCCGTAATGTAGTAATGGCAATTTTGCACACCTCATCTGCATAAGAGCCCTTTAAACATTTATTCCTTGTTTTTCATATTTTAGATTATTGGACACCAACTATCAGACTCTTCTCCCTGCTAGACCTGGAGAAGATAAAGGTTTTTCTTTTAACTACAACAGTAGGTGGAATGCAAACCTGGTTCTGTCTGCTGTACCAGTTCCACTTCCTGGACATTTGCCAAAATATCTTTATTTCTGCACATAAAATCTGAGAAGACTTGTTTATACCCTGTTTTCATATGTCTGAGTAGTGTATCTTATGCATTTTACTTAACACATGCAATTTCTAAATGGCTTATTGAAATAAGGTTTGTGTGAGAAGTTGTGTAATTTGGGTGGTGGTGAGAAACAGCTCTAATAAGCAGGTACGTGTAACTTCATACTGAACTATTTAAAAGGTACATTAAAATCAGAGCCATTGGCAATACTGGGTTCATAAGTTTATCATGGATATCACATGTTTCACCTTCCTTTTCTCTTTTCAACACCTTTCAATGTTTCTCCCCACTTCCTCTTTTCTATTCTTTCTACACTCCTCAGCCAAGTTCTTCATATACGTGGTCAACCATCTTAAAAATTGTGCCCCCCTCCATTGCATGGTATGATGTACTTAACGTGTGTGCGGGGGGGGGGCTGTGTGCACACAGTTGTTTCTCTTGATCTATTGTAGACTGAAATTACAGTTCTAAATATTTCAGACTGTATTAACAAGATTGGTTTTAACCAGTCTAACATGCCTTTATACTATTGCAATTGTAGTGGGGGGGGGGGGGGGTTTGTGTGTTTAAGAAAGAAACCCACTCTTTCAAAATACTTTTAATATGAACGTTCACTGACATTTTACAACTGTAGAACTGTGCTTCTAATAAAGGAACAAAATTGTATTTGGAGCTGTGTATGTTTAATTGGACTGATGTTTATGAATTAATGGTAATGTAAAAAATCTCATACACCCGTGACGTGCAGTTGGTCGTTGCAGTTTTCCTTTGTGTCGTTACAGACAAAAGCAGGTGCAGGCGGGCAACTTGGGCGTGGGGGGCCGAGGGCGGGCCTAGATGCGTCATTTAAAAAAAAAACTGGAGGGGGCGGGGAGCGTCGAGACACTCGTGCTGCTGATTGGTCAAAACAATGAGGAGGCGTTTCTGGAGACGTGGGCTATAAAGCTCTTTCCGGGAGCGTTTAAAGCGGCGCTGAAAGGCACCTGCCGCGAGAGCGGAGAGAGGGTGTGCGTGTCTCGGCCCCCAGCGGACACAGCGACCCTGCCGGGGGAAAGGACATCCGGAAAACGTGGCGGCGTTCAGCTAAAAATTAATAGGCTTTTCTTTTTGGTGCATGTTCTTGCTTCTCGATATTTAACAAACTGCGTACTTTGCTCTGCTTCACTGCGTTACGACCAGGGTGATTCCCGCGGACTGTCCTTATTTGCGGTACTAGTCGCGTAGAGCCCGCAGATGCTTTTGCAGCCGTTTGTTACGGGAGCGCTGGACGGCATGCACCCCCCCGCGCACAAGGACACCACTTTCACCAAGATTTTCGTGGGCGGCTTGCCGTACCACACGAACGACTCCTCGCTGAGGAAGTACTTCGAGGCGTTCGGGGCCATCGAGGAGGCCGTGGTAATAACGGACCGGCAGACGGGCAAGTCGAGAGGATACGGCTTTGTAAGTACAGTCGCTCCGCGAAAAGGGACAAACTCAACGCCGCTTTGTTCTGTCTTTGTCGTACTTCCCGGCCGGACTGCCGCTCCACGACTGCTTATTTAGCCCTTCATGCGCTCGTTCCCTCAGAGCGGCTACGGTGGGCCAACGGGAAAGTTCACTTTCAGCAATAAAGGCGGCGGTGCGAGCGAGCGTGTTAGAGAGATTCTAAAAATGGCACAGCCCTGTTCTTACGTGGAATCCCTATGTAGTCAAGTGTTTTTAATCTCCTACGACGTTACCACGTGTTAACGCAGTGTGCTGAATGCGGGGGGCGGGCCGTCGTGGCGCGTCCGTCGGTGTCCTCGTGCCCGCGCGAGTTGACGGCGTAATGTGGGCTTTTTCAGCGCGTGAGCAACGTGGACGGCAGCGATGCTAACGTCGGTTTCGGTTTTACGTTTTTGCGCATGTACTTTCTGTTTTTGTTTTGTTGACTCATTCGCTCTCCGTTTCCCCTCCAGGTGCGCTGGCTATTGTTCGCTCGGGTAGTTTCACGTTAGTTATTTGGGGAAACAGTCGTTTCTGCCTCGTTTCATTCATTTGATATCAAACGTTCCGTGATTATTCGTGACTTTGGGCGTTTCACGGGTGTTTTACTCCGCGACACATTACGCGTACAGTCTCGCAATGGTTTGGCACACAGTCTGACGCGCCGGCAGGTATTTGAGAGCCTTTCTGGTGCAGCCGGCGGTTTTGGAGCTAAATGGGGGTCCGTTTCAGGGGCTCCACGCGGTGTTTGCTCAGCTGCGCGCGCGCGCGCGCGCTGACACGCAGGAGCGCCAAGGCGCGTCACCTGTCACCCCGCGCGCCTTGGCGCTGAGCCCGTGTGCGCGCGGCTTTGTCTGACGCGCTTCAAAGCGGCCAGAAGTGAGAAACACCGGCGAAGGAGGCGCCGGTATTCCGTGTTTTTTTTTTTTGTTTGTTTTTTTTTATACTCAGAAAAGGCCTGAAAACGATGGTACGGGTGCTTTCCCAGGCCAGCTTTGGACTCCTTATGAATCATCGTAACTGCACTGAATTACTAACTTAGTTTCTCTGGTGGGGTTTTGTAAAAACTGGTTCAAACCTTAGAACGGTCGACTCCGATTAGGCCCTGAACTATTTTTTTTTTAACTCGCTTGTTTCCGGTAACAAAACACTTACTGTGCTTTTAAACTTCACTGCTAAGTCTTCTCCAAATCTTCCAGCACTTGATGAAATGGCTTTGAAAAGCGTGATGCTGAAAAGTCTTGAGAAATAAGTTCCTATAAACGTGACGAAGTTTCATCAGCACGAAACGTAGATTCCTTGTGTGGTGGGTTTTTTTTCTTCCCCTCTTTCATGTGCCAGTTTATTAATTTAATCATCCAGGCCTTTTGTTATAACTATAACTGTTCCAGCCCAGTTTGCTTTTTAGCACATACTGACCGAAAACACTCCAGAGTTCACCTGAAGTTGCCACCAAGGAGCTCTGCTGGGAATAGTCAGACTTGCCGCCAGTGTTGCAGGGTCTTGTTGCCGCACGAGGTATCGCACTTTGGGGTGGGTTTCCGTACTATACTGTAATACTCCATTAAGATGCTGCACCTTCTAACCGTTACCTGGCTGGGCTTGTTTAATTGGGGATAGTTATACAAAACATCATTCCTCACCTTTGTTCAGGGAATGTTGTTCCTTTCCAGGTTGGTGTGGCACTTTGAGATTCACTCTGGGGGTGTTGAGTCCCGTGACCTGTTTGTTCTTGGTTCGGCTCAGTGGTTTGTGTTGGCACGTCCACGTTCTGTTGGTCGTAATTATGGTACGGGGTTCAGGGCTGGCCTTGGTGTGTAAGGGAGGAATTACCATAATGTTTACCATACGGCAGTATACAGACAAGCGTCACTTGTGCATGTGTGTGGTCTGTGGTAGTGGGAGATGATACTTAAAACCACTGGGAGCTATAATTATATAACAGTGGTGGGCATTTTTTCACCCTACAGCACAAGATGTAATGTTTAAAAAAAAAAAAAAAAAGGGTGTGGGGGAGGGGTTGAGATTTATGCTAAGGATACTATGGGAAAACAGCGTTTTAGATGCTAGAATCCCTTCCTAAGAGCTGTGTGGCTGTTAATTCTCTTAGGTGACCATGACGGACAAGGGGGCTGCAGAGAGGGCCTGCAAAGATCCTAACCCTATCATCGATGGCAGGAAGGCCAACGTGAACCTAGCCTACCTGGGTGCCAAGCCTCGCAGCCTGCAAGCAGGTGAGCAGGCCAGAGGTGAGAACATGCACTTTTCTTGCATTTACACATTTGTCTGCATCTGTTTCATTCTTCTGTAAATATTGTTTTCATGTATATGCATAGATATACATACATACATGCATGCACCACAGCAGATGTACAGAGGCATTGTCAACATAGTGACACACAGGATGCATCTCCTTAGTCACAAATGGCACATTTCTGGCACAGCAACTGAAATCTACTCACTAATGACCCTCTTTGCCTCACATTCATGCAGTGCTGGGCAAATCAATGTGGGACACATTTATTAAGTATTAACCATTGCCCTACATTTGCGTCTGTGGTGGGGTTTTTTTTTGTTTTTTTTTTTAACTTGCAAGATCTTCAGTGTCACAGATCTCTAAGGGTGGTTATAAAAATCATTTTTCTTTTTTCAGTTAACATATAAAGTTAATGCACATATTAGACCTTAATCTTATTGCTGTCCAGGACTTTTATCCCTAACAGGACATCACTTATTCTCCATCACTTAATTAAAAATGTTGGACCTCTGTACACCACAGCCATGAACCAAATGCTTGACACTGTGTCCAAAGCGGCTTGTTAAAGATTTAACTAATGCACGCCGTAGTCGGTGAGTTCTAACCGTGGTCACTGGGTAACGCTACTGCGGTGGGAAACAATCGGCACACGTGTTATTATGCAACTGAATTAACTGCTCGTGACCTATGTTAGTATTTTTGGGATAATTTTTGGTAATGTACAGTTATCTGTCATTTTACTGCAGTTCAAGAATATCCCCAAGGATAGCATTCACGGAGGAGACCTGACCTTATTTAGAGTAGAAGGAAAATTCCATGTGGCTCAGTTGGCCCATAGTGTGGTAATTGTCCATCCTCAGGGCAACAGAACACAAACATCACATCAAGTACTTGGTCTTTATACCCATATCTGAGGTGTGTATTGAGGGTGTTTTTTGTTTCGGCACGTGTGGGTGGGAGAGATGCAGCCGAGTGGTCTGGACTTGTTGCCAAAATGTTAATCAGGAGTTACGTTGATGCCATTCTTTCCTCAGTTTACTGCTATAAAATGAACAGCGCTCTCTATCAGGACCCAAAGAGGTCTGTAACTGTCAGCACCTCTCCAGAGATGGAAGGTACAAATTTCCCCCTTTTTAATAACCAGTTTGACTTCTGCTGGAACACAAGAATAACACAAGCTGCTTTGTCACAGCCTCGAAGTGTATTCTCAAGGCCAAAATCCCACCCGTATGAGGTGTCTTCCTGGTTCGTTGATCTTCAGTTGTGTGGCTACTTCTACTGCTGGTTTGACTAGTGTTTTGCAGGAGACTTACTCGTGTATGGTTGGTGTTTGCGCACAGGTCTACCTTTTATAATGGTCTGCAGCAGGTCTTGTTTGCTCCTGCGGTAGGAGTAGAGAGGCTACTGGTTAGAGCCACTGACTTTTGGATCAAGGGACTCCAGTCTGTTTCACAGCTCCTGCTGTGTCAGCCCTGATTACTGTGTTTGGCTTGAATTGATGCGGTAAAATGGATTAGTTATGTAAATGGACTAATCATTATAAGTAGCTTAAGACTGGAGAAACGAATTAGCTAAATGAATAAACGTAGATGTAATGCATCCTGGATAATTCAGCTGTTTCTTGGTGCCTTGTCAGAAATTAGATTTCAGGTATTGTGTGCATTAAATGTTTATTAGCTCAGTGGAATATTTTATGTCCAGTAATGCTGCGCCTCTTAACTGTACACAAAGTTGGAATAAGACGTTGAAAGGAGCGTCGTTTTGTGGAGCGTACTAATTTAACCCTTCGGTTTTATTCCATTCCTTCTCTTTCCCCTCCCGTTTGCCGTTTCTCAGCTCTTGTGCCTCTCGTGCATCTCCTGCCTGCCAGTCTTCCGGTTTGCCCCATCTGACACGTTGTGTTCCATTTCTTGCAGGCCTCTCCTTTGGCGCGCAGCAGATCCACCCTGCACTGATCCAGAGGCAGCACGGGTGAGTTTGAGGGGCTGGCTGATGGGGAGGCTCTCTGGGGTATTCGTTTAGTGGGTTTTAATGAGCTTTCTAATTAAACGTGTGTCCGCTTTCCTTCACCTTCCTCACGTTTCTCGGAGTAATTGGCTTGTTTAACGTGGCCTGTTACAAGGTCCTTTGTTAACCGTGTTTTCATTTCTTATGCTTGAAAACAGAATTGTGGGGAAAGCTTTCTAAGGCAGGAAAATAAAATAATAAATGAACCTCTCTGGATACACGGTATTCTCATTTAATCTCATGTTCAGTTGATCTGACATGCGATTGCCTGTGAAAGAGAAAATGTCTTCAGCAGTGGTACTGTATGCGTATACAGTAGGCTGGCAATTTATGCAAGAGTTGTATTGTGGAAATGCTTATGTATTACAAAGTTTCATTATATAAACTTGTAAGTCATGTTGTGCAAAAAATACATAAACTCTTTATATAAAAATTTTAACAGGGGTAATGCAACACTCCTGAAATGGCGTAAACTTACCGCACAATACTCAACTGGCAAATACAGCGTGAACAGAAAGCACGACACTGAGCACGAGATGCAAACACCATTAACTTCTGCTGGTTGTCGGTATTAATGTGCAAGTTGCATTATTTAGACACAAACTGCTTAATTTTGACAGATAAAGCCATTCAAATTTGCATAGCTTAATCTAACATAAAATACGAGCAAAGATTCTCCACTTTTTAGTTAAATGGTTGGTTCTCAGACACCCGTTGTGAAAGAGATCCACCTGTTGACCCTGGCTGTTTTGTCTTGTCCATGATGCTTTAGATAGAGATCACATTTAGTATTTTTCCATTCTTTTTTTTAAAAAAAATTTAGCATTTTCCATATGATTTGTTTTATGGTGTTAAAATCACTTTTTCCTCCAGAGTCTGGGAGCAGTTTTAAATAGTTCCACCGAGGTTGTGGAATTTATGACAAGCAGGCCTTTGGAACCAGGAACCAGTTGCTTCCTGTTGAAGTGTATGATGGCCCCATCGCTTTTCTTCCTGTTGCTTTTGTCCCCAAGCATGGTTCTTCTTTGGCTCCTTTTATTAGCAATCCATTACTTTAAGGTTCTCCTTGACTTTCAGTACAAGTCCAAGTTGACCTGCCAGTTGGGTGAGGATTTTAGTAGAAGGCCTATTAACATCTCAGGAGGGGTGGACTGGAGCCAGTAACCCTATAATTGTGTTTTGTGTTGGTTGATGAAAGGAACGTCTTTGTCAAAGTTGTGAAAATTTGACCTCTTAAATTCCTGTCATTTTAGTGGGGAAATCGCTATATAAATCTTCTTTTGGTCTTTTTTTTTTTTTAACTTATTCAGTTTAGAGCTCTTGCTTTATGTACTTTGGCATGAGCCAGATACCACTTATTTTGTTGGTGTTTATACTTGAACAGAAGTATACTAAGTTGTTTGGATTACCTTGTGTTTTTGGCTGTTTGAAGGCTGTTCACTCTGCATTTCTGATGGGGAAATGACTGAGACCTAGACAGTTTTTTTTTTGTTTGTTTGTTTTATTTATTTTATTTTTTTTTTGCTGTTGACCTTTTGAAAGACAGAATGGGCTGACCAGAAGACCTCACAAACCAACCGAGCTGCCGTTCTGTGGGACTGCCTCACTGACACAGACTGCATCAGCTTTGCTGCGGCTCACCTTCTTTTGGCCGCTGTGGTCGGTTAAAGAGGAAACTGGAAACAATCTGTCCCATGTACATGCAGGAGGCTGACTTCCTGCTGCAGTCCTTAGTTCTCTTTTTCTTGCAATAAATACCCTTGACAAGTTTTTCCTCAAGCCCGGGTGTGTAGGTTTTTTTTTTTTTTTTTTTTTCTCCCCCCCACTTGTCCCCGTTTCAGTTGTCGGCTTGGAATTTTCTGGACGAAGCCTCTTGCCTGCAAAGTAGGATTTGACTTTGCTAAAACTTACTTTTAGCACTTTGGAGCTTCTGAATGGATTTGTCATTCTGCTCCTCGTTTCACAGATTCTTATTTGCAGTAATGTGCGACCGCTTCCTCCTTTAGTTTCACGCAGCCTGAAATTAAACTTCATTTAATTTCTTATTGCTTCTTTGCCAATAAAATAATGCAGTGCCACACAAGGAGGACGCAATTGGTCTTCAGTAGTGACATAATACTGCTTAGAAAGATGACTGTCAAGCACATATCCACGCAGCTGGTGGCCATAGCAGTGCAAACATGGTAGCTCAGATCACTGTTGTGCTGCAAGCTATATTATCTGGCTTTTATAGCCAGAAATTCTGGGGTGAGGGAAATGTAATTTGTCTAACTTTGCTGCTGACAGGGAGGGTTTCAAATTAGCCGAGGTATCTAGTGTGACTACTGACAGCACCTTCTGTAAACCTGTTAAGTGCCCCACAGTCGCGTGTTACTAGCAGCCGAAGATCAGTCACTGTCAGGTCAGCTTCAGCCTCCAACATGACAGCATGTGGACCTGCTGAGTGAACAAACAAGAAGCAGAGTTACAGATTACTCTTGCTAACTTTGCTGAAGCTTGTGCACGATCTTCTCATATGGTGTGGTGTAGAAGTGTCACTTAGCCATCTGATAACAATTTGCCCCTTTGTGCTCGTCGTCTCTATAGAAACATGCATGTTGTCAGCCTGGGGGTGCGTTGCACTGAAACGGACTAGTCTGTTCAGGATGCAGGTTTCTATCACTCTGCTGCACCCTCTGTTTGCCACCAAGTTGACAGACCGATAAGAGCTTGTTTTCTGGGCAAGAAGCGATGTGAAAAAGGTTTTTCTTGACGTGATGGGTTTGTTTTGGCACAGAGAGGCTGAGCTAAAAATGTGTCGAATGATGAAATGCAGAGGGTGGTGTGACTGGAGCGTCCCCATCACTGCCTGCTTTTCTGACTACAGCCACGTTGCCCTCTTCCTGTTTGCCCTTGATGTGCCCTCGTGTGTCAGCTGCCACTATGAGAACTGGAGTGACCTTTGAGTGTCTGTCACTTCGTCTGCTGCCCCTCTCTGCCATAGGTAAAAACAGCGGCGTGTTACCGTGGTACAAGCTGTGCTTGGTGGGTTGGAGAGGCCCTTGTCGCACTGCCCTTTCCCCTGAGACACTGGTGTTGGGGACAAGCAGGGACATTTGTGCTGTGCTTTGTAGTCAAACGAGGACACCAGGCGCGAAAGCCGCAAATCTTTGGCAAAGGGAAAAGTCATATTTGGGTTAGTGTACGAAGTTCTCAGTAAAAATTTAACAACATATGTCTCTTTAAATAAAACATCATTTAGCACAAAGTATTATTTTTAGGGTAATTTCCTCATTTCATAACCCATGAGTGATTTACCTGAGTCCACACACACACACTTTCTGCCAACAGCCTGTGACTATGCAGCTGTTCTGAACACAGCTTTCTGGGTTTGTTTTTGGTGCCGTATGTTGAGTGGTGTAAGGTCAGTCTCCGCTGTGCCTCGAGGGGCTGCCCTCACTGAGACAAGGTGACTGACTGACACCACTTTGTGCAGTATACATCTTTCCTCTGCTATTGTGCAGTTGTAACATTAGCACTGTGTGTTTTATACCCATCAGCTGGCACTGTATGCCTCTACATGTGTGACTGCAGTCAAGGAGGTCAAGGTCCAGCTTGGAGTGAAACCTGTGCCATTATGGAGGCTGTTGCTCAAGTGCAGGAACCACTTGAAAAGTGAAGCTTTGCCTATATGTTTTGACTTGGGTTTGCCATACTTCCAGTGCAGTGTATAAAATTCCAGTGCATCTTCACCCCTTTTTTGGTTTTTTCTGGTTGTTTTTGTCCCCCCCCCCCAGTGAGGCAGTATGCTGCCGGTACCAGTGTGAACGTGAAAGCTATCTGTACAGAGATCATTTTGTAGTCATTCATTTGTTACCATTGTTTGACTACATTATGTCAAGTCTGCATTATCACAATGATCTATTTATAATTGCACGTGGTGACAGCCATCCCTTGACCACATAAGAGATTGTGTGTTATATTTGGCCTAGAGTGTATCAGCAAAGTAAGCTTTCCACTTATAAAGAGCTGTTTTGGATTGACTGTTGCCCAAGGGAAAGTTGCTTTTTTGACTCAGGCAGAATGATGGGCAGAAAAACTCTTTCCTCTTAGCCCTGAGAAGGTTTCAGTAGTGTAGCTTCAGCTTGCAGACAGAACTGTTCAACAGCTCAGAGAAGAGATGTCAGTCACTGATGTGAAGTTCCTTATTTAGTGCTTACAGGAACTGGTGCATCACATAGTGAGTGTGTTGCCAGCTGCCTGCTTGGACATCGGTTTATTTGCATACTGCTTTGTGCCTGAACATACAGATAGAGATGTATGACTAATAAGCCGGACCCACAGAAGGGGGGGGGGGGTACTAACTAAGTGTTTCACAGGCTTTTAATCGAATCCTTAGAGACAACACTGGACTTTAGTTGACACCCTTTACCAAGGCAGCTTGATTTTTTTTTTGGGGGGGGGGGGGGGGGGAGTTATATGTAATATTAATACGACAACCTTCAGATCCAGTGGGTGGATTTGTTTTATGAAATTCCACTATAATTTTCAAAGTTAACTGACCCTTTAATTATTCATTAGCAAAAAATATTGTGTATTGACACAATTTTAAAAGGGACACAGTAGCATTCCATATAGTGGAAACACTTATAGCAACATATTTGAAGGGCTCTGGTTTGAATTCCTCCTGCTGTAGATGTAGCATCCTGACTTGATACAGTTAAAATTGCATATAGTTGTATAAAACTGTAAATAACTATGTAAACTAAACATTGTAAGTGCACTGGTGTTATCAACTGTTTCTGCATGTTTTGTTTTGTCTCAACACTGTGTCACCACATCTACTATGCGTTTCATTTTTAAAAAAATGCTGGTTGTGTGTGAAACGGAGGCAGACGGACAGGTTACTTTGACACGCGTTGTTATTCCGTCATCATGTCATGACGATGAAGCAGGGCTGCAAACCTCTCAGCCCCCCTGTGTATAATGCAGTGACAGACTTTTGAAATGTGCTTTACTTACTGGCTGAAAAGTCTAAGATACCTCAGACTACAACTTTGTATCCCTTAAAGGTAGATTTTTGTTTGCCTTGTTCTCACCCTCCTTGTTTCTCCCTGCAGGTTAGTCCAGCAGTATGTGTACCCACAAGCCTTTGTGCAGCCCAGCCTGATGCTGCCGTCGCAGGTCTCTTCTGCAGGCTCTTCGTACGTGGACTACAGTGCTGCCTATGCCCAGTATGCCACCGCAACTTTTGAGCAGTACCCTTATGCAGCATCTCCGGGCTTTCTGGGTTATGGCTATGCCCCGAGTCTTGCTGCCCCTGGCCCTGGCCCAGCCTCTGTCCAGCAGCCCCTACCCACTGGGGTTACTCCAGCCACGGCGTTTGTCCAGTATGCCCCCCAGCACCTGCAGCCAGACCGCATGCAGTGAGCAGAACGCAGTGGCGAAGTCGAGCAGCAGAGGGGTGCCAATCACTCCGTGGGGGGCAGAATGACAATTGCACTATGACAAAAGGATGTAATTCTGGTGCCACCACTCAGTCTTAGAAACAAAGGCCTTTGTGGGAATGCGTTATCAATGTTTTTTTTTTCTTTTTTTTTTTTTTTTAGTAATTCTTTTAATTGATAGAAAACTCACCTGGGCTGTAAAAAGCAGCACTGTGGCGAGTTGTGAGGTAGTAACCCGGCAGGACTGGAGTGAATGGCCTTGAGTGCAGTGGATGGAGAGAAGCTGCTGTGCAGGAGGAGTGTGGCAGTCGTGGCCCTGCTGCTGGAGGACCCTGGGTTGGGAGAAGCGTTCCACGGGAGCAGGATCTCTGCGTCGTGGTTCTCGAACCCAGGGAGGAGCTTCTTCGTTCTTCTACGTTTACCTCCTCCCAGCCAAGGTACTTGACAGGAAGTCCTTGCCAAGATGGTGCAGTCAGTCTTCCTGAGCCAAGCGATGGACCAATGGGATATCAGGAAAACCACTTTTACGAGGCCTTAAAAACTGCAATCTTAATATGTCAATTTCTGCTGTTTCCATTTTTTTTCCCTCCACTCAACTGTGAATATAGGTTTGCCAGTATTTATATATGGGACTCATTTAATGCTTCTAGTGAAAGCCTGTCTCTCGGTCACACATTTCTCTGCACCTGTTAAGTTATTCTGGGTGGATGTAGAAGATAATCATAGATTTCAATATGCAGTTATGTTGGGGGGGTGACAGTTGACGCAAAACTGAATATTGTAGCTGGCACTGTAAATGCCCTTGTTTTTTACTTAACCGTTAACTGAAAATAATCACATCGATTTATTTTAAATTCTTGCGTTCATCAAGAAATTGCTGCAGCTAAAGGAAATTCCAGTATAAGTCAGACTCCATTTAAATACTTTGGTTACTTTGATCAACATCTCGCTGACAGGACACAACACAAGCCCCCCCCCCCCCCCCCCCCCCTTTTTTTTTTTTTTTTTTTTTTTTATTTTTTTTATTTTTTACAATTGCAGCTTCCTGACAATTGACTTGTTCAGCGTGTTTATTTATGTACAACAAAGCCATACAAAAGCTGTATTTAAATAAAACACCTTTGTAAACTACAAGGTTTGCCAGCGCTTCATACATGGAGTTGACAGAATTTTGTGTCGTAAGGATCTTGTGCAGCACTGGGTGTTTCTCTGCTTGGTATCTCCTCTGTGGGGGGTGGAGAAGGAGTTTATCAGTGATTTGCAGGGCTCTCTCTCTCTCTCTCTCTCTCTCTCTCTCTCTCTCTCTCTCACTATTGCAGGGTCTCTGTCATCTCCACATGTGATGTGGCTCTGGACAATTTCCAGTTCAGTCTTGCAGTTTTATTTGATCTCTTCTTCCTCATGTTTATTTATATGACCTTGTCCTGGTGTCTTATGATGTTTACCTGAGCAAATGAGGCTTTTCTTTCTCTGGCTGATGTTGTCACTAAGTGGAAATGACCAGGTGACATAAATCTCGCTCTGATGTAGCGGTCAGCTGACCAGTCCGTTGGTGGTGTTTTTCCAAATGGACGGTTATTAACGCTGTCGCCGAGGAGGTGGAGAAGATGTTTTCACTGACTCTGGTCTGATCATCTGAGCTGAAGGACCCAAGATATGCAACCACCCTGGGTCACATGACGTGTAATTCTGTTGAAATGGAGCTGCAGGCACGTGAATTCTGAACCCACAGTAAATTTCAAATAAAATAATGATTCATGTTGGACTTTGACGGAAAACCTGCACCTGCGTGACCAAGCAGGTTCGAAGGAGGGTTGTGATGGGGTCTGTAGGGTGTCGGCTAGTCTTGCAGCACTAAAGGAATTGGAGCCCCACGGAAAGACTTGGGGGGGGTGAGGACAAAGATGGGACAATGGTCCCCAAGCTTCTGCTCAGAGTTCATCTTGTAAAAGATGCCAGCGACACAAAGTCTGTGATCAGTTCTGTTTATAGAAGCTGCTTTTCTCTCAGTGAGCAGAGGTCTGAGCAGCAGGTTAAAACGTGTATAACAGGAAGTAAGAGGTTATCTGTATCTAATAAGAGGAGCTACACCGAGTAAAAATGCAATAAGGTGAAGCTGCCGGCAACCGAGGAGAGGAAAACAAAAAAACTCCAAAAAAGATGAGGGAGGAAAATAAACCGCAGGGGGTCCGAGTGCCAGTAGTTGTAGGTGAAGACTGTGCTGCTGTGGGTGACGTTTTGGACGCGATGACGCCGAGCTGATCTGCTCCACCGTGGCTGGGGGTCTCCAGCTCCCAGCAGTGCTGCGGGCTGCTCTCACCGCTGGTCTCGTTGGGGGAGGAGGTCAACAAGCTGTGTTTGTGGTACAGAGAAACTCAGAACAAAAGGGGCTTTAGAATCTAACGCCGAGACGTGGAGATGACGCGTTTCACCTCAGTTGTCAGAACTGACAAGGGAAAGAGGTGGGATTTAAGTCTGGACTTAAAGGGAGGGGCGTTTCGGACGACATCTGGCAGACTATTCCAAAGCTGAGGTGCTCTACGGCTGAAGGCACCTCCTCCTGCTGTAATCTCATCGATCACAGGTACCTTAAGATGATCGATGAGCCTCTGCGACTCCTCGCCTTCGCCAAAGCCGGTTATTTGTTTGCTCTCCTCAGGTAAGTCTTCCTCACCTGTCGTTCCGATCGAGTCCGGAGGCCCGACTGGCAGCAAAGTTTAGCCTTTTTGACTTTTGAGATCTGCTGTATCGAACAATAAGTCCTGAATTCTGCTTTCAAGCCGTGTTCATTTGCATAAGTTGGCATTTGGAGGCAGATGCAAGACGCCGATGGTCTTGTACAAGTTTTACTGCACGAGGATGTGCTAAGTTGCATGTGTAGCGTGTCGGTTCTGTGGTTAACAGTGTCTTCTGGTGCAAATGTTGCAGGCGCTTAAAAAGGCAGTGTTTAGAGATCTACAAGTGTTGCCTAAAGCCCCCCTCCCCCTTCCTCATTTGAACATATTTCAGTAGATTTTGGTCGGAGTTGTGACACCGGGGGGGGGGGTTAATGGTGGTTTGTAAATCCCTCCTGATATTTACAAGTTCACAAAATTACACACGTAATATAGACCTCAATGTACAAGAGCTGTAGCTACACGCCTTCAGCCGCCAGATTGACACACATCGCCTTTAGGGGTTAAACCCCCCCTCCTGATAAATCTGAAGTAGATGTAACCATTTTAAATGATCGTGTCCGTGGTGAAACAACACGTGCTGAGTTTAAGCCGAGAAAATAAGTGGTTCCTATCAGAACTGATAACCGTCAGCAAAAAAAGCATCTGACAAGTGCGATCGGCAATTTCCGAAAAGACATGGGCAGGGCAGGGTGTTGGAGGACAGTAAAGTTAATTCAAGAACGTGGCCTGTGGAAGAAGAAACAGCGTGAACTGAAACGGACATTATGACAGAAACATTAACTGGAACTGTCCACACAGACTGGATCGCGGTGGTGACCTGCAGGGATGTGGTGCAGTGCTGGGAAAAGCCAGGCTGTCGCAGGAGTGAAGAGAAGGTTTCTTCTCCATGTCTTCTTGGCCAGATTGCCTTATCTTCCCGTCAGCTTGCAAACACCCAGCTTATCGTCGCGCTCCAAAGCCACTTGTTCGCCCGCTATCTCTGCGGCCCTCGCAAAGTGACGTGATCAGAGAAACGGGGATAGAGAATGCGAGACCCCCCCACCTCACAACAGCTGCTGGTCAGCGTCTGCTGAGCTCAGTTCCACACCTGCCCCTCACACGGCCTGTTCCTTCAGCAGAATAGAGAACCACCCCAAGCAGAGATCGCAGCATCACACCATCAAGAGGCAACATTTGCAGTCACCCTCAGAGATTCCTCCAAACCAGCCACGTTGTTGGAATTTCCAGTAGAACCTTTTTTTCCCTCCATTTTTCCTGTTGTTAATTCTGAATAATTTAACTGATGCTTCCCCTCCAGGACTTTTCCGTTCCACTCGTACGTTCAACGAAACGTTAGGGTTAATTGTCTTAAGGGGAACCACCCAAGAACCTCTCCTGGGACGTGAACCGTCAATCTTCTGACTACAGGTGCGCGTGCACTACCTGCTGCCCGTTTCCATTGGCAACGGTGGCTGAGGTATAATATACCCTCAGTAGCGTTTTTGCACGTGATAAAATATTCTGATAAAATATTCCTCCTCCTGTCGAGTCACGCAACCGGGTTCCCTCTTGGGGGGTCTGTGATGAAGTCGGTTCCCTCTCATTAAATGGTAAGTAGTCCCACAGCAGCCCGATGCTGCCTCTCCACCGCTGTCCCAGTGCCCTCCTCCTGGCCTCCTTCACCCACCTCACGTTTCCCCATAAACATGACACTTCCTCACTCTCGCTGTGGAAGTTCGTCCTTCACACAGGTGTTTGTCTTGATCACCGATGCTGAAGTCTGATGTCTGCTACCTGTACATATCTCCTCATCTCCTCCTTCCCATCATCATCATCTTCCCATCCACTCACACATGCACCGATAAAGGTGTTTGCCCACTTTTCCAGGTCATTGTCTGTGGTCCTCAGCAGATGTCTGTCCAGCCTACATGTAGGAGCAGGACAGCAGTTGTTTGGACCGTGGAGAGACACCATCAGCCAGTGATCACCAAAGTCCACTCGAGGTGAGCAGTCTGCTACATGAGGCGGGGCTTGTTGGACCTTGGGATGACTTTTAGAATTACTGGGTTACTGGATGAAGAGATCAGATGGTTGAAGGGAAGAGCTTCCAGAAATGGTCGGCCAGACAACTGTGTTGCTGAGTTTTTTTCTGGCTGGGTTGTTCAGGACAGAGTGTGTGGTCCAGTCATCTGGGCGTTTCACACTTTATCAACCTATCTGTGAATCAGTCTGTGATATAGTGGCGTAGCAAAGTTCTGCGGTGTGGGGTTAAGTGTGAAGGCGCCATGTCGTACATCCTCCTCAACAAAAGTTGGGAGACTTCTTCAGTGAACTCAAACCACAGAGGTGCCTGCTCTTTGTTGGCTTTCACTCCACGGTGGTTCCACCACCAGGAAGCCAACAGCTGCTGAGCTACGTTAACCTCAGTCGCTTCAGTAAACATCTAGCTGCCCCAAGAAGAACAGAAGGGTCTGTTCTGCCACCAAGAAATAAAAGCAGGGCTGATTTTTGCCAGTTGCTAAGATGATCCATTGCAGTATGAGGTTCGATCAGGTCAACAGGCACGTGGAGCAGCTGATACGGCGACGGCCACCGGCGTAACGACTGGGACAAGAGGACAGTTTTCCTCGCAAAACGCCCCCTCTTCCCCCACCCCAAATGTGCAGGAGAGCAGCTGCTTGTTCTCGAGCTGAGCAGCCCCCCAGATTACCGCTCTGCCCTGACCAGACCCCACAGCATGCGAGAACGTGCAGCTAGTCCTTCTACCTCTGTTCCGTTCAGCCACCGCCCCGCTTCCTTACACACCCCCACCCCCCAGTGAACACGACGACAAACACAAGAGCTGCGAATGTCCCACGATTTACGGCCTGTTGCCGTGGCGTGAGCCGCGGACAACAGGCGTCTCTGTGCGGGGGAACAGAGCCCATTTCATACCCGGGGGGGGGGGTGTGCAGCGACTGAGCCCCCACTCCCCCACCCCGCAGAAGGAAAAGACGGAACTTCACTCGTCACATGGGTGGATCATCTTGGTCGAGTTCAGCCAACCGGAAGGGGGGCCTCTGTCCCCCAACAGAGAGCTGCTTAGACCCCTCGTAGCTGCTGCGATTCGCCTCAGTGAACCGGCACTCGAAACGAAAGCGAGAAACAAAAACGCAGATTTGATCCCAATGTTGTTCTTTCAAATGTTGGAAACACAGAAGTAACTTTCAGTGCATCACGTCGACTCGCTGGCGTCCGTGTGGCTGATGGCTGTACCACCCGGGCCCAGATCCTGGTAAAGCGGGGGATTCTGCTGTGCCGGTGGGTGTTTGCTGCGGTGCGGCAGGTGTCTCCTGGGCCAGTTGGGTGCCCCCCCGGGGGGGGGGGGGGGGGGGGGGGGGGGGGTGACACAGTATTGTGTTACCACCCCCACCCCCCCAAAANCCAGTTGGGGGCCCCCCCGGGGGGGGGGGGGGGGAGGAAAGGCACGCTGGTTATCAGCATTGCCACCTCCTCCACACAACGTTTCTCTCAATCACTCTGACCTTTCACTGTCCAAACACGGTAAAACGCAGATGGCTCTGATGTGGTGACCTGCGGGTCCCCCGGCCAAATGCTCCAGTCCCACTGCTACCTCTTCCTCACCCCCCAGACAGGCCTTGAAGTGGAAACATTAGAGTCAACCAGTGAGCCTTCTGCTGGCACACGTATACAGTGTGTGTGGGGGGGCTGAGAGCAGTGCCATACAAACCAGTGCATTCAAAGTCGTGTTTAGGGTAACCCTGCACAACGGCAACCAAACGTGGGCCAAAAGCTTTTACATGTCGCTGCTGCTGCAAAAAAAAAAGCAAACAGATTAACAACCTACAAACGTTGGTGCTAAATCATCCCATGTTTGGCTGCCCTTTTGTCTCAGTTGCCACAGCAACTGTCTTCATGTCTGCTGCTCACCTGGCCTGCCTGGGGACCTGGGGCCTCGTGGCGTCGGGGGGGGACGGGGGGTTGGGGGCTGTCCCTGTGGCGGGTTTCGCCTCGTCCGCACACTTTGTTTGAGCTGCGGTGCGGCTCTGGTGTCCCCCATACTGGCGCACGACAAGATTCCTGCCCGGTCGCCAAAGCCATCTTGGGTCACGAGATGGAGCGCCGGGCGAACCGAACCCACCTCAACTCAGCAGGGCCCCACGGGAAAGACGGAGAAGCCCTTACCTTCACGTCTGAAAATGGAAAACTACCTTCATTTGCATGTGCTTGCAAATCTCCAGGTAGCCCAACAACAGTTCCAACTGCCATGCAAATGACATGCAAATGAAATTCCCTCAGAAACCCTGGAGGCAAAAGACAAAGGAGAGGGGCTGAGAAAAGAAAAAAGAGTAGTTTGTCTGAGAGGGGGGAGGGTGTTCACAGGTGTACATGTTTGTGCATCTGTGTCTTTTCCTCCCCAGGAGTCTCATAATCTGCATTTGTCCCAGCTGACAAGCTGTTCTTGGAAGCACAAGCGATGACATCATGACAGAGCAGAGTTTGCCGCGGCGGAGACAATGGTGTCCTGTCCCTGAGGAGGAGGCCGCACAGCGAAGGCCTGGCGCTCAAGAAAGGCAAAACAACAGAAGCACCTCAGATGAAGCTCTGCTCTGTCGCCGTCCTTCTGGGGCCGTGTGGCTGCCAGGCTTGTGGGGAGGAGGGTGACGGGAGAAGGTCGTGCGAAGATGTCCGCCGCTGTTCGGCACCGGTGGGTTCGCAACCCTCGCTGACCCTTTGGCCCTCCAAAAAAAAAAAAAAGATCAGGTCTGCTGTGCTGTGATACCAGTCCAGCTCATCTGCACAGGACTGGACCCCAGGTGACCAGACGCTGGAACGATCAGACGGTCCGCAGCATAGCAGCACAGCAGCACAGCATTTTTTTTTGCCTGTTTTCCCCAGAATTTAAAAAAATAAATAATTTAACATTTGGCAGAATGGAATATAAACTGTTTTTTTTTAAATCACAGTAGCTTGGATAAATCTATGAACAATAAGTGAAAATGGTTTATTAAACTCACTAAACTTACTAAACTTCCCCACACCGCGTGGCTGTCATGGTCTCATTTTGTTATTTCATGTATGTATAACAGTACAGCTATTACCTTAAATAACCCTGCATAGGATATGATACGATATGCGGACCCCCCGCCCCCAGCAGAGGTTATTGTGGTCATGCAGGAAACACTGCACGTTCTGTGACGCGTAGCAGCAGGTCTTCTCGGTCATCAGAATAATTCCATTACATTCCGGTGTCGCGCTCCACAGGGGGTCGGGGCGCCACAGTCGCAGTGGACTTCACTCCTTTGGCACAGGGACCAACACAATCGGTTTTAGTTGATGGTGCGACTGAAGGCGGCCGCTGACTTGGACGTTCGGCTTCTTGTCACTTTATTAGCGACTGCTAACCCCCCCCAGCTGTCAAATGCCTTGGGAATTGGGGTCGAATCCAGCACAGCCTGGGTGGAGTTTGACTGTTGTTCATGTGGGTGTGTCCCCCACCTGCTCTGGTTTCCTCCCACACTGTGAAGATGTGGTACTGGAGGACCGGTGGCCCCAAATTGTCCTCTGTGTGTAAAGAGTGTGTGTGTCACTGGCACCCGTTTTTTTGCCAGGTTTACTGATGCGAGCATCTTGCAAGACTCAGGGTCCTCCAGTCCATTCTGCTCTTTAGAAGCCCCTCCTGCTGAAGAGAAGAACCACGACAGCCTGCAGAAGAGCAGACAGAAGCAGGTCGTCTTGTAACATCATCAGCTGTGTGGAAGATTCTTCAGTGCGACCGAGCAATGAAATGTTTTACTTGAGCAGAGAATGCTGTAAGAACTACAGAGAACTGCACATTTGTTGTCTGGAGGTCAGCTGGGCAGCCCCCCCCTCGTGTGTGTAATCCGCACCGCGTCCCTTTCTGTGCTCAGCTTTGTGCTGTGAGGCTGTGTGGGCGGAAACTCCAGCTGCCATCGCCTTTGTGCTGCCGGCCGGTTATTACTGCTGTACCAGACAGGCGGCTGAGAGGGGAGAAGAGGAGGAGGGGAGATGAGGGATGAAGACAGGAGAAGAGGAGGGATGAGGAGAGCAGAGGAGGAAGGGAGATGAGGGATGAAGAGAAGAGAAGAGAGGGGAAGAGGAGGAATGAGGAGAGGAGAAGTGAGAGGAAGAGGAGGGATGAAGAGAGGAGAGGAGGAAGGGAGATGAGGGATGAAGAGAGGACAGAACTGAGGGGAAGAGAAGGTTTATTTATTGTGATTTTTTTAACTCTATCTTAATTGTGCTATTTTTTCCTTTTAAGTTTTTAATTAAAATGCAGCTCAAGTTATTCCTTTAAAAACAGGCTGATTTCGATGTACTTCTTACGCAGTTTAGGTTCAGCAGTCACAACTGTTGCCTTGCAACTGGTGAACCTGGGTTTGAATCCCAGGTCCTGCTGCAAAAGCCCCTGTCGAGAAGCTTCAGTTCAGGCGAATTATCGCCTGTCGCTTTTCACCAGAGCAACTTTGCGAAAACTGGTAAATGAGAGTAAACAGTGAAACAGACCTGTTGAGAGAGACGTTATCGTGTCAGAGGCTCAGCTCTCATGAAGCGGTCATGTGATTCCTTTTGTGCTCTAACTTGCTGCAGTGTGGTCTTGGTGGGATGATGTGCGAGTACCAGGTGTGAAATGCCCACCTGAGGCTGCAGACAGAGTCCGGGGGGGAGCTGAGACCGGCGGCGCCATGTTTTCTTTGCACAGTGCAGCTCTGCCATCTAGTGAAATGCGGTGGAAAACAGAACCAGCAGAAAGTGGAGAGACGGTACCTTTTGGGGTCACACCCTGAATTGGACAAGGAGTTGTGCGGAAGCAGGGAAACACTGTGCGGTTCGGGTGGACAGGGCGACGAGCAGAGTGGACGCTCTCTGATGTGTATTTCTCCCTACAGGGGGTCTCACAGGTGGTTTGTTGCCGGAACAGTCCAGCTGAAGATGACGTGAAGAGGCTCCTCTTCAGATCTGCGTACATAAAGTGCAGGACTTTGGGAATCAGGTCTCCGCACCTCCGTCTGTTGTCGTCCGCATTCAGTCACTCTGAGCTGTACGCTCCTCTCCAGAAGCTTCCGCTAAAGGGATAAATGTAAAGGTTCATGTCAGCGGTAAGGACACATCTGGGGTGGCAGCCAGCAGCAGGGTCTTTCTGGGGACAAGCGGCCTGCAGAGGCCAGACTCCTCGGATCTTCTCAGTCCTCTGGCAGCGGTATTTACGACACGATAAATAAAAGAGCACAGCAAAAATACTTTTAAAAAAAGAACAATGGCTGGAGCGCCGTCAGTCTTTACTATTAAACAAATACTGGAGAGTTTGTAAGTGACAGAGTCACTCCGCATTATTGTCGCTCTTCACGTGCCGGTTGGGTCATCGAGGTCACGACGATGTGCTCGTTTGTACGGCCTGAAGTTTCACTACCTCGACCGAACGGGGGGGGATTCGAACCAGAGACCGTCCAGCTGCAGGGCAGCAGTGCCGACCAGGACCGTAATACGCTGTACTCCGGATCCGTTGAGATTAAATAAATATTCCGCAAACTTCACATCAAAGTTATTCAAACTGGTTCGAAAAGTATAGAAGTTGTAAAGTGGGCAAATTCACGCTCGCGATCGTCTTCAAATGTGGGGCTGAAGCTGAAACAGCGCGAAGGTCGCGGTTTCTCTTGCAAACACCTTTTCCTCGAGGCGTTTAAACGGCGTTTCGGGTTAAATATTAGTTCTGAATATTTAATACCTTTTTCATACACGGGAAAGGAGCGCTCCGGTCCTCCGCAGAAAGACGAAATTGTGCGCGACTTCAGCGAGAGATTCGGGCGCCGCCAGCAGGCGGCGCTCAAACGCCCGTCTTGCAGCACGGTCGAGCCGGTTGTCATGGAGATCTTGATAAACAGAGGGACTTGAGTTTGAGAGCTGGCGACTGCGCAGGTGCGGCCAGTGCAGCCGGTGGGATGGCGAGAGCGACACGGAAGGCACGAGGACAGGTGAGATACCGCAGTGGGGCGACTGGGGCGACACTTACTGCTCATGGACGTGACACCTCTGTCCACGGCGACTTACACTGTGAGGTAAACGTTACTATGATTTACCATGTTGTGCAGCAGGGTTTTCTCACCGTCTCGATTCTGGGTAATTCAGCCTCGCGTTGCAAGGTGGCGATTTTAAACACCACGCCGCCTGCTGGTGACAGCGGCGATTCTTCGGGTGGTGGAAGTGATGATGTTTCAGAGGTGCGAGGTGGTAGTGAGCGAGTGAGCAGGAGCACGTGGACGTGTTGTTGATGGGGAGCCGCCCGACAGCGAGTGTCTGTTTCTATAGTAACGCGGTGTTTCTGTGGGGGGGGGGGGGGTGAAAACACACCTGAGGTCAGCATCAGTGGCGCCTTTAAACGGGTGTGTAAGGTGTGTGTGTCTGCGGGTCTCCGATCCCAGGACAAACAAGATGCCGGTATTATTATTATTATTATTATTATTATTATTATTATTATTATTACCCGCCCGATCGCCCTGATTTGCTCCTTTTTTGCGGGAAAATGCGCCATAAACGATACTCGCGCGTGCACGACCCCTCAGCTTCTCGGCGACAGAGAAGGGAAATGAACGCTTCACTGTGACTTGTGGCACTTATGCTGCTGCTTTTTATCTTCATCCTGCTGTTTCCTATTGGTTTATGAGCAACTGCAGTTTCTTAAAGAGTTTTTTTTCATTTTTTATCATCATTCTGTATCCCGCCGAGATGATGCGATGAAGCCAGTTGACACCTTCGTGTTTCTGGGGGAGATTTTAGTCACCGTGTCCAGGGAAGCTGCACAGTGACAGACACACAGCCACCTTTACACGCTGCCGCACGACACACTGGTTCTGGTGGTACTGGGGGGTGGTAGTGGGATTCTGTCACTCACTGTGTGACGTGGAGCAGAACACTGTTCCCTCCAGGGACCCGGCAGACATGGTTCTGCATATATATGAGATGTGTGTGACCCCAGCCGCCAGCCGTCTCCGGACCGAATCAAGTTTGGCTGAATCTCTCGACTTCCCTGTTTTCGGAATAGCGAACGGCCTCTTTGGGGTCTAACAGACTTGACCCCACAAACACCTCAGGTGGGGTGAGACGTCTCTCTGAGACATTTTCCAGTGAGTGGTTGGAAAAACAAAGCTGTGCATCCAGAACAGACAGACTGATAAACGGGCGGAGACTGAGCTTTTGCAGACACTCAGATACAGTTAGGAGATGCGCTTCAAAATATGCTCTCCGGCCACTTTATTAGGAACACCGGCTCACACGCAGCCAACCACGTGGCAGCATAAAATGACGCCGAAAGATGAACTCGAGAGAATGTTCACATCAGGCGTGAGAGTGGTGGTGGTGGGAGGGGGAATGTGATCTGACTGTGGCAGTTTGTTGGTGCCAAGGGGGGGGGGGGGGTGAGAATTTTGGAAGCTGCTGCTCTCCTGGGATTTTCACGCGCTATAGTCTGCAGAGTCTAGAACGGCAGGACAGGCAGCAAGAACGTGCGGCTGACCAATGTTGAGAATTACGTGATGCTGTGAACGTGGGGCAGAACCTCTAAGGAATCCATAAACACAAAGAATTCCAGGCTGTTCTGAGAGTAAAAGTGTTTCTAATAAAGTGGCCAGTGAGCGTGTGTTCTCCAGAGTGGTCGAAAAGGAACGACCAGCTTTCTGGGGAAACACGACGAGGACCCGGCCTCACACAACCTGAGCGTTTCCATCGTCCACCTGAAGATGAGGCGTCCACACGTGTCCTCTGCGCCTCTTTCTGTCTCCTACAGGTGCTGTAGGCACTCCCGTGCAGGATTCACACCACGCAGCGAGGCGAGTCCTTCCACACGCAGGAGACAGGCTTCAGAGACACTCCCCGGGGGGGGGGGGTCAGCAGCGGGACGAGGGAACGATGACAAGGCGGCCGTACTTCTGGAGGCCCTAGGATCCACTGGGACGGTGACAGCATGGAGGAGACTTGTGACAGAGCAGAAGATCCTCCTGCAGCTGCCGGTGGTGAGATTCCATCCCACTCTGTCGACTTCATTTAACTCTTCTGGCGCTTTAACTGACAGTGAACAATATTTTAATATATTTCTGTTTTTATGTAGTCGGCTCCACACAGTTTGTACAGATCGGGGAGGTTCGACTCGCTTGTTTTTTTGCCATTTTTGCGTCTAACTCATATTCAGTCTGTTCTGTGCTTCCACCCCGCTGTAGTGTTTCAGAGGAAAATTCTCTGTTTCACGCTGCCGTCAGCGTGTTTGTTTCGGTTTATATCCGCACAGCCGACAGCGTGATGACCAAATTTATCCTTACATGAAGCGCATAAAAATAATAACATAAAAGTAATCAAGGAATCGAGTTTCTGCAGCTTTCGGACAAGTGACGTTCACGTTTCGGGTGTTGACAATCGGTTAGAAGGTGGTGGAGAGCACATGTGCGACCGCTGTTGAAGACCGCCTCACTCGTGTTTTTGCTTCTTTTTTCCACGCGCTCTGTGGACAGTTTAAGACAAACGAATGTCTGTCACCGGGGACACAGTTTTGTCCCTTCGGAGAGGTTTGGTCACAAATTTCTCCTTTTCCTGTAGACTTGACCCCTCAGGACCGGGGAGACCCCCAGCGGGAGAATCCAACCCGGCGGAACACTGAGAGTGGTAAGCAAGGTGGCGCACGGCATTATGGGTAGTCCTTTCACGCAAGAGTAAACGCACTGTGTTATAAGTGTGTATTTACTACCTTGTGTGTGTGTGTGTGTGTGTGTGTGTGTGTGTGTGTGTGTGTGTGTGTGTGTGAGACACAGCAGCGCCTCCTGATGGCCGGATCAGGCGCAGTTTGCTCAGCTTGCCTGTGATCAACCCGGAGAGACTGCGGACGGCAAAAGCGTTGGTGGACAAGGCAGTGAAGGTGCGGACCACGGTTCCGCACGACCCCTGCGAAAAGTTTTCGAGAAAAGTTTGTTTGCGCACTTGATCAGGAGACCGGTTGAAATGTCTTCCCAGCTCCTTTGACTTTCCCTCTTCTCACTGTCCGTCTTCTTCCCTCTTCTCAGCTGAAGAAGGTGTATTCGGTGCTCGGCCCATATCCTGTGGTTCGTGCCGCCCTGAGGGCAAGGGGGTGGGTGGAACGTTACCTCCCGCGGCCAACCCCGCAAACTAGGCATCCCCACGGAGACGACGACGACGATGACGGGGACAACAGGGATGACAGCGACGACAACGACGGTGAGGCCTTCGCGAGGGACGCGAACAATCGGATTTCAGGCTAACGTTAGATTTGCGAAGATTAAGGGCAGCCCCCCCCGGCACGGTTTTTTCGTTGGTGTATCAAAAAATACTCAGACAATGTAAGTGTTAATAATGACAGACACACGATTCCCGTTTCGAGGACGTTTCTGGATGAATTCCGTCTTGCTCTTTGTCAGACGGGGCAGAGGAGGTGGAAAAACAAGACGGCTCAGATGACACCTACGACCTTATGGTGGGTTTTCTGTGAAACTGGAGTCCCTGGAATGGCAGCCTCGTACAGCACCTCGCACTTCACGGCACGTTGTTAGCACAGCGCTGTCATAGCTACGCTAACAGGTTAAACTGGCTTTAATTTGAATTGCAGGTTTAAATTAAAGCCAGATTATTAAAAAAATAAGCACCTGTTTACCGGAGACCCTCGGTCCTGTAGTGGTGCAGGCGGAGGCCGCTTTGCTTGCTTTTGGGTGGCCCCGTTTGCTCAGGACCACCTTCCCCACTCGCCCTCTCGTGTCGCCGAAGTCTCGCCTGGTTCGCAACGAAACGACGTACTTCTACTGGACGATGCGGAGGGATTCGATCGACAGCCGCATGCTGCGGAAGGAGCAGATGATCAACCACTATGCAAAGGCGGGGACTTTCACCACAAAGGTTGGTTTCCTTCGTTTTCCGGCCGTCCGACGTAAAACTTGGATTTTGAAGGAGCGCCGCGGAGGACGTTGGTGTGTGGCGGCAGATAAGGGCGTGTTTAAGGCACTGAACGGCCTCCACCTCTTCCCTGCCCCCCCCCCCCCATCTCTCAGGTGGGTTTGTGTGTAAATCTGAGAAACCTGCAGTGGTTTGACGCGGCGGATCCTGACACCTTCTTCCCACGTTGCTACAGGCTTGGGGCAGAAGACGAGAAGCACGCCTTCATCGGTCAGGCCTCCTCGGCTGCTGTTGCCCTCCCATCTTCCGTTCTTCTCACATCAAACTCCTGTTCTCACAGCACACATGCGACACATTTCATTTGTCCTGTTTCCCTGTTTCCTTCACCATCCCCCTCTTCCTTGTTTGTTTTTTTTTTTAACCATCACGACCCGCAGAGGACTTCCGGAGGACCGCCTGCACCAGCCTGCTGCAGTATGTTGTGGAGAGGGGTCACCGGGGTCAGCGGGATGGAGGAAGCGCCAGGGTGAAAGTCACGGGGCCCAACCAGTCACAGGGTAGGATTTCATCTGGATCGGCATCCGATTACTATGATTATCATTTTGCGGCTCAGCCGATCCTTTTTATCCAAAACCATTTACGTTTTATACCCGTTTTCCTGGACGAATCCAAATTATTCCCGCAGCACCCCTTCTGGAGACCACATCCTCACTCTCACCATGCTGCCTGTTGGCTTGTTGTGCAGAGAAAATCCCTAAAATGTCAACACTCACGCCCCACATTCCACCCTAACTTAGCACAGCGCGCACACAGGTGCCATAAGAACGTGAGTCATCGAACCCTGGACTGAACTAGAGATGCTGTTGCTCCACCTCTAATCCTAGTTCCTCCTCCAGGTCCGAAGAAACAAAATAAGCGTCGAGCCATGCAGGCGGTTGGCTGTGGAATAATTGACAGCGCCTTACAGGTGTGCCAGGACTTCCTGGATTGTTTGGATCATCACGATATCGACGTTGCCAAAGAGGCCTCATCTTCTCTCACAGAACAACAGTGGGCAGAATTTATTCACAACTATTACCTCGTTGTCCAGTGAGTAAAGCCCGGTAGTGGAACTTTTTTTCCCCCCCGTAATTTTGCAAAGTTTCCCCGGTTCTGTTAGAATGAGCTAATAGGGTGCCGTTTGTCTCAGGCACATTGGGGTTTTATTGACTCCTGACTGGATGCCAAAGTGAGTGTCACTGTCCTTTCTGTCTAGCGATGGAGTGGAAATGGAAGACAGCGCTTGGTATACAGACCGTTGTCACGCAATGTTGCAGAGGCTGCAAGCGGTCTGTCCGCAGCTGGACACGGATGGAATCCACAACATCTGGATCGTCAAACCTGGAGCCAAATCACGCGGCAGAGGTGTGTCTTCAAATGTGGCTGCAGGGCAGCATAGCCAGCAGGCTGAGAGCACGGCCACAGCAGTCGAGACCCCAGAGAGAGTAGATTCAACACTCTAGACAATGTGCTAACATCAGACAACACACGACACGTCGGGTCCTCCACTGCCTCCATCTCCGTGGATCACTCGATCGACACCGCAATGATTTGACCGGTCTAGGGGATCGCGAACCCGACGCCGTTCCGCGAGCATCACAGCAGACTTTGCATGTGTTTCTCTGTCCAGGCATTATGTGTTTCAATCGACTGGATGACATCCTGAAGCTGGTGGACAGCGATCCTGCTTTGATCAAGGACAGCAAGTGGGTGGTGCAGAAGTACCTCGAACGTCCCTTTCTGGTCCATGGCACCAAGTTTGACGTGCGGCAGTGGTTCCTGGTAACTGACTGGAATCCCCTGACGGTGTGGTTCTACCGGGAGTGTTACTTGCGCTTCTCTACTCAACCCTATTCTCTGGAAACGCTGGACAGGTAAGTGAAGCAAGAGAAGAGGAAGAAACAGGTGCTACTACAGGGAAGGGGTGAACCAGCAGGGAATAACGTGGCACAGGGTGCAGCTGGGTTCTTTTACTGAAAATAGGAAATAAAAAGTGCTGCAAACAAAAACAAATCATAAATCTAGAGCGTTGGGCGGCATCTGCATCCACACCAGATCCACATCTGGAGTGTAAACGCTCCCCCCTCCACTCACCGTATTAAATAGGCGCCTGGCTCTCGGTGTGGCTCCCCGTGGGTCAGGTGAGAATTACTGCTTGGTGCTTTGCAAGGTGACGTAAAACAAGTCTTTGTGGTCGTTGGGAAAACAATGAATCTGACGTGTAAAAAGAAACAAGGATAAACCCTCATGAAAATACCTCCCTTTTAATAACACTGCAGGCTTTTCAGTCTCTAAATTTTGCCTGTTATGTGGCCATTTTACTTGTACAACAGGAATTTTGTTCTTTACACACTTAGCGTTTTTTACGCTACTTTCTTGCTAAATCTGATGCATTCATTTCCAAATTACCCTGGAAACGGACCACGGTTGTAGATGAAGGCCTAAGGAAAACGTCAGGTGAACACTGTCTAGCCGCAAACGTTAGAAACGCTGCACCGCTAGTGTTTGTGTTCTTTGCGGAGTGAAGAAAAGACCTTTTTTGTCTGGAACATCTGTGAGCCAGATTATGAGAATGTCTCCTAAAAAAGTTGAAAAAACTTTCAACTGCAAAAGACACCGGGAAAAGCAGCAAAGGCAGAGAAAAATAAAGCGTAACGGGGAAAAAGCGTTGGGAAACCAGATTTTTTTTTTTTTTGTAAAAACAAAATATTTTTCCCTAAAAATAATGCCAATTTGATGCACTCGCAACATGAATTCTGGATTTATGTGATTTCGTGGACTAGATTAACGCCTTTTTGTGGGTTACACGTAAGGATAGATGGAACCAGTTGAGGATAGTATCACCAGCCTGGGTGAAACAATGGCAGCACTGCGTTCATGCTCTGCTCCTCTTCTATCTGCCCCCACCAGCTCAATACACCTGTGCAACAACTCCATCCAGAAGCATTTCCAGCCGTCGCAGCTGCGCCACCCAGGGGTGCCTGAGGACAGCATGTGGTCATGTGAGCAGTTCCGTTCCTTCCTGGGCAAGCAGGGCCGGGAGGCCCAGTGGGGGGACGTCGTGGTGCCGGGGATGCAGCAGGCCGTGGTCCACGCCCTGCAGACGGCTCAGGACCTTGTGGAGTCACGGAGGGGCAGCTTTGAGCTCTACGGCGCAGACTTCATGTTGGGCCGAGACCTGAGGCCGTGGCTGATCGAGATCAACGCCAGCCCGACGATGGCCCCCTCCACGGCCGTGACGGCTCGTCTGTGTGCTGCCGTGCAGGAGGACACTCTGCGCGTGGTGCTGGACCGCCGACTTGACCGAAATGCCTCCACCGGGGGCTTCCAGCTTATATACAAACAGGTGAGCCAGCAGCAGACACACGAGCAGGGTGTTGCAGTGGACGTGCTTACCTGCTGTTTCTTGTCCTCAGCCCGCAGTCGAAGTTCCGCAGTACGTGGGGGTGAACCTGCTGGTGGAGGGGGCCCCCCTGAGACGACCTCGCCTTGCTCCTCAGAGGAGGAGCACCTTGCTGCACGAGCATGAAGCCAACGTCTTGCCGAGGTCCAGCCAGTGTGGACAGGAGGGCGCAGCAGCAAAATCTTCCAAAACCGCTGTGCCTAAAGCAAGAGCGACGGCAGAGAAGCAGGTGCAGCCCAGGCCAACTGTACCCTACAGCAAGACCCTTGCTGCCACCATAGGCCACTACGCAGAAAAGGAGAACCACACGGCGAGCGAGAGGAAAGGACCAGCGCCCCTGAGGATACGAAACCCTGTAGCGCTGGGTCGGCCGTCCAGTCTGTCCCCGCTCAGGGTGCCCCGCAAGGCTGCTGCCGACCGCACCAGCTTCAGAGCGGGACCCAGGAACCCGAGACGCCTCGCCGGTTTCACCAGCGCCACAGCTCTCCGCCTGCCCGAGTACAGCCTCTCCCGCTCTCTGGACACCGCATGGAACTCCTACTGCTCTCAGATCCCGCACCGCTTCACACAGCCCGCTCCGAAGTCCCTGCTGCGGGCCCCCCGCGGCCTCCCCACCCTCCAAGGGCCTGTCCTCCCGCTGAAGGTCATCAGCCTGCAGCTGAGCCTACAGAATGGCACCAGCGCCGCTCCCCATACGGCACACGTCTCAAATCCCGGCTTCCAGACGCGCCAGTTCTTACCCCCAAGACACTACGTAGCCCCCTGCAAGGAGGGTAGCCACAAGTCCTCTTAAAAAGTACCAGGCACTGCAGGGGAGCCATACATTTTAAAATAAAGTTGGAAGTGGATCATTTTTCTTTGTCTCTGCACCTTCTCTCTGTGGACCTGAAGCCCATCTCTGTTCACTTGGCACTATTGGCTCACAGGCCACTGGGTCTGCAGGTGGTTTTGAATGTGACTCAGTTGGTGTGGAGTTTCTACCAGTTTTCACTGAAGTGGCCTCACACACAACCCAGAGATACACGTTGGGAGGGAACCGCTGCGGATAACTTGTGTTAAACTGGGGCCAATGAATGTTGTGTGTGTAGAGATGGGCAGATCATTATAAGCACGTTAGTTTCTCCTGCACTTTAAGTACACAATGGATTCAGGTTAAATAAATACATTTTAAGAACTGATAAAAAAGTAAATAACTGGGGAACCAAAAATTGCTTAATAAAAGCAGCCGGAATCAACAGCGCGTAAAATTTAACGCGTCATTCCGTACGTTACGTCGCGTGACGTGGCTGCGCTCCCGACGTGCGCGCCCTCGACGCCAGAAAAGGAACCTTGACGGAAAGATGGCGGCGTCCGTGTGTCGAATTGGCGGCTCGGTTGGCAGAGCCCTCGTCAAAGCTCGCAATGTAAGTCCCTTCACCGTTCCCTCAGGTGTTTATTGGCGTGGGCTGTAGGGTTTCCTTCACACCTTCTCAGGTGACAGTATGAACTGAAGGCAGGACAGAGCGCGCGTGCCCTTGCCGGCAGACAGGCCGTTCCGGGGCTGCTGTTAAGGTCAGGACTTGAGGTCCATATTAGATCGAAAGTGAATGTTTGCTTTTACATCCACTGAATTGGAGAAGTAACATCATTAGTTTGTATGTATTTGTCTCCTTTGTCCAAGCAGAATTACACTGTTAGACAAGTAGTTTTGCAGTGATTTACCCATTTATACAGCATCAGTTGAGGGTAAGTAACCTGGGGGGTCAAGGGTACTGCAGCAGGAGTGGGTTCAAGCCCACAACTGGCACATTTCAAGGCTACTAACCTAAACATCACGCTACCCACCTTATAACCCTACAGTTTGTAGCCGTTTCAGTAATTTTATCGACACGTTTTCCAAACGGTGTTGCTGTTAGTTTGAAGGTATGTGTGTGTGGAGACAGTCAAGGTTCAAGTGCACATCTTCTAGGTTTCTATTTGAACACATATTGTGGAGACCAAATGGGTTTTAATATTTGCCGGTGCCTATAAAATGGACGACAGACCTGATGCTGACATGTTTTTGCGTGCGAACCTCAGGTTTGGTTTCACCTGAGGCCATCTTTCTGGAGCTGTCATATTTATTTTCTTTAAGATCCCGGTCCTGGCGTCGTTGCGTTGCGACCACTTTTGCACTAAGGAGCAGTTTACTGAAATCTTAAGTTTGGCTGACGTTTAAGTCAGAATGAGTAGTTGGTTGGTAAAAATGGAATTTGGTTATTGTCGGGCTTCTGCTGCTTATAAATTGCTTGGATTTTGTGACTGTATGAGAAAAGAAATGAATTACAAGCTGTTGTGCGCAAAGTTTCTCAGTAGTGTAGTGTGCATCAGGAAATGGAAGACAATAATACTACTGAAGATGCTTCTGTTGGAGTAGAAAGACATAAGTACCTCGAATTGCAAACACAGCTGGGATTTGAACTGTTTATAGGCCCACTGACTCTCTATAAAAGTTTAATAACATAGGGTTATGTCTTGATTTATTCATTGGTTAGGTTATGTTGAATTTGTTAGCTAAAGTTAAGTTAAACTCTTAATATGATTTAATTTACTTCATTTCCATCACTTCCTCATATAGCACAAGGCTGTTCTGTGTAGTAGAAACGTGGCATTAGATACCATGCAATGTGGACGGGACACCACTTTAATTTTTTTTTATTAACCTGAAACAACATTAAATTTGCTTTATTTAACTGAAAATAAAAGCACGTTGTCTTAATGACCAAATATTTTTTTATTTGCTGTTAAAAGAATTAGAAATGATAGTGAAATCTTATCTGCTACTGAGGACACAACAAAGGAAGCGAATGATTCCTCATAGAACAGTTTGTCACTGTCTGGTCACTTTCCGACTTCAAATAAAAAGTATAATAACGACCAAGTTCCCGTGTGTGTTTGCTGGGTGGTTTCTGTAAAAGTATCGGCTATAGCAATAATAAAGTGAAAGCGCCTTGGATAAAATCAGTCCGCAAAGTCTCCCCGTCCTCCCACGCTGCTGTTTCTATCCTGAGTGGGATTTTTCCGCCATCTAATGATGAAAAGCAGAAGCACCGGCCATTTTTTGCTGTGGGAGAGAAATGTTTAAAATAAATGTAATTAAAGATAAATATACTCTGAAAATGGGTTGTCACTTTTTTATGGACAGTAATGAAAATTTTAAAAATTAACTGGATTTACTGCAACATTTGTTTAAAAAATGCATTAATTTTCATTTGCTGTTTTCAATATGGTTGTGCACTTATGGAGTTTAAGAGTATTTACATATTATTTTCCACTTTTTGCACGAAACATTTAATCAGTTAATTTGTCAAACTGCATATTTGGGACTCCAGAATTAAATGTTTTTTTTTTTTTTTTGTTGTTCTTACATAAAATTTTGAGAAATGTGTGTTTTGCCCAATGAAGGCTTTTGAGTAGAATAGTTTCAGTATCTCCCCTTGTGTCTGAATGTGTTTTCTTGAATTTTGTGTTTAATTTGCTGTGGCAGATGAGGTGTTTGTGTTTGACTGTCCTCCTGTGCAGCCCACTGTGCTGGCTCTGAGGCGCGGGAAGGCCAGTGTGTCGTACGCACAGAGCCTTCTGGGAATTCCAGAGACCCGTGTCACCACCCTGGACAATGGACTAAGGGTTGCTTCCGAAGAGACCGGACAGGCCACCTGCACCGTGAGTCTGTCTTTTATACCACCTGTGTCGCCTTTACCTTTTCCAACGCTGTTTTCTTACCTTTACAGCCAAGCACCTTGAATGGTGACTATAAGACCTTTTTTGTTTCCGACATTTGTGTCGCCTGCGGTCTTTTTGTTTTCGGAGTAATGCTGTAACTTCAGTTTGCTTGTTCACTGGAATGATGAGGTTCTATGGTGCACTTCTGAAATTAAATTTGGACGTTAATAGAGTGAAGCCATGTGACTGTTGTGTTTTCAAATAAACTGAAGAACTACAATTTTAAAACCATATTTAATGATGGTAACTGCTTTTTTTGTTTGGCACTTATTTTGTCTGCGGTTTATAGACTAAATTTTAGTTCTTTGTCAGGATCGTCACAGTTCATTTTGTAAAAATGATATACTAATCTGAACATGTTTTTCTTTTTTAAATGAATCGAGTTAAATCACTGTCACATCTGCACCAGCAATTTATAAATCTTATGTTGGTATTGTGGTTCCAGTTTTTCATTGACTGAGACCTAGATCTGAGGAATCATTTAATTTTTTACTCCACATTTATTCACAGATCCCATTTTTTTTCTTTAAAAAAATTTCTTTAAATTGAGTGTGTCTTGGTTCCGAAGAATGTAGCCAGTATGGTGGACAGGTGGACTGAAGCTACAGTACTGTGCTGTTCTGCTCTCTGCCACGTTGATATCTCTGTGTTCAGGTGGGCTTGTGGATCAGCTGCGGGAGCCGCTATGAGTCAGAGAGAACCAATGGAGCCAGCTTCTTCCTGGAGCACATGGCCTTTAAGGTACATGCAATATTGCAAAGCCTGGAGAAAGTCCGTTTGGTCCTTTGACTTGACTCGTCCTCGGAATATATTTGTGTCTATCTACCACACCGTACTGTCTCTGCACCACAGGGGACGAGGAAGTACCCCCAGTCTGCCCTTGAGCAGGAGGTGGAGTCTATGGGCGCCCACCTGAGTGCTTACACTTCCCGTGAGCGGACTGCATTCTACATGAAGACTCTGGCCAAGGACCTTCCCAAAGGTGAGAGGGCTGAGGCGCTGAGGACCACTAGCATACCGTGAGGTGTCTGTCTGTGTTATGTGTTTGCTTAGCAGAAGAGCATAAAAGTCATATAGATTAAAATCATCTGTGTTTTTCATTTAGTGTTTAGTCTGTTACATGGTGTTTGTGACTAAGTTAACTTCTGGTTACCGCAGTGTGAATAGTCTGTATGTTGAGTGGCCGGTCGTGGATGTGACCAGTCTTTAATGATTGTCATCATCCCTGTGGATACCTTTGTGATGCAAGTCTGATCTACCTGTCACTATCCAGCGGTGGAGTTGCTGTCTGAGGTGGTGCAGAACAATGTTCTGAGTGATTCGGACCTGGAGCGTCAGCGCGGGGTCCTTCTGCGTGAGCTGGAAGAGATGGAGGGTAACCAGCAGGAGGTCTGTCTGGACCTGCTGCACACCACCGCCTACCAAGGCACACCGCTGGGCCAGAGCGTGATGGGTCCGTCGCACAACGCCAGGTATACTAATCCAACCTGAAACATACACACGTTGTGTGCTGCAACCCTTTAATAAAACTTGACACCGCAAGTGAGGATCTTCCTATCACTCCAGTAACCAGCATAAGTTTGCGAGTAAGGCTACGTGATGATTATTTTGCAGCTCATGTTTTCAACCGCTTACTGAACCTCACTTTTTACCGCACCAGTACCAAACAAAGAGTAACACCTTCTAACTTTGGGGGGCAGCAGATGTAAAATTTGGAGGAATCTGGTGTTGTGTTCAGTTTAACTGTCATGACACGGTGAACTCTATTGTCTGCACCATTCTTGTGGTGTTTGCTATAGGACTCTCACTCGCCAGGATCTGGTGGACTTCATAAGCACCCACTACAAAGCACCTCGCATGGTGATAGCTGCAGCTGGAGGTAGGGCTTTGGAGACTCGCACAGTGGTAGACTCCTGTGGAGTTCCCTGTCGGTTCCTGCTGAGTTCCTCACCTGATTCCTCATCCTGCAGGTGTGTACCATGAGGAGCTGGTGTCACTGGCCACAAAGCATTTCGGCAGGGTATCGTCGGACTTTGAGGGGGGTGCTGCGCCTGTGCTCACGCCCTGTCGCTTCACTGGAAGCGAGGTGAGCGACAGGGCTTGCGTGACACGACGGCTCCACTGATCCACTGATGTGTTGCTGTTGTGGTTTTATTTCTTCGTTGGCCTTTCTTCACGGTCACCGCTCCCATTACAGATTCGCATGAGGGACGATGCCCTGCCTCAGGCTCACATTGCCATAGCAGTGGAAGGTGCCAGTGTCAACAGTCCAGACCTTATCCCGCTCATGGTGGGCAATGCCATTATTGGCAGCTGTGACATCACCTGTGGTGGAGAAAAGGTGGGTGCGCTAAATGGGGTTAATATCATTGCTGTAGGAACGGATCGATAAACTCATAGCAGAGGAGGGATGAAGTCCTGTGTTTAACTCACACACTTTGCAGGCTAATCGAGTTCTATACACGTTTGAAAGCCTCGACTGTGAAAAACGGTAAAACTGGTGTTCTTTTCTTTTAGCCATATTGGTGGTTACTGTGGGTGTTGTGACGGTACATATTTTGCTGTGATGTTTAGGTCTTCTACATGGGTGCAACTGTGAGGATGTAAGTTATCAGTGACCACGAGAATAGAGGTCTAGGGGTTTTGTGTGGAAACCTGTGCACCTGTTTTATTTCAATTACATTGAAGTGGTGAATCCTTTTAAATGCAAAGTGTTGTTTCTTATATAAACTTTTTGTGTTTTAGTGGGGGGAAAAAAAACGTTCAGGGTTTTTTGGTTGGGCTGGAATGTATTATAATTTTCCCTGTAGGAAATAATAGAAATAGCTGGCCCATTTACACTTTTTCTCACAACGCAGGCTTCTTGGGGACCGGTTAAGGGTGTGAATCGAGTGATGACTAGTGGTTTGCATGACCTCTAAATAAATCAATCAATCAACGAATCTTGTTCTCCAGAACTTGAGCAGCCGCATGGCACGTACAGCCATGACAGAGAAGCTGTGCCACAGCTATCAGGCCTTCCATACCACGTACAGTGACACCGGGCTGCTGGGCGTTTACTTCGTCACGGACAAACACCACATCGACGACATGATGCTGCTGACGCTGAACAGCTGGTCAGTGTGCTGCCCTTCACTGCCTATGGCTTCTGTCTGGGAACAGCTGAAACCTCCCCACACGGCAGTGTGTGCTGATGTACCGTGTTCAATATCTGTCCTGCAGGATGAACCTGTGCACCACGGTGACAGACAGTGACGTGGAGAGAGCTAAAAACGCACTGAAGACCAGCTTTGTGGGCCAGCTGGATGGTCAGTGCTTCACCTCCTCCTTCCGTCTTTCTCGTGCACAGTTGCCGCCGGTTCAGCGTTCCCTCGATCCACAAACGTTCGATGCTTGAAAATTTACTGTAAGAAACAGCACCATTTAGTTGTGACGTTTCGATTTAAAAATGTTTCGCTGCAATAACAAACAAACACGTGCGAACTGCCCGGCCGTGTTTGCCCTGTATTCTTGAGCCACAAAGAGCAGCAGAGATTCAGACCTTTAGTTTTTCCCATAGATGCACACAGATGCATGGTGGACAACAAAAGCAGCAAAAGCAATTCTCGGAGGGGACGACCAAATATTAGAAATGCAAAAGAACAATAAACAACCCCGGCTACTAAACCATTGTTGGCATAAGTGACTTGGCACAGAACACTTATTAAACATAACTCAACACCTACAGCAGGTGACAGAGGATGATGGGAAAGTCCGCCATCCCAAATAGAGCTTGTACTGTTCTGGCACCATGTAAAGTTTGTATTTTTGTGTGAAATGAGTGCGCACACACACACCTTTATATAGTTTACTCTGGTATTTTCTGGTGGTGGATGGAGAGAGAATAACTGATGCTGGTTTTAACAAATACAGGAAGAAATGCGAGTAAATAGTTGTTCGTCTTGTGGGGAAATATCGGCCTTGCCGGTGATGTGTGTTTGAGAGCATCGGGGCGGCTCTGTAAACTCAGTACGTGCTGCCATGTCAGAGATACAGCCTAAAAAGAAAGTTCGTCTCCCTGGGGTCTCATTTCCCAGAACCCATAAATATGATTAATGTTAAAGTTAACGCTTTATATTTCCGATTTATGGATTATCGGCTTTTCTGGGTTTTTCAGGGTTGCACTGCGTTCATAGCTTGAGGGTTTGCTGTGTTTCTTTATTGATCTGATAATATTCATGACATATTGCATACATATATACAGCGAGGTCTGGCAGGCTCTCAACACGCTTAGAATTTCTGAAACTGGTTTCCACAGAAATACTGTTTTGACATGTATAAATAGCTTGGGGGGGGGGGGGGGCACGAAATATTATTCTGTTTT